>VZTG01004083.1:1039680-1253832 GCA_013397845.1 Melanocharis versteri
CCAAAAACCAAAAAAAAAAAAAAAAAAAAAAAAAAAAAAAAAAAAAAAAAAAAACAAAAAAAAAAAAAAAAAAAAAAAACAAAAAAAAAAACAAAACAAAACAAAAAAACCACACCACCAAAACAAAAACACCCTACACATTTTGTAACTTTTGCTGTTTTATATGTTCGCAATACTGAATGTGGAAGCTTTTACCAGATGCTAGGAAATTTTTGCCAGGATTCATATGAAATTACGTCCAAAATAAGAGACAATCTGAAGGTTAATGAAAAAAAAAAAACAAACTACCTCCTTCATTAGTTTCCACAAAAAATAAACTTAAAACATCAAATAATTGCCAGCTATCAGATATTTCAATACTCAATTTACTGTGACTTTTTTTTCCTGAGGCATATTCAGACAAATGGCTAAAGGAACTGTAATGGCCTTCTGGGACAGGAAGACTAAGGTTTCTGTAAAAAATGTTACATTAATTTTTATAGTGATGCAAAGTCAGGGAAGGGTTGTTAAGGGATGGCATCTTGCCACAGGGTGGAGTTTTGCTATGGTATCCTTTTAGAGTCTGCAGGTGTTTGGCAGGAGCTGAAATCAGGGCCAGCTGTGATATTTCAGCTCCGATATTTCCCTCCCCATATTTCTCAGAAGTGATGCATCAGGATGATGTCTTACACCTGATGTACTCAACTTGTGTGGTATGACTGTAACTGTTGGGGGGCATGGGGAAAGTGCCACTGCATGGTTTTCATTTTATTTTCAGCTGACAACATTCACATAGTAAAACTCATCAACATGAATGGATTTAATGTAGTAAAACACCAGATTACAATTTATTAAACTGCCAATTTTTTCTGGGTTGTTTTGTTGCTTCCTGTATATGCCAGCCATTTAATTGAAGTAAGGACACTGTATAAAAGAATGTTGAAATAAATTATAGTGCAAAAAAGGGGAGGGCAATGTTCTAAAGAAAAAAAAACAACAATCTTCAGTCGCCTCACTTAACCAGCAAAGATCTTTGTTCTTGCATACTTCATTGCAGTACAATGCGTACCTGTTTTTGTTTTATCTTTTGGGAGAATTTGAGTAGTTTCTATTAAAAATGGTATTCTCTTTTAAGTTTGTTTTGTTTGGAAAGCTTCAAACCACATTGTATTTCATACACATATTCCCCAGGGTATGTTAAATGGGACCATACTGAGGTCACTCATAAGATTTTTACATGTTTTAAGAATTCTTTTAATGTTTGTACTATCTTGGCCTGGTTAAAAGACCACTTTTTTTAAAAATAGTTTTTAAAAGTTTCACTATATAAATTTTCATTAAAATTGTCTATTCTGTTCTATTAAGCATCTGTAAGAACTTTCACAAACATTCCTTCCTCACATTTTTAAGAAATTTCTTCGCTTAATTAGTCAATCTCCTTTTTCTCTCAGACATTTTATCCATATATGCACAAGTACACACATACGTCTATCCACAGACTGATTGACTTACCAGTAGAAATGCCTGTGGTATTCATTTTAACTTCACAAATGAATAAAAGATTATAATCAGTGGGAAAAGTGGACATTTCACTCCATTCATGGAAAAACAGTATCACCTGGCACTCCAACTTAGTAAGAAATTTCCTGGTTTTTGGCAGCTCACTTGGAGTACAATTGAAGCTGTTAATGATATTAACAAAATGTCCTGGGATCAAAAAATATGTTGTTTTATCTCAGTTTATAGAAGGAGTTATATAAGCCACTCTCAGCCTTCAAAACTCTGTGGTCCTTTTAGTTAAATTAAAATTTGAAAGCACAACCCACCCGTAGCCAATTGAGTTCCATTAGACCATTTCAACCATCTCATAGTCGTCCTTCCCCCTACTCGCTCACACGTGCTTCTAGCCATCCCTTGCATTTTTTCAGCCCCCTCCCTGGATTTCTGTCTCCATCTGGTACCAGCCTAGAGTACCCTTTACAGCATTACTGACAGCTGAGCTGACATCCATGCAGTGCATCTTGGTCACTAATGGTGTAGGACTACACTTACAATTAAAGTTGTTTGCTTTATTGATATAAAAATCCAAAGATCAAAGAGGAAGATTAATGACAATGAAGTAAATAAAATGTTTAGATCCAATCCTGATGGTAATGATGCCTTAAATTTTAACTCTCATACTTTTCAGATTCTGTACTGTATTAGTTTATAACTCTGAATTTCATATAGAGTGTTAGCAAGTTCTCTTCACAGTTTAGCTAGACAAAACAATCCTTTTGCAGCCTGCAAGACCAAGGTCACCATCGCAGCTTCAGGCCCAAGAAAGTATAAACAACAGTGGATTGAAAAGAACAAACTGGAGGATGGGACTTTATTACCTGAAGTTGTAATTGGATAAATTACCCCAATATGTAGATGGATCAAACTTATAAAAGTGTGAAAACTCGCAACCTGTCATCCATCTTGGATGTAGCCTCGGCCCGGCTCTTGTACTGCCCAAGGTGTATCCTCTGAAGGCCTTTTCAATAAATACCTACTTTACTTCTTTACTCTGTCTAAACTCTGTTCCAGGGAGCCTCTCAAGGCATCAGTAACACACAAAATGGAAGATGTTAACAAAGCCTGTGTATTAGCTATTAGAATTACATAAGAGTTGGGCTAAATTGAAGTATCACTGGATTTGATGTTTTTCTGGAGTCTTTGCAATGGTTGAAAGAAAATGGCAATGAAAAGCAGATTACTGTGTTATGATCAAAAAGTGTTATGTAAAATTAAAGAGTTTAACATGTTTTTATACAGTATCAGTATGCATGGTTATCAAATGCAAGCTGAGTGACATCTTTCTTAGAATTGTATTTTCTGATCTAAACTGAGTCTGAGAAAACCACATTATAATGGGAGCTCTGGAAGAATTATTATGAAGTTTTCATATTTGATGACTGGGTTCAGGTTTACACATAAGAAAATGGGTGGATTGATGAATAGGTGGATGAAGAATTGGTGGATAGTCACATCCAGAGGGTGTGGGTCATGTCACAGTGAGACATGATATTTGTGGCAAGTGGTGTCCCTCAGGGGCACTTACTGGGACCAGTGCTATTTAATGTCTTCATCAATGACAGGCAAAGGGACCAAGTGCACCCTCAGCAAGTTTGCAGATGACACCAAGCTGAGTGGTGCAGCTGACACACCCGAAGGATGAGATGCCATCCAGAGGGACTCGCACAAGCTCGAGAAGTGGGCCCATGGGAACATCACGAGGTTCAACAGAGCCAAGTCCAAAGTTCTACACCTGGCTCAAGGCAACCCTCAGGATAAACATGGGCTGGGGCATGAGAAGATTGAGAGCAGCCCTGCCAAGAAAAAATACAGGGGGTTGGTGGATGAGAGGGTGGACATGAGCCAGAAATGTGCACTTGCATTCCAGAAAGCAGAATGTGTCCTAGGCTGCATCAAGGGAAGTATGACCAGCCTGTCAAGAGAGAGAGATCCTCCCCTTCTACTCTGCTCTCATAAGACCCCACCTGGAGTATTATGTCCGACTCTGGGGTCCACAGTATAGGAAGGAACAAGTTGGAGGAGTCCAGAGGAGTACTGTGAAAATGATCAGAAGGCTGGATGGAGCATCTCTCCAATGAGGAAAGGCTGAGAGAATTGGGAATATTGACTCTGGAAAAGAGAAGGCTCTGGGGATTCCCTGTTATGGCCTTTCAGTACTAAAAGGGAACTATAAGAATTTTTAGCAGGACCTGTTGTGATAGGACAAGAGTTAATGATTCTAAAGTGAGAAAAGGTCAATTTAGATTAGCTATAGTAAAGTTTTTTACAATGAAGGTCAGCAAACACTGGAACCGGTTGTCCGGATAGGTGGCAGATGCCCCATCCCTGAAAATATTCAAGATCAGGCTGGATGGAGTTTCTGAGCAACCTGATCTTGTTGAAGATACCCCTGCGGATTGCAGGGTTGTTCAAGTAGATGACCTTGGAAAGGTCCTTTCCAACTCAAAATATTCTATGATTTTATGAAAAATCTTCCTGAGATTAGAGTATGTTCTTGTTGGTGGGTGCTGGTTTTTCCCTATTATACCTGGGATTTCATAGTGCAGAGGATGCCTAGATTACAGTCTCTCAGGTGACAAACTTCTTCCCCAGTCAGACAGTCTCAGTCTTTCTTTTTTCCCTGCTTCCTTTGAACTGAATATACCTGTGAGAAAATGCTTCTTTCAGAAATGAAATAAATGTATAACATGCAGCTATGCACAAATACTGGCATTCAATTTACAATAGCAATGTCCAGGTGCCATGTATTTCAGAGAAGAGTGTAGAAAAGAAAGCTTTTAAAGCAGTTTCATAAGGAAGAGATTAGCATGTCTCTTTACAGGAAAATGTTTTGAAAAACATGCCATATCTCACTGCAAAGCACCATGATACCTTTTATAGATAGGCTAACTATGTCAAGTAATAACCTGACACATATATATAATTATAATAATATATATACGAAAATATTATTTAGGTGAATTCTGACAAGAGCAAGGTAGCCAACATAACCTCTTTCCAAACTGGGAGGTAATAGCCCATGACATATATGTTTTAAAAACAGTCTCTTTCAGAGTAGACTCAACTTCTTAAAGTTCACAGCATCAAAAAAGCACAGAATATTTTTCCAATGTTGCCCCAAGTAGAGCCAAATCTGAGTAAAATACTCTTTCTGTATGTTCTTCAAAGCTCAACCTTAATCCCTATGAAAGTTATGAAGTGAAAAATTTGGCCCATGTATACTTTACGGCATGATCCTACATCATCTTAAGGAGAAAGAGTGTATTTATTAATAAAAAAAAGATTCTTTCCCTGCAGTCACCTAACAAATATTATTTTATGCCTCTAAAATATAATAATATTTATTACAAAAATATTTATTATAAACATATTCTTTTATGACAGGGATTGCTTTGCCTGCTCTTATTTTCCCAACACTCCAATCACAGTCATGACAACACTTCTGACAGCGGACACGGACATGTACAAAATTGGAAGAAAAAACAAAAACAGTCAATGATCAATCATTTTTTCTTGCAATTTTCTTTAGTAAAAATCAGCTTAGAGGAGATTCCTCACACACTAGAATAGCCATAAAATACTCAGTTACAGTACTCAAGACAGTATAATTCAGTTTATCTTGGGCCTTTTAATGCATCCTAAGCCAGAGGATAAAAAGCAGGGGAGGCATTAGGGAATATGCAGATAATATAACTTTACAGACACTAAAAAATAAAAATATTGTTTATAATTAAGCATAGGTGTAATTCCGTGTAATATTTAACATTTAAAATAGATACATAGATGAAGTGTTTTCAGCTGCTGAAACCACCAGGCCAAGAAAAGGTTAAGATTCTTTCTTTAAATGTATTTTGTGCTTAATTTTTCTTTTCCAGTCAAAATATTGCCCATTTTTTTCAAACAGAATTGATTTTGGTCATCCATACTGCATACAGAAAATTTGTTCTTTTGGGGCACCAAAAAAGGTACTTTTCTGCATATTTATTTGATAAAATGCAATTACATACTATATAACAGCTTCTTTCTGTTTTACCCGCCAGTTTTGAAATATAGACACTCTACATGAGACATCGAATACCTATGGTTTAATTTGTTATGACAAAATCTGAGTTCCCAAGCATATAATTCACTTACGGATCTGTATTTATTTCTTAATATGACATACTATTGGCTTAAACTCAATCCATCATAAACCTCTCAAATCCCATTTTAAAGTAGCCAAAATCAGGTCTGAGTGGCAGGAAAAGTGATGATTACTCAGCACTCGTAAAACACGTGTAATAATGTACAGAAGAGACTTGGTGAGGACCAACCTGAGGATCCGAGAACACTTGCTGCATGTTGTTAATTGGGCGGTATGGAACCCCACTCCCTTCAAAGAGCTGCAACCATTCGATTGTCGCTTTTTCTGAAAACCTGAGAGCAAATAAGAATGGATGTGGTTTCAACACCGTACTTTCAGATTCTAAGAAATGTATAGCATGTCTCCTCCCTCTCTCACTGCTTCCATACTCCTCTCCACTGATTTCTTCCCAGTCAGTGAATAAAATTACAAAAATATACTTTCTATGTTCATCAGAAATGCAAAACACAAAGACACAGGGGAAAGAACATCTCTGAACTGACTTCTATTTCTGTCTGGTCATCTGAAGCAATCCAGGACAAAGCTATATTTATCATCTGTTTCAAATGATCAATTGGTTTCCTCCCTTCCTTAATTATACTGATGTGCTTCACAGTTGTTTTCCAGTATGTACATATTTAACAACAAAAAGATACAGTGCGAGTACCATACAATACTGCTCATTAAAAGCTGATGTAAAGCACCATCAAAAACATACATCAGGATTAAAAACCACATCTTTAGGTCAGAAAACAAGACTGAATACATATTTATTTGTTGTATGGTGGTACAGCATATCCTAAGGACATCCAGTTCAGCATATATACATGGTGCCTATATGCTGGTGAACACATTGCTCCAGGTCTTTGTATCACATGCAGAAAGCTCATCTTATTTCTTTTTAAGCATTCAGTTTCATAACTGGTAACACCACTCTATTTCCCCTGTTTTGCTAGATAGTTTTTCTTTCCTGATCTACCTAGCAGAGTTGCATACATGAAGAAAACATGAACCATTGAAACAATACCAGTCACTGAGAGATGGCATTTTCTGTAGTCATCTGGGATCCCGAATCAAAGGTGAACTTACTTGGAGGTAGCATTTTAAATTTCGGGAAGATAAATACCACAGAGGTCTACCAGCTTATTAGAAATCAAAGACTGACTTCATGATACATGCAACACCAAAAAGAAATTAGATTTGATTTAAAGACCTGATGGAAATGGAATTAATAGAAACTTTAAAAGGGACACTCAATTACTGGCATTCTATAGCTCCCAGTTTGCTGTTCCTTAAGTGTAATTTGGAGCAATGTCAATAACATTCAGCTTAACTTCTAGCACGAGTCATGGACCTTTCTCAGAGCTAGAAGCTTTATTCCTGAAGTCAAAAAATAATTCTAGAAGAAATGGAAGAAGCTATAAAAAAGAAAATTCAAAATAAAAGGCCTTGAAAGTGCAAAATGTATTATAAAATGAAGCATGACTCATGAAGAAATGAAACATAATGCAGCATAGCTTCTAAATAAAACAGATACAAGAATATTGCACAGTCTAATGATGTGCAATGTACTTCATTGAATATTAAAGTGATTTCATGGTAAAGATGTAGTCAGCCATAGAGATAGTGCTGCTGTTGGACACATCTACAGTCCATCCAATTTAGTACTCTGTTGCAACCATACCCAGAACCAGGTACTTTGCAGGAAACTGGGGAAAAAGGTAACTCTGGAGAGATAGATAACCTTCCTTCCTCAGTGATTGCAGCTATTAAGAAACCATGATTTTAGTCTAAAATACAATTTGTGTTTCCCTTCAGTACTCTCCATTTGACAAAAAATCTCATAATCTGTATATTCTTGTTATTTGTAGCCCTCTATTATTAAGGTTTGGGGCTCAAACTACTGCACAATGTAAATAAGATTCACATGAAAAACTGTTTCCCGTCAGTTACAGACACTGTTTATATAAAACTATGCTGTTCCCTGCTAACAATGGAGATGCTTCATATTTCATGGCCTGCTAACTCCCTTGTTATAAATGGAAAGCTTTTTTCAGCTACTACTTCTTGACACTCTAAATTCTACTATCTCATTTCCAACAAGGCAGGACAGCTACAAGAGGAATCTTGGAGTCAACTTCATAAGTATGGTGCTGAAGACCATCACTAGGAAATTACTGTAATTCTTAATGTATGTATCAGCATTCAATTGATCTGTTAGCAATGAATAAGTCCTGCTATGTTATGTTCCTGAACTTCTTTTTAAGAAAGAGTTTATAAATATCTTCCTGAGTCTGAAAAACCAAAACTTTTGCATTTAAAGGATAGCCTGAAAATGAAGTCTTTTCGACAGGAGTGTCTATATCTGCATTACCAGTAGGCTACTTCCTGATGTTGTGGTAAATCTGAATAATTTTCAAGACATATATTCTTCTTCAGTTACACCTTTGTGAGTGACTCAATGTATAGTGGAGTTGTATATGTACATTGCAGAACACATGTATATGTTAAGAAAAATTCCTGTGACTCTATATAAATTTCTACAGTTTTAGCTTGTGCTTAGTTTTTTCCTTCCTATGTAACAGAAAAAAAACCCCAATTATGTAGAAAACAAGAGACTGTCTGTTTTTGAAAGTACCTCTTTTGAATGGATCTAACATTTGTATCAGTCTTACTCATTAATTTATTTGTTGATGGCTGTAGGTAATTCCTAAAAGCTTTCAACTCAAAGAGGTAAAATCCCACATTCTATTACCCTCAAGGGACACACACAGCATTTCTTCTTGAAATTGAAACTCCGTATCTAACTCTGATGTAGAATAGCTTCCTTTATTTATGTTAAAGAGAGGCTGTTGAGAGCATATTGTTAAGCAAACTGTTTGAAACCAAAACAGAACATCACCACTGCCAAAAAAGGTCTAGTATTCAGATTTTGAGAGCAACAGCTCATTCAACTATGTTTTATATATTGAAACATCTGCTGCACATCACTAAGGGAGAAATACTATTTCAAAATCTGATAAAAGAGAAGGCAGGGATAAAAAATGTTAATTTTTACCTCTGATGTCAGCTCTACAAACTTTGATTTTTATTTTTTTTTACCAACCTGTATGTATTATTCCCCCAACTAAATACAATTTTTGATAATACTTGAACAAATAAATACCATAGCCTTTACTTACAGTAAAGGGTTGATGTTTAGGTTGCTAAGCATCCATTAGTAACATGCTCAGCACTCCAAAATAACAACAGAAGACCCTCAAGAAAAACTTCCAAGAAGTAGAAGACTGACATTCTCTCCTGAAAATGAAAGCTCTGTCAGCAGGAATTCGGAAGGTCTGGCCAATCCTTTTTCTCTTAGCACATTTTAAAATGTACTTCTATGCTTTTTCATTGTTTTTTTAATAAATATCCTACTTTGTATATTTTTCAGTTAAGAAAAAGAAATTATTGACTTTCTTTATATGTACACATACATAAATAAAATCACTGATGGAAACACATACAAGGCTAAACAATGGTCCATCTTCCAAACCTGAGCTAGTAGGAAAAAAAAAATAATCCAAGACTATAGAGCATCCAAACTCTGAAACAAGACTCTTGCAAGAGGATCTTTACCTCAGTGATACTCAGTGACTGCAGGAGAGCTCGACACTGCAGTTCACACTACAGCTTCATATATTTCAGATGAGTCCCTTTTCCTATAAAATGTTCCATCTGCTACATATATATATATAATCACATAAATGCCATCTAAATTACCCGCGATTTATTTGTAGAAATGTTTTAAACCTGTAGCTTAGCTTTCTGCAATTACTGCCAGTATTTTAGATGTTTAAAAGGATTTTCTTTTCACTGAACTACTTTGTGGTATGAAGCTCAAATGCAGGCTCCTTCTGAAAACACCTGTGAGAAAGAAAGGATATGTAGCCCAATGAAGAACAAACCCATTGCTAGGACATTTACTCCAAAGTAAACTGAAGCTTACTTCCTGAGAGGTCAAAGTCTCCATAGTGTCTTATTTGCATTTTAAGCAATGCTCTAAGCCTCCTCTGCACTGAATTACATAGCACTCACAAAGATACTGAAGTTGCAGTATTGAAATGAGGCATCAAATTCCAGAACATTTAACATTAAGCACATTTCATGCTTTAAAATATTTTAAGAATAGAAAGCGTGGCATAAGCTGAACTAATTGAAATTGGAAGAAATCCAACTAAATATATTTTTCTTCAATTAGTAAATGTAGCAGGCATCATTAAATGAAAACATCTAAATTTAAACTATACACTCAGCAAATTCATCAAAAAAAACATTACAGCACAATATAAGAAAAAACCGCCAAAAGACAAAAAGTTAAATATAAAATAAAAAAAAAATTACACCTAGTTTTCGTACACAGACTACATGTGTAGTTTTGCTTCTTAAAAAGCAGGATCTACATTCCCTTCTGCTTTCTAACAAATTCTAATTAAAAAAAGGAAGAAATGGATCTTTACATGTAAAGCAGAAAAAGAATGTCTGCTTGATTTGTGCAAGTTAGATGAAATGGCTTTAATGAGTTAGTATATTTAATAGCACTTGGGTGTGTTTCTAAGTTTCTCATCCTGATAATTATTAATGTAAAATTTGATTTTTTTTAGGCATACTCTGTTTTTCAATGAAACAAAGACTTCAAAAGCATGAATGAATCCACTCTGTGTGTATTCCATTTTCTATGTTTCCTAGGAAACCTTCAATCCTTGCTACATCCTATGTGGAAGAGCAACCATGTTTCTCTAATGGACAAAACCGTCCAATTCCACACAAAGTAAGTTTAGAACAACTACTGAAGCAAAATACTGCTCTTTTATATAGGAAACTTATGGCAATTAATTTAGAGAAGTAATTTGGACAGCTACCAAATACAGATGGAACAGCAAAATCTAGGATTAGTAAGAGTTTTTTACATGTGGTCAATCACAAAAAGCTCCTCTGTTCTTGCTGAAGTCTACAATAGCATTCCTGTGTTTTCTAGCACAACCTAAATCTGCATTATGATTTTTGTTTCATTTTGTTCTATCAACAGTCTTTTCATTCCCACATATCTACAATATTTTCTCTCTTCACTACTAAACACCTCTTCAATTGTAGTTAAATGAGTAAGAGAGTTTGTACAGTTTCTTACAGTAGCATCTGTGGAAGACACTATACAAAAAAGAAGTGCTAGAAAATATTCATTTGGAAAATTCAAAGAATGGATCATTATCCTTTAGTGTACAGTTAATACAAAATTAATGTTTTCAAAGTGAATATTACAGTATTTACTCAATAGTCTGTAAATATCTCTGCTAGTGTCTAGTCTCCTGTTACTGGTGAATCACTGGGAAAACCACAACGGACAAAATATTAAAATATTTGGGATCAACATGATTGTACTGCCAGGTTTTGCTGAGAGATATTTCAACTACTTTAAAAGATGTCACATACAATCGATTGTAAGTGATAGCTACATAAAAGACTATCCAGAGATTTGCAGGTACCACAAATCCACCCTGAAAATTCTTTTGTATTTCTGCATATTATAAATATTATTACCAGTTTAATAGAACTGTTCATAAACCTTCACCTTTATGCACAAAATTTGTGCAATGGACTTTCTTGTTCCTCTATCAAGATTTGCATGCTGCTTTAAAACAGTATATGATTTTTAAGGAATGGCATACCAGACAGAAGGAAACATGTCTATCTTGTAAAATGTATTTCTTATGGCTACCGAGTAGTTAATCCAGCATGTAAAAGAACTAGTTCTTTTTGTAGTCAGATAATGCTACACTATGCACATTAGAAATATACTACTTTTCCCCAACTTTCCTCTGTTTTACTCAAGTACAAAAAAGGATTGTAACTTTTATAGTTATGAAAAAAGAAAGGCAAATTAACTGAAAAATAGCTAGGTAAACACATATCAGTAAAAGCATATTGAGAATGATGAAAAGTTGCATTGATTTTGTTGATGTTTTTCTTTTTACTCAAGGAGATTAAAGAGCTAACAAGGGTCAGGTCAAAAAGTTCATTTAAAATTAATAAAAAGACCTGCCTTGATTTCAGCAGCCTGAAGTTAGGAATGTATGTCATCAGAAAAGAGATGGCAAGTTCCTTTTCAGAAAAGATCTTGAACTTCACATGGGTATGAAAATCTTAGACGTTTATTAAACTATGAGAAAAGAACACAGAAAATACACACTAGCTTACCCAGTCCAAGATTCAGATGCTTGAGACATTTTGGATCTCTCTCGTTTGTATACACAGAAGTCAACAAAAAACTAATAACAATTTAAAACAAAGCATTTTAAGGTAAACTGTGGCAATTTGGTAGCTCATGTCCACTCAGCTCAACCCTCTATGTACTGATGGTGACATAGATGACTGGGGTAAGTAAACCTTACCAGCTGTGCCACACTGAAGCCAATTGTCTTTCAAACTTCAGGCACTTGTCTTGCTGAAGCTGTAAACAACCAGAGGCTCAGTCCTGTAATGTTATCAACAGCAACTTCAGTCACCAAGGCTCTTGGTTTAGAAAAGGAAATGGTGGGGATAGGGAAGGAGATTTACAAAGACTGGGTGTGTCTCAACAAGTGTGAATTTAACAATGCTTCTCATCAGGCAGATTAAACATCTTACAATACTCTTTCCCCTTTAGGTGCCCTCCTCTTCTGTTACTAGGTGGAAACCATTTAGCAACGACTTTATTAACTGAGGATCAAGTTCCTTTGTGTTTCCTTCCTGCTCATTCTTTTTCCCCTCGCACTTACATACGCAGCATGCAGCTGTAGTGTACAGTCAGGAATAAGGGGTTTAAAATATAAGTGCTAGGAATAGAAGTTTCACTCTGAATCATTTCCAGCCTAACACTTCTGAGTCTACAATAATTTACTTAGAGCTGCAGGAGCACTAATCATGCTGAATTTATGTGTTCTTCTTTTGTGAAACTGCTTCAATTTAAAGGCTGAGGGCATGCCTGCTACTCACCTTTCCCCTACACTCATACACCCCCACACGCTCTGTTCCATTTACAGGTTAATTTCGCAAAGTACCTTGGAGCACACATTTAGCTGCCCTGTCTTAAAGTGTGTCTACATTACTGAGGTGCATGGTAGGATTAATGTTCGAATTCTGGAGTAATTTGAAGAAGAAGGTCAACAGATTAAGCCCCCTCTCTCAAAGCAGCTTCTTTTAAAACTGGTATTATACTAGCTTTTGCACAAATGCATCTCGAATTTCACGTGCACTCTATATATGTGTGTCTTGACATATGCATGTGTATATACACACATACGAAATAATCTGCATTGTGTCTGGTACTATTGTGTTCTAGTGGAAGCAAAAGTAAAAGTGGAAGGGAGGTAGAGGGAGAACAGAGCAACAATTAAAACTTGGTTCTCTTGTTTGTGAGTTAGATGTACATCTGACTCACAAACCAGAGGTTTCCACTGGAAACTTAAAAAACAGAGTGCTCTGTAGTCTGTCAGTTCTCACATGAGCTGTGAGTCTCAGGGGCCTCAGCAGTAGCCATTGAACCTGACCTCCACCCAGGCAGGGTCATTTTAAATTGACTCTTGGCACATACACAAGAAAGAAAGGCAGAGGTAATTTGCCTTTGTCAGAGTTCTGCTTTCTTGTCATTTGGGGAAAATGTAACCTAAATAGAGAGGAAGATACAGAAGGCATCATTTTTTTTCTTTTTTTTTTTTTTTAGGCAAAGAGTAGATGTGCAAATGTCAGCAGTGGGAGGAGAAAGAGGATGTAAGATGAAGAGGGGGAAGGGAGCCTGTAGGAAGTGGAGGAAGATGATGGGGACAGGAAAAACCCAGCACAGAAGTAAGAGGACCAGAAATGGGAAAGGGACAACACTACCAGTAGCAAAACAAGTACAAAATACCCTACAGGCCTATAATCTTCTTCCCTGTGAATATCCTGTGAACCAGTGGTCCTAGCAGCATTTTACTCATTTCCCCACAGATTATGGAACTGAAAAACACTTCATGTCTTGAGATGGAATTGTTTTCTGTGATTCCCTCCTCTTGCTTCAGTATGAGAGCAGGCTCTCTTAGAAGCAGCATACCACTCTACAGCAGTTTGCCTTCCAGTCACTTTTATTGAGATACGATGTTCTCTGCAGATATGTGAACTTATCCTTCCTTACTTGCTCTCCCCCTCTACCTTTCATTTGCACCCTATAGAGGGAATTGAGATGTTCAGAGAGCAAGCTGGATTGAAGAGGTAAGGACAGGCATGCTTCACTCTTCATTTCTGTCAGAGAAGAAAGAGGATGAGAAAATTCTTCCTGAAATGAATGGAGCAATTCACACCTTTCAGAAATGTTGTTTCAAGTTACATATATGTCTGAAGCCATATTCGTCCTCATCTTGTATTCTCACTCAGTTCAGTACATCTGACTTTGATGAATACATCATTTCACACCCTTCTGAAAAGTCTTCTGTTTAAAGGTCAATTTCTTCTAAGTGCTGCATAATCCCCATGGTTACCTAACTGCCTTGAAATCTGGCATGGTTACCATAGGTGGTGACTAGAATTATTGATCTAACTTAGAGGTCACTTGAGTCAAGAATTCTCTTTTTCCTAAAAAAACCCAGCATTCCTTAACATTGAACAATTGTCCCAATGTTTCCTTTGCGCATGCATCTAGAATAAAACTGTGACCAAAGAGTCTCAGTTGCCTAATTTTTTACTCTAGCAAATGAAAGTCATCAAGTGTCTCCTTGGTATTCAGAGTTCAGATGCTTTCAAAAATTTCAGCTCCACACATGAAGTGAATTAAATGCTCAAGACTTCAGGGAGTTATTGACCCTTTGAGTAGGTCTGAACACCTTCTTCTATTCCTATACAAAGCCTGGCAAACTCTTCTTAAGAAGAGGAAGTAAAGAATCCTTCTTCTTGCGCTTACTAAATGCTCAGAAGTTAGAAATTAATTGCAGGTAGTTAATTCTGAAAATTAAGTAAAAAATGGAAAAGAAAAGGTGAAACATAGCTCCAGAAACAGTTCAAAAGGGATAAGGGCAAGGGGACAGGGTAGATAAGTCAATGGAAACCTGATCTAGGCTCTGGTGGAACCTTGGTTTATTAGGATTATAACAACATCAAAGACTTGAAAAAAAACGTATGCTTGTATCTACTGTGCAACAGCAGTGCTATATGCAAGCAACTGCAGAGTACCAGGCATCTGCCACACATGCTGCTTAAAATACCAATGACTTAGTGGAACAGGAAGGATGTATAAACTGAAAATGGCAGCAGGAGAGTTTGGGGAAAAAAGGAGTGGCTCATCTTAACCAAAGTACTGTACTTCACACAACCGTACTTTGTATGCTAGACTGAGAAAAGCTATGTCTAAGAATATTTCTTCAACTCATATCTCCACAAATTCATTTTAAGGTGGACAGCAGTGCACATACTGTGAGTGAATGGAAGAGTCTGCAGGTGTTTTTTTCCCAGTAATGCACCTTAGGTTTATATTTTCCATGTGCTGGAAGCTGTAATAGTATCAAGCAATCAGTGACTAAATTAAGGTATTTTTCAGTGAAGTTCTGTCATTACTATTTTGTCATTTCCCTTCATTTCTCAAGGGTTGACATTTTTCAGCACCGAGAAACTATTCATTTAATTCTCTAAGTAACTTCAAAAATAAACCACATATAATTTTACAAAAACCTGTGCATTAGTGAATAAAAGCAAAGTTACCATGGAATGTGTGTGGAAACATATTCAGTTTCCATTAGAATACCGAAGGTGTTTGTTATATCTGTGTTTTATAACTGATTGCCAGATGAACTCACAATAATGTGACATTACAGAATACTTTAGAAATGTCTACTCCAAAAGTGTGTATACATTTACATACTTGCACATAATATGCAGAAATTCAGCCTAAATTACAATAATAAAACAGAACACAAACTCTGAGGAAAAAAAAGACATAAAGCAGTAATTAGAAGAGCAGTAATGTAATCTGATTAACTAATAGCTACAGATATAAAAACAAATTGTAATTCTGGCAATTCGAAGAACAGCTGTTCCTTGAACTTTTTCTTCTTGTTCAGACACTGCCCATAGGAAAAAAAATGACTGCACCCAAAATTAACCAGAACAAGCTGTCAAGTAACTGATCTATGGATGGCAAAACAGCCTTCTCACAAGGTACCAGAATACATCAGATAAATGCCATACTAAATGAAGTCCAAATAATAAGTCAACATGAACCAACTTTGAAACTAAGACTATGCATCAAGAATGTAAGAGCTCAAAAGTAGGTCAAAAGATAAACTGTGGCCTTTCAGGGGCTCAAAATTTATGGCAAGATTGGCCTCGTCTGTGCTATCACAATCCATTTGCTGTAGCAAGGAAGGTAAAAGAAAAGTTCCGAAAGTTGATTAAGGACAGTTGCACCATAATTATTCAAAAATGCAAAGCCACCTGGTACTTCAGTTTTTCACCAGGGGCAGGACATCTGAAAATGGACGGGTAAGACAGATACAAAAGTACAAGTGCAACCGGAAGAGGCAAAATAATTCTCTCTACACTCTTTAATAACTCATGATTCTGGTTCTCAGTATCCAAAAAGTGTTTGGGTTTGAGAGTGGTGGGTGTGGATGTGCTACTGAAGCACTTTTCCTTGGATGGAATGAAAAGGGGACACATCTGACTTAACGCTTCCAAACCCCCCCAGTAAAATTGCCTCAGTGATAACTGTTGTACATTTGTTGACAGAGACTAATACTGGCCAAGTGTCAACATGATAGTATGACTTATCTTGAACCATTAACAACAGCAAATATGCCACCTCTTCTGCTCATCCTACGAAGTATGAGGTGCTGCTGAAGCCACCTTTGGGAAGGTTTACACAGGTTAGATTTTTCTTTCATGACATAAATTTATCATCCTCTCCATTAAACAGAAGAGTACTCCACAGATATAAGGCCTTCTCAAACAGAGTGAGGAAGATAACTAAGCTGTTTTAATCTTGCAAATAAAAGATTTTTTGAGTTTTCACTTAAAAAAAATTAATTAAGTGTTTAACAGGATAATTCCCAAACAGAAAACTAAACACATATCCTTTTGATATCAAAAGGAATGGCCCAGGGAGAATTTGTGGCACAGGGTACCACAATACAGAATCAGCAGTAAGGGAGTAGCAGCAAGTGGAACTCCCTTGGATAGAGAAACACTCAGTGAAAACTTTAAAATCCCACAGAAGAAGCAAATGGTGCTTCAAGCATTTTTTTCCAGGTGCTACATTCATCCAGGAAAGCAGAAAGCACTGGTTTCACTAAAATTCAAATTATTGTTAAAAAGAAGTTAAAATGGTTTCTGAAAACTTCAGTCTGTGGTCTGGCTTCTTTAGTCCACACTACAGTCTGTGTGCAGAAGGCAGACTATTTAACATCAGTAAGCTTTCACGATACCCATTTTAAAAACCAGAGTATCTCAAAAGAGTAAAATAAAATTTTCACATGATGAGAGCTTGTTATACATTACTATTTGCATTAACAGATTAAATGTAGATTCTTCCCTTTTAATTAACTTACCGGGTTGACAATATGTCAAGAAGTTCTTTTCTGTTCTGGACTCTGAGTGTATTAGTTTTGTATCTGGAATCTTTACGAAATTCAGGCAAATTGAGGATCTAAGTAAAAATAAAAAGATAAGTAAGAAATGTGCTTGACAGGAGATATATATATATATAGCTAACAAAATAATTACTGATTTTAAAAAATCACTGATTTCCAATAATCACTACTTATCATCATTCATTTAATATAGATAAAGAAATCAGAAATTAATTATTACTCCTTTTTGTAAAAAGACTCCTGGTCAATGTTACATAAAAAGTAAAGGAAAAAGAGAGAAATCAGACTGATGATCCAAATCTTAGCTAACAGCTTTCAGGATTAGCCAGGAGAAATTCTTACCATAGAACATCAAAAAGTAAGTTATTATCATGGGGTTGGATAGATCTGTGGGATTATCCTGCACTAACTTATATGTCACAGAATAAGAAGTATGTCTGTACTTCATACGCTAGATGGAGAAAAGATATGCCTACGATTATTTCTTTCCATTTCAGTAACCTCTGTCAAAAAGGAAAAAAAGAAAAAGAAAAAGAAAAGAAAAGAAAAAGAAAAGAAAAGAAAAGAAAAGAAAAGAAAAGAAAAGAAAAGAAAAGAAAAGAAAAGAAAAGAAAAGAAAAGAAAAGAAAAGAAAAGAAAAGAAAAGAAAAGAAAAGAAAAGAAAAGAAAAGAGGTCTTTTTCTATTGAAACATCATGGGGTTTTTTTATTTTTTTTTCAAAAGAATTAATAAAGAAAAGTAGTGGTATAACCTCTAAGAAAGGAGAAATATATCTTCGATGTGTAACTCCCACCTGTCACATTAGAAATTTAAACAACATGTGAAGACAATGTGTATTATACTATAAAGGGAATTAAATATGCAGAATGAGTCTTAGAATTTTGTAGAGGCATTCATTAGAAAAAGTAGCTGTGGGGAAAATCAATATAATTTACCTATTTGTGCCACAATGACTTTCTATAGAGCATAAATAAACATAATTAAATGTGATTTCTAAAAATACCCCAATTACATCAGCTACAAAGACACCATAGAATCTTAGAAAGAAAGAGACTATCACATATTCTTTATGTATTTTTATTCACTAACACACACCAAAGCTCAGTTTTTCTTATGATGAGTCTTACAATCATTCTAAACATGCTACATTTTTTATAGGGCCATTTCTAAGATGGCTTAAAGAAAAATACAGTGTCTGAAACCTGAAGTTCCTATAGCCCATCATTCTCTCTCTGCCTGTTGTCTGATGCTTAGGAAGAGTTTAAGAACAGGGGCAGTGCACACAACACTTCATTAATCTTCATCCAAACTCCAGTCCTCTTTTGATTAGGACATTTCTGAGTTGAAGGTGCTTCCTATATATTTAGCAATCATCAATGGATTTATGTTTTATTAACATGTTCAGTCGTTCCTTGAATGCATATGCCTATGTACTACCACGTGTAAGTGATACATAAGCTGGTGTCAATCTCTCATTATATTTGCTTCAAACATAACATTCTATTAATTCCTCTGACACTAGTTTAGACCAAGGCCACAATCATTTAATGACTCCTGACTTTGCTTTACAAGTGAATAGCTGTTGATTACATAAAACCATTAGCAAAACAGATATTCTTTCAACAGATATTTAGAGATATTAAAAACAGATAGTCATCTTTGACATAATTTTCACCTAGAGTGACAAAACTACGCATGGAAACAAGGTATCTGTAAGTTATGCTAGAACAATGCTGATATTACAAAATTTTCTGCAGATTTTTATCTGCAAGGTAGCATAACATCAATCTAGCATCTTCCATTAATACTTAATTCATAGCATATTTTCTTTTCCTTCTGCATTTATATAACCTAATTTATGGAAATCACAACATATCATAATTTATCATTAAAAAATAGCAAAATTTTCCTATCTGGAAGCTTATCAATACTATTGGCACTCCTTAAAACAATTTCCTTTTTTAATACTGCTATTTTGGAGTTACAAATCACTGCTTTAAAAAAAAAATCTTGTAAGGTTGTTCAAAGTAAATGATAGTGAGTACTTATCATTTGAGCTTAAAAAACCAAGAAATTAATCAGAAAACTGTGGTTCCATTTGATGAGTTATATGAAAAATGATCATGTGGAGTTGCTCACTCTGCTGTTTTAATTAATGTTACTGATTTCAGCTTTAACTTAATGTCCATCTGTTGTAAAGCTGCATGTCTATATATGTTCTTTTCAATTTTTTTTTTGTGACTAACAAATGCACACTTGAGAAGTTATTCATTAATGTACCATTCATCTTTCTGCATCGTGTTGCCAATGTTATTTTCTTTATTTCACTGTGAACATTTGGAACGAAAATGGTGTTCTCTGTTTGAGGCCTTCTTCAAGCTCTACATGCACACTCAGAGCTAATGCTCTCTGTGTTTTGTCCTGCAACACTAGCAAATCTGTTTGTACTCTCCCTTGCTGTACACAAAACTTCAGTCTTCTGAAGACTCTTGCTCAGTATTCCTAATCAGACCAAATCAGCCACAGGTCAGGATGTGCTGTTGTAACACTCGACCACAAGGAAATGCATTTCAGCCAGCTGTGTTACAATGTTTTTCTGCAATTATCCAAGTCCTCAAACAAGCTGTAGTTAGTTGTCATTGATTTTGAAAATATTACAGTGAATTTTTCCAGATTTTTCTTTCTGCTTGCCTGAAAAGATACAGTTGAAGCACAATGTTAGCAACTGTTTACAGCTTGAGCCAGCTGTTGCATCTCTAGAGTGTGTGTCTTCAGGGCAACAGGTTCCATGCAGCCTGTATTTTCAGCACCAACTCAGCTCAGAAAGATTCTCTAATAGCAGTTCCAATATTTGAATTAGTTGTCTCTGTATTTACTGAAGTTCACTAGGGTGTTGCGGGCCTTCCTGTAATAAAGCTCTTTTCCTTTATTGGCTTTCCCTCTTCACAGTGTTTTAAGTTCCAAATCACCTTTGACTCAGCACAGAGCATATCTCTAATGGGTATTCATTCCAGCATTCCACTGACTTCTTCATCATTTCATTTCTGGGCAATGTAACAACCCAAATCCATACCTACGATATCCTGATAAGGGTAAAAAGCATTCTTTTTAGAAACAAATATGATAACTGGTCTGTAGAAAAATCAAAAAATTACTCAAATCTTGCACTATTTTTTCTGCTTTTTTAATCTCTTTGAAATGTAGTCAATCACCATTTTCCCATGCTCTGTACCTCTTATTTTCAACTGTAGGAACATCAGAACACATTTATAATGATTAAACAAAAAAAAAATCAGCCTGCAGATCAGGACTGATATTCATCTCACTTAATTTTTGTTCTATACATTCTGGGGTAACACTAACCATTAAAATCTTGCTTCATCTTCTGGGGTTCAATTCATTCCTTAATGATTAGAGAGGGAATATGTAGCAACAAGGCACACCGTAATTCTCTCAGCTGTACCCTAAAGTCAGGTAAAGTGCATGGTCTAAAGTTTTAGTGCCTGCTAGCTCATGTCAAGATGGCAGAACCTACTGAGATGGATCTTCAGCTCTGTCTTACTCAAGGACACCAGGATGACAAGCATTTGATACATAATTCTTCACTTTAGATGATAAAGCACCAAGAAGACATTCATAGCTACGTCCTGGGACACTCTGGAAAGATTTCCTTTATGAGATAATGAGTCTTTGATAAAATTTAGTTGTGGCAGGTAGACACTTATTCAGCTCTTAGTCTTCATTCATATTAAGGTGATGACGACTGTAGTGGTCATACACCTTTATGAAGAAAACCCACAGGGCAAATTTTGAAGAGGTCAAGAGCCAGTTCAAGTAAGTGGAAGCAGAATCCCTCCACATAGCGAGGTGGGGATACATACCCCAAACTGTATGAAAAGAATCAAAACAGCATTGTCCTCTTACTACATATTCCAGTTATTAGTTGTGAAATTCCACAAAAATGTGGAATGTCTGACATGAACAAATGGAGGAAAATAATGCTCAGTTTCCTGAGTGTCATTAATTTATGTTAAATATCCAAGTTGCTAGAGAAAAAACACAATGGCCAAAAGAGGTAGAACTGTAATTTTTAAAAATGTCGTGTAATGCTATATGCAAAAATTCCAAATTGTCCCAGCTTACATATTAGTGGGGTCTGTTGCTTGGAATGTTGATACATTTTATTTAGAACCTTTTTTTTTTCTAAGATTGTTCTTCAACATCATATCTCTGCTCCGCTCCAAATTCAGCCCACAGCCCTGTAATATTTCTTTTCTAAGAAGTCCACAAGTTTCTCAGTGAGCACAGATCAGCACATGGTAGTGCTCAAAAGGACAGTGCACTCAGGTACTGATTCAAGTAGAACAAGAACAACACATACCCTAACTTTGTCTTGTTAATACTTTGTTTATCATGTATTTTATGGAGAAACAGTGTCACATTTCTTCCTGAAAAAGTATGACTTATATGAAATTCACCATTCCGAATTGGAAGATTGTTAGGTTGTTCTTTTTTTTTTTTTAGTTGATTAGATGTGCACAGACTTCCAAAGGGGCTCAGTACCTACAAGTTTCAGAACTGGTGTTTTCTGAATTCAGGGCCAAAACACAGACCCCATATCAGTCCCTAAGATGATCAGCCAGAGCTGCAGGGGTAGAATTTATACTCACCACTTATTTCCATACCACAAAAAAAAAAAAAAAAGGAGAATAAAGAAGCAATCAGCATCTTAATTTTCCTAGTGAGAATGGAAACTATTACACATCTCTGTACTCTTGCCTAACACACCTTGCACACAGTGACAAACTGATGATCATTTCCAGCTCCCACCATGATGTAGCCATCTTTGGTCTTAAACGCCTGGAAGAACAAAGACAGGTGATAAGCTGTAACTAAACTATAAAATATTAGCACACCTTTGAAGTGAAACTTTGTAAAAAATGTTCAAATGACTTCCTTAAACATTTCCATTCAGACCCAATCTCTAGTTCTACAAAAGTGGCTCAAAGTCATCTATCCACAAAGATGGATGAAGCCCTTTTGATTTTTTTTCTAGAGTTGAGAAGTTATCTTGGTTAATAGTTTATTTGCTGAAAAAGTGTCATGAGCCACCCTGAAACTTAATGTGTCCCACATTCACAGGACTGAAAAGGATCACCATGATAATGTTTACCTTGCCAGGAGGTACTCATTCAGCTTCACTCTTAGCCTGACTCAGAGCAGACAGCGGCACTGAAATGTCACAGATCCTGATCAAATACACCAAAAAAAAAAAGCCAAATAGCAACTACAAATCAGGAACTCCCATGGGAATGAAGGGGATGGACTGCATCTTTACAGCTCTTTGCCTGGAGATTAAGCTATCTTCTTGGTCAGTGGTCTCAAGATAGATCTCCTGGAGGAAATGGGACTTCTTTTCCAGCTTTAAGGATTTATTTTTTTTTACTTTTGACTTCATTACAGTGGCCGTAGTGGCACATTTCATGGTGAACACAACATTAAACTGGGTAGGACATAACAGCTTTCATTTCAGTCTAAACCATTTCAGATTTTCACTGGAAAAAATAAAATCTCTAATTGACAACATCCTCAATTTTTACCATTGTGTTAGGGCGTTTTCTAAAATTGGATAATGTGATTCCTGTTTTCTCCACACCTCTCTCTTATACAAAGGTGTATAACAGCAGTTTCACTTGTACATATTACCAGCCCAATTCTTGCAAACATTTTGGAAAAATTCTTTCACTATTAATTTGACTTCAGTGTAAGAGGCAAGCATAGGGTGGTGCACTAATGGTGGCAAGATCTTGCAATCCTTTCTTGCAGGGACCAAAACTCATCTTCCAGTCCTAGAAAACTTTTTTTTTCTTTCTTTTTTTAATGAGCTATCATGTCCTGATTTAAAGGTGTGAATTCTCACAATAAATTTTGGTAAAATAACACACAAATATAAGTCCTGGAATGGAAACACTTTAATAATTAAAATTCTTCTCATGCCACTGTGACTTATTCTTCTTCACAGAGAGCAATATGCTATTTCAACTTGCAATCTTTCATATAGACACAAATACGTTCACTAAGACTCTTTTACCATCTGGTATAGTCAAAGTTTTAAAATTGTACATGGACAATCATGTCCACTGAAATGCAGGCAACTGTGCATCATAGTTAAAATATCACCTGTTTGCTCTTTCTATGTTTCATTTCATGGTAAATAGTACTGGCCAGTTGTAAAGTTTAGCAATTTATTTTTCACATGTTTAATTAAGTACTTCAGTCTAAGATTCTTAGCAAGCAAAGATAAAATTCAGCAAATAATTAGTCCCAAGCATGCAAAAAAGTACCACTGACTTGGCCCCAATACAGTAAAAGTTCAGTAACATACATAATATAAAGGTACTACATACTCACGCTGAGAAGAGCAGTAAGCACAGAAAAAAAATTGGAGAAAAGAATACAAAAAAAAGATTTGTATGTGAACACATGAACATTTCTTAGATAAATCTGTTCATAAAGACCTCTGTCTAAAAAAATAATGGCAGACCCTGGTAAAAGAATATTTAAGACTCTCCCTCCCAGTAAATGTCTTTTAGTGGGAATAGTTATGAATAATAACTATAAACTTACTTATAAATAACAGTATAAACTTACTACCTTTAGTTACAGGTAAAATCTGTTTTCTAAACACCCATCTCAAATCCTAATTTGTCTTTGCTGATGTTTAGAGTTCTAAAACCAGCCTCATGCATGTCACACAAATTATGGGTCAAACCCTGTATGTATCAGTGTGCATATATAACACAGTATAACTTTTATTGGTGGAACCACCTACTACTTCCTGTAAAAACAAATTAGAATTCTTTTGTACATTCTTTTAAACTTCTAGTCTGGATGCCTGTTACAGATTACAAAGCCTACAGTATATGTCATATGTACAGATCTCCAGCCTACAGTGTATGTCATATGTACAGATCCCCTTCCTCAGCACTCCAAAATGTATTTATATTGGTAGTATGAGCAAATCATAGAGAGTTTATTATTTATCAGCAACTTCTTTTGAGATACACATCTCTGTAAGAAGGCTGCAATCACACAATAGCTGCATACCACTGTGAAACATGCATCTGTACCCACTGGCTGCCCATGCAGCAGCGGAAGTCACTCTAAATTTAAGGGCCCGGTCATTATCATGTGTGCTTCAGTTGCTTTGTGGAATGTGTGGGAAAACTGATTATTCTTAATTGCACTGTATGTCTAAAAAGCTAAAATAAAAATCATGTCATCCTTACACAACAAAAATGGTATCACAATAAATGCAGCAATGTCTTTTTCCATGGAGCTTAACTCAAATGTCTTCAGCTGCTATTTTAAGCTTCCCATTACAAAACAGCTGATTATTTGCCAGTCATTGCTGCTGATAAAGCAGAAACTTCCAAATGTTACTACCACAATATTGATGCCAACATTTAAGGGTGACAATGATTTTATTCATCACCCATAAATGTACACACATTACAGGTTACCACAGGTTACCGTCTGGTCACAGAAAGCTTCACAATCTTATTATGCAAAGGAGAGTAAGGGCAAAGTGTAGACAGATTTTAATGAGATTTTGTTTTATAAACTGCTGTCCATCACATCGAATCATTTCACATTAGCACAATAAAAGGCACTACACACACAAGGCAAAAGTCCTTTTTCCCTTCCTGTTTTTCTGAAGAATGAGGCCTTCTGATAAGATTCTTCAGAGCACAAGCATGAGTTAACCCACTACTCCCACGAGGTATCCGGAGCAATAGCACATCATTTGGTGAAGACAAGAAACAAATACCAAGCAAAAAATTATTTGACAATTTATTAATGGAAAATCCAGAGAAAGACTGTGAGCATTTAAAGGTGTAGCTTTTTCAGTGTGGTGAAAAAACTTGAGGGTTTCTAAGAAAATAGTCTGTAAATTCACAACGAATGAAATCTAGTACATGACATAAACACATGCATGTTCCAAGGCAGATCTCAAGGTCCAGTGTGCATGCATCACCACCTCAAATGGATCACACTGTCAAATGGATGTTACAGGACCTCTTTAAGACAGCACTTTTCCAACTTTGATCCTAGAACACACTGTATACCTGAGATACTTTGTGTATTGAAATACTTTAATCTCCCTAAATACATGGCATATAAACTCTACCCACCTTCAGGAATGTTCTGTGTGGTTTACAAGTATTCTCCAAATATGCTACATAAACTACACAATAAAGATGCAGGCCAAACTTAACCTAATTTATTACCAGAGCAAGCAAAGACTTGCTGAGATAATGAGGCCAAAAGAGCCTTTTTTTCCACTGCTCTAAGTCAATAGCCTTTCAAAATTTGCCAGCTTTGAAGGAGTTAATGAAAGACCATTAATCATTGTATTTATTGCCTGCTTTATGAATTTTAAGTCTATATGTGCTATGGCAATCCTCGATCATACACAAACATATTTGCATGTGTTTCAATTTGCATGTTGATTCCACAAACAAAAACTTTAAAATATAAGGGACCAGTCAAAAGATATGGCACTTCCAATAGAATGCTCAGAAGTGCAGGTCAGTTTTCAGTATTTGAGTCCAAAACACAGAAATCAAACCAACTAGCACATCTGCAGTTGTGTATGGTAATGGTCTACTCTCCTTCGTCACGTATTTATACACATTCATAAGATCTCCTTGAGCCTCCTCTCAAGGAGACCCTTTAGGCTAAACTGTCCCAGACTTCTCCTCCTATGAAAGATGCTTCAAGCCCTTAATTATTTTCTTGGCCCTTCACTGGACCTGATTCAGTATGAGCATGTCCTTGTCCCAAAAACCCAAGAATTAGACCCTGTTGTAAACCCATAACTTGATGGAGTGGTTATTCATCCTCAGCGGTGCTGAGCAGGGGGAAAGATCACCTCTTTCAACCTGTTGACAGTTTTCCTCCTAATATAGACCAGAACGATCTCTTTGTCACAGGGACACATTGCTGGCTCATGTTCCATTTTCTGTTCACTAAGACCTCCAGGTCTTTTTCTGCAAAGCTGCTTTCCAGCAGGTCAGCCTCAGTTTGTACTGATGTATTGGGATTAATATCCTATCATGTGCAGGACTTCATACTTCCCTTTGTTGAATTCCATTAGGTTCTCAATGGCCTGACAAGATCCACCATGATCTTGGTGGATCGTGTATCACCCACTCTTCTCAATTTTGTACATTCCACAGATTTTAGAGGCCAAACAACACTTGGAGAGACCAACAGAACAAAGCACGGGAATTTTCAAATTGTAGGATTGAACAATCCTACATATTTAGGAGAGGTTAAAAGGAGAGGTTAATTACCTGAAAAAGTGATTATTTTCATTACCAGTCACCATATTGGCCTGTTTACTGATAATGGCAGTCAATGCTTGAAATATTTGAAAGTTTCCAGACCTCTCCTTGGCGGAATATTTGTACTACATCAGATACGGTAAAAATTATGTATTACTCATATTTATGAGTTTTCTTATCTCATGTTCCTGTGTGAATAACAATTAGGATCTGTAGAGATACTTAAGATCCCTTTTCATTGGGAATATTTGATGTTAGATACCCATGGATTTGAAGTATCTTTCAAGACTGCCTTTTGATTCATAAACTTGAATAGTGACATCCCTAAGAGCATCCAGCAATGAATCATGAAGGGAACAATTGAAGGTTTTGGGATAGTCAGTATGTATTGGTGACTTCTGGAGCAGGATTTAAAGCGACTTAAATTTTTGCATGCCTTCTAACTGCTCTTGGTCTTACAGAGCAAGAGGCTGATAGCTTCAACTGGCATAATCAAACAGCTTGCTTAAGATTTTGGAATGATGCTATCCTTGTATAAAGGCTAGATACAGTATTTCTGTAAGTTACATGTTTGTCAGAACAGCAGGCAGCTCTCTCTCAGATGGCATTATGGCAGAATACTCCTCTGGGCTCCCTCCCAAGGCTCGCATAGGAGCAAGCAGCTTCATATGAAGGCTGAATGAAACTTCAGGAACAGCTGGGATCAGTGCAGAACAAAGACACCTTCTTGTGAAGTTTTAAACATAACACCAGGAAAAGCCAAACCAGTATTTTCAAACAAAGCTTTGAAACATATCATTAACAATTTTTTAAGAGATTGCTTTTCAAGTGTCACTCCTTCCTCTCCCCTCCATCTTCTCATTTACAGAATCAGTGAGACACTAGGTGACCATATACAGGTCTTCATTTATGAGCTTGAAGTGCTTCCCTGGTATTAATGGGTGTGGTCAAATAGAAGAGCTGGTGTCTTGGAGGCTTGGAACCACAGAGTTTTATTACATAATTTGTCTTCAATTAGACTTTGAAGTTTTCCAGTGCAATATTCAATTCAATGTAATGGTCATTTAAGGACAAGCATTATCCAGTCAATGCAGATTAAAGGCTACAATTAAGAAGGTGATGTACTCAGGATTTAACTGAACTGTACAGGCTCCCTTGTCCTTCTAACCAAATGTATCTACACTATATGTTGATTTTTCTCTCTCCAAACCAACGTAATGAACTACAGTGTAGGAGATTCTCAGTTTTGCTTCAGATCCAGAATCATTACATTCCTTCCAGATGGAATCAACTTCGCACATAATTTCTCTACCTTTACACGTTAGGTTGAATAAAACATCAGCTGTGCCACAGAACCATGGAGGAGTCACATTCTTTTTACTTTCAAGAGAACAGCACAATTCTTTCATAACAACTTAATATTTAATTACTGTAACAAATGGGAACAAGACCAAGAAGTTTGGTCAGTGGTAGTAGTTCTGAGCAATACATATAAACCATAAAGACCACACACTTTGAAACTATTTGCCTACTTCGCACTCTCTTCCAGTGAAAGCAAACACTAAAAATAAAAAAATGTAAATTTCATGGACTGGATTAATGAATGCTGAATGTTCTCACTGAGCAAACTGAAGAAGAGCATTCCACACAAAGATTTCACTTTTCCTCTCTGATCTTTTCAAGCTACAATACTCGTCTCTCGCTTCCCTACCATATTGCAGGACATGCTACCTTGCAGCTTCACAGCTGTCAGCCTACCAGACAGATTAGCATTAACAATATCTGCAGTAATTCTCTTGCCAAAAAAAAAGTTTGATTGGATGCTATGAGCTTCTAGGAAGGGTGTTTATGGCAAGATTGGGAATGATTACTTTGGTCTCTGAGACAAGGCAGAACGCTGGTAGTGATGTCGAGGAAGGCACACCACAGACTACCAGCCAGGGATATGATTCACTTCTACAGAACCTACAACTCATTAGACAATTCTCCTGATCAGCCTAAAAGTTCCATATATGCATGAATCCAGAAAAAAATGATGTTGCCTAACTGATCCACGAGCAAAGCTGATTAACCATTAAAAGTGCTCTGAATGCACCTTCCTGAAAGGGGCAGCAAAGTTTACACAAAATCACACCATCAAACAGGGATATCTGTATTTGGCATTATAGTGTATTACTCTCAACACTCCTTCAGGAAACAGAACAGCTTAGAACTGCTCTCCAGACCATGTCATGTTTTTATCCAGTTCTTTCCTAATATGAGAATTATAAACTCCTGGAAACAGACTGAATCCAAGACTTCTCCAATCCCAGCTCACTGTCCTAAAAAACAGGTTGGAGACAGGATCAATCTCTCTGTCTCTCACTTACTCTTCATCTGGCCATATGGTATTTGCGCTGTTCATTTCCCAATCGACTAGATGCAACACACAGATCTGTAATCTAAAAGTACCAGTTGGGCAAACTATTTACCAAACAGACTTTTACAGTTGTTACTTCATATTCAATAGCGCAATGAATGTTAGCTTTGGATTGCATACCCTCATACTTTAAGACATGACTTTTCTCCAGTATATCTCAAAGAACATATGCTACCAAGGAAATGAAACCATTTTCTTAATTTTCTAATGGAACATACATTTAGCCTCACCACCCAAAAAGACATTTAAAAACTCCTGGAAGAACAGTGAACAGCTTTAAAGTGGGAAACTTGTCACTTTCCCAAATTTCTAAAATTTTAAAAACTTAAATTATACCTCAATTAAAAATACATTATCTGTTACTGTAAACTGGCATTTAAACTGTTTCTAGCTGTTGAAAAATATCAGGCACAGAATCACATTCTCCATTGCCACATTAGTTTTCCATTAGTTTTTCAACAATGAAATTACACACACACAGACGCACACACAAAATAAATAAACTTTAACCACAGTATCACACTGGAGCCAGTGTAATTAATGTTGTGTCAGCATTTCCATTTAAGCCACTATTTTCAAGAGGTTTATAGCACAGCCATAAAAATTCAGTTAGGTTGAAATTAAGCAAACAAGGTCTTATACAGCAAGCTACATTTAAGTATATATACAGACAGCAGCCAGTTACTACTTATATGGGAATTAAAATAGACACTTACTGACTTTAAAGGGCACTGCAGAGCCATTTTTTAAACAATATTTTTCTCAACATTTATAATGTCTCAAAAGCTTGAATCCAAGCTATGTTTCCTTATTCTTTTTCCTTCTCACACAATAGTTCACACAATTTCTTTCAATTTTGGGATTGTAAGCACTGTATTTTTGTTTCACTTTTAAAGTAAAAGAATGCAATGAAAACACTTCTTTTGAAAAACAACACACATGACCACAGTTTGATCCTGATACAGGCCTCCAGGCATTACTGATGCAGAAATGACAAATATTTCTTACACCTTCCAATAATCATGAGATATAGCTGTCTGGAAAATCTGAGTAATCAAATATTTTTTAATTTGAGGTTTTAAAAATGCTATTTAGAATGTAATTCTAAATGAGGTCTTATTCCTGTTTTTAGTAGAAATCATCAGAGCAGGATTTGTGTTACTATTTCTGTCCCTTTTCCCTCTCTACTCTTTGACATTAAGTGTTGTAGCAGTACAGTTTCCAAAGGTGAGTTTTGTAGTACTGACTACCTTTTGGGTAATTCATATGAGTCTGGGATCATACTGAGTCCCACAATACATCTAGGATTTCAAGCTGCAGCCAGATGACCCAGTGCAAGCGAACTAGAACTCAGACTGGCAAGCAGTGCTGTGAACTCAAAGGTCTCAATAATTTAGTGGCCTGCTATAAAGAAGGCTGTTCAAAAAACTGAGTGGAATAATCTGTTTCTCAACAACCAGGCAACAGAGAAGAGCAAGGAATCAATTTAGCAATGATGCCTGTGAAAATCAGAAAAAACACCAATGATGACAACAATTACGGGGGAGAAAAATTGGCCACGTTTCACAATTTGGCACTTCCATAACTTAAAATAAACACCAGTCATGTTTGAAAACTGCCATTTTGCTGCAGAGAGCAAAACTCCACTCCACTCTGCAAATGTGCTTTTGCCCTATTTTAGACTTTTTTTTCAATAAATATATCTCTCAAACATTATGTGTTCCTATCTACTCCTGAGCAAACACTGTACAGTGAATTAAGGATGGGTTTCAAATATTTCAACCTTGACTCTTCAGTATCCTTGATTCGTGGTTTCAAGTCAGACTCATTAAGGTTTATTGCATGTAGTCTGTTTTAGTTTAAAACACTAATTTATCTCTAATCAAGGATTTAAATATTGAACTGGCCAGACACCTAGGATACACATTATTTAAAGTTCTGAATATATGCCAAAAATTCATTGCCAGGCCACAAGAATAGTGCTGGTGAGATCTATTAAAAAAAAATAGAAAAATAACATTTGATGAGTGGAACACTTAATTATGTCTAAAAAAAGGTCAGAACTCCACTTCCTCTTAATTTTCATATAAAGTTCTATTAGGTTTCCTTAAAACTATAAAATTTAGACTTCTGGTTTTCTCCACTATTTTTTTTAACCATCTCCTTTTGTCTGAGAAACATTGAAATTTAATATCATATTACTGGAACTAAAATTCTATCTTCTTAAAATTTAGCATTATTTAAATTGTTAAAGTTTGAAAATCACTACAATTAGAAACCAAAATATTATGCCTTTTGTCATTTTGCTGGCCAATATTTAACCAACTTTTCATTCTATTACCTAATTTGTCAAATTATCTACTGATGAAGAGCTGAGGAAATCTGCATAGTGGTAGCTACTATATTGGTTTTTATCACAGATCTTCACATCTACGGCTTGAAGAAGACTTTTGCATAACAAACATAACTATCCTTTACAAAAGAACATGTTCTGGAGAATCAACATAGTATAAGTGTGCTTCTATAATCACACCCTAAAATCTACATCCACCTTTGTAAAAAATCTCCTTGCAACCCTTGCAGCCCCAAAATCTGATGGACATAGGTATGCCAGTAAAACTGTGTGAAAAGAGAATATGAGGAGACAAATGAGAAGTTGAAAGTTCCAGTTTTCAAAGTTGATCCCACATTTTTCCCCTTCTGATTTGAAAGGAAAAAAACCTTAAGCTTTCACAGGTACTCATGTTGTTCTTTAACAAACTCTTCATTCTTATGAATTGTTAGGTTTATTTCAAGGTTTCATCTTGCCTTATGCTGCCATAACATTTTTTTTTTTCACTCTGGATGGCTGAGGGGCAGCCTGTTTCTCATACATGACAGTATGAACACTCAAAGGACAATCCTGATTTAATCATGAGATTCATAGGAGTCTGAGATTATTTAGGGCAGGATTCTGACTCTGAAGACCACTCAGCACCACAGAGTTTTAATTTCTTGGCATGACCAGCAAATTTACTTTTACTGTCAATCTAAACCCTTACTTTTCACTTTCCTAAAGAAAAGCCCAATTGTAAACCAAAGTGGTGAATTCAAAGGTTAAGGACTATATGTACCTCAGCCAAACACTGTGACATCAGGAAAAGTGCAAAATTACTGCATGTCTTGCCACAGATAATTGCCATAAACTGTTTATTTTAAGTTATGAAAGTGTTAAATTTTATACAGCCAATTTTGCACCCCCATTACTTGTTATGCCCTCATCGATGTTTCTGCCGATTTTCATCAGCGTCAGTCCTAATTTGATTCCTTGCTCTTCTCTGTTGACTGGCTATCAAGAAACTTACAAATTATTATTCCACTCAGTTTTTTGAAGAGCCTTCTTTATAGGAGGACAGAACACAGTAACAGCATCACTGCACCTAAATCAACTGACAAGTGAGCATGAACACACACTGCTTCTGTTGGAGTCTTTAGCAAAAAACACCATTGTTTCACATATTTTCATAATAAATAATTTAGAGAAAGTAACCCAAAGCAAATATACATAGCATAATGCAAAATTAGTTTAATTAATTAGTCATGTATAGCCAAGTAAGTTTAACACTATCCAGCTACTGCAATCCATATACCACAGCAGTCACGTTACAGTCTACATGCAAAGAGCAAAGATCTCCTGTAAGAGAGAACATCTCATAAAGAACGAACGAGTCTCATGACAGAAATGATCCCAGCTGCCGAGGGCCCCAGTCTGGCTGTGGCGAAGGGATGGTGCCAGCAAGCCTGGAGGAGCAGCCTGGCACCTGACCTTCATCATGCTTTGGCCTCCCTCTTTGTTGAGTCAGCGAAGTCAAAGGGCTGGTCTCCTAATGATCCAGATGGCCTTCTGGTGACACTGGGGTTGGCATCAAATGGGCAGCAGCAAGCCTGGCACACAGACCTGCCATTGTGCTGGGAAAGACTAAAATGGGCTGCTGGCAGAAGTTTGGCCTGTTCTTGAACTCCTGATGACAGCCTGAAGTGCTGCCTGCCCACTGTTCCCTAGAGTTGGCTATGAAATGACCTTTCACAGAGAAAAGGTTCTTATCCCTAGATTATGTGAAGCTGATATCTGATTGCCTCACCTGGGGAGGGGGAAGAAGGAGCAAATAAGGAGAAGAGGTACACGGATTTATAAGGGCACTCTTCCTCCCCACAGGAGGCTGATGAAAGCATAGGGATGTTTTAGACTTTCCTTTTAACAGTACCAAAAAATAATACATAGAGAAGAGTAACAAAATACATTTAAATGGTTTTACTAATTAGTACAGAGATAGTTTCAGCAACAGTGGGATTCTGGTATATTTAATTTCCTTCCAATATACATTTCCTTTCACAGTTACAAAGCTTGGGCATTTTATTAGACATTGACAAAGCTGTGCTTCTGAGTGAGAAGGATGGCTGCTAGAGAAAATTATGCAGGGAGGCATACCAATTTTCACATCAAGTTATGTACTGAAGCATAAGATTTTGTAGACAAAGAATGTATTTCTCCAGTTACTCATCTGTCTTTTTCTTTTCAAAATCTGCATAACTTAAAACAAAATACACCAAGTAAGCAAACAAAGCAACCTTAAGCTGCCCTAAATAGTGCAAAGCAACTAAAATGAGTGGGGAATATGGTTGTGCACTGGACTTCAGCTTCCAGATGAAAATGAAGATCCTATAGAGTAAGATTTGTATTCTTTTCATATACAAAGAAAACTTTGGGTTTCAAAAGTATAAAACAGAAGGGTGGCCTTCCCTCACAGAAGTTTAAAACCCACTAAAAATCGTTTTGGACTTAAAACCTGAGGAAACAGAATAAATAACTGGAAGTCTATGGTGGCATTTGATTGCTTACCCTGAGAGTTTGGGCATTTCAAGGTCTAGACTAGACAATTTCTGTTCCTTTATAAGAAACTCTGCAGAAGTACCAAGGCCAACATAGAATAAGGATAACTTGCACTTCTAGTGGAAGGTGTCCATGCCCATGGCAGGGGGCTCGGAACTTAAAGATCTTTAAAGTCCCTTCCAACTCAAGCCATTCTATTATTCTATGATAACTGACCTCACATTTGTCCTGGTTTTCACCAGATTGCAGAATGTGAACCAAATGTGAAACCTAAGAATCTTACTGAGCTTCCTGAGCTGCTACAAGTACTTGTAAAATGCAATCCAGAATGCATACACTGCTAATAGTACCCAGGCTGGGACCCAGGGGTATTTCAAGAATACCTGTGCACAGGAGGGTACATCCCTTTGAACAGCAGTGCGCATCTCCTACTTGGGTGTTTCTGAAAACCTCCTGCTGCTAGTCTGCTGTTAACATCAAGAATCATGAACTTAGCAATGAGAAGGGAATGAAGATTTCCACTGATCATTCTTACGTTTACAATGCTAAAATGCTACCTACAAGTTTGCAGAAAGACAGACAGCTTCAGAGGGCACAGTTAGGTTTTCCCTGTCTCTTCTCATCTCAGTTAGCAGAATGTAAACTTAGTTATCACAAATGTGTGTTAAAACAAGGATCACACATGAGGTAGTAGAAGGCACAGGCATGTCAGGAGAAGGAAAGCAAAAATACTATTATCATGTACTTGGGATCATCTTTGCTCCCATCCAGACTACAAAAGTACTGAATAGTAAAAGTGAGAGGGCTGAAACATTTTTCTGGATGACATTCCTACCCAAAACACTTCTTCACACAAGAAAGGGAAGGAAGGACATGGGAATTCTGGGATGGGAATTCTGCAAACCCTAACAAGCTGTCAGTCATTCTGCTAACTGCTCCACAGACTGTACTTTCCACACAATTGTCCACAGCCAGCTGTCCAAGATGGGGGTTTGGCTGCCAAACAAAGTATTTTGTGGATACAGACCAGCATCAACTTGAATAATGACAGACACAGGAGTTCCTAAACTTTGAAAGGTACACAGAAATGAGCAAACATCTGATTCAAAAATTATGTACTTATTCTAAAACTGACAGCTAATTTAAGATTTAGATCTGGATATTGGCCTTTTGGGGGAAAATTTAATTACAAGTGCCTTTGTTGTCTAGAATAGCATAGGGTTCTCAAGAACCAAACAGGAGCACAGGAAAAAGTGTCATCATTTCAGAGATAAATGTGGCTCTAAACACAAACCTGGATAAAAAAGTTATGATAATGTTCAGGAGATCAGTTTGTTTTCCTGGCCCAGCTGGCATTTAGACGGAAATAAAATACAAGCTCTAAAACTGCTTACTTTTTAGTATGGACAGAGTCATAAACAGCCTGTAGCCAGATTACGGGCACAAACCTACTCCTGATGAAATCAATCCCTGCTCCCCCTCAGATATGTCAGAAAGCTAGTATGTGTCTAAAGTAAGCAGACACATAGGAACTTTATTGTCAATTAAACTGGTTGACCATGCCATTTTGCCTCAGTTGGCCAAGTCACACCAACAGCATGTAATTATATACTGCTAAGAACACAAAAAATTTTCTGCTGCCAGGTGTACTCACATTTTACTTTTTTTTGAGGCAGGGTGGCTAAGAATTGCTGGTCCATTAAACAACTAAATAGACTTAGTGACTCCACATGTGAGGCAGAAATAAAAAAGGCTGCTAGTAAGTTTAAAAATAATAGAAAAGATGTGATCTCCAGATTATCTCTCTGTCACACATTCTTCCCCCCCACCCCAATTCAGGGGCCTTTTGTCTGGATAACCTCAACTTGACTAACAGGCAAATATTATCCTTTCTGGATGAAGGCTGGGCAAAATTGTGGCTTCAACAGAACTCTTACACTTCCTCTTAAAAAAACAGACGTAATTTCAGAGAAATCAACATTTTTCAGCCCTCTGACTTTGAAGAAGTCACTGAAACACATAATTACACACTGTGGGCATCAGCAAATAACTGGCCAAAAAACAAGTAACACTGAAGCAGCAGTAAAGCACGACTGCAAGTTTAGGTATTGAAGGTATCCCCTTCATCTCTATGTCCTAGTTATGCACAGGCACACAAAGTTCTTTACAAAGGTCTGAGAGCGTGTCCTCCATCCTGGACAAGAAACTGTGCCAGATCTGCAAGAAGATGCATAGGGATTCTGCAGCTACTCATCATATGGAGCATCAACTGTCTCCATATCTACACAAGAGACCTGGAGAAAGCATGCTGCTGAATTCTAAAGGCAATGAGCTACTCTTGAAATGCTTTTTCACTGCATGTCATGACCTGAATTATCTGTTCTTCCTAAAATGAGAGTTGTATTCATGCTAACAGATGGAAAACATCATCATCTAAACTTGGATCCATGCCTTGCTACTGGCTTTTACAAAATCCATGAATGTGGTTTAATTAGTTAAGTTGAAAACATTTTTTGTATAGTGGCCTTTGGATGAAAAGTTTTCCCACATTACACTGGAGAAAAATTCATACGGTGACGTATCATAGTGAAGTACATGTAGAGCTTTATGTGCTTAGCCCAGTGCCAGTGTAGACACGGGACTCTGGTCTGACAGGCCTGTGGATTTACAAGTAGATGCTTCATGGTAAAAGCACCTTACAGTAACTATGCCAAAAAAATACAAAACCAAACCACCACCACCCTCAAAAAAACCAAACAAAATCAACAGAGAGAGCAGCTGAGAAAGATTCCATAACACACAGGTCTGTCGCAACAACAGAAAAAAGAATACTCTAATATGAATGAAAGAGATTGCATCAGAAAATCAGAGGGAAATCCCCAGTCCTGGAACTCGGAGACATTCTCATAGACAGAGCATCCTATATATATGTCAGAGAATATTTGAAGAATCCAAGGATGGGCATTGAGATGAAAAATGAGGCAGTTTCCCTTCAATAAGAGACAATCCCAATCAATGCATCATTAGAGATTACAGAACTAGAAGAGAGAAGGGACTACCAAATCCCAAACATGAATTCCCAACATTCAGCAATTCTCTGAGGCAACATTTTAAGGGTTGAACTGCACTGTGGGTCTACCATGGTACTGTCATTCCACATAGCTATTATCCATGCTGTTCAGTGTAGCACTATCATTCATATTTACAAAGCATTCTTCTTTGTCCCTCTGTCTCCACACTTTTCTTTTTTATGTGTAAATCTTTTTAGTGATATCCACAGTTATACTGATGAGCAAAAGATTTATCATGGAACACTTCAGCTCTCTCATCTCATGGGCTGTAATTTTTCAGACTGTGGGTCAGGGCCCTTCCCATTTCACTGAAACACCCAAGAGACTAGTTTATCTGCAATGTGAATTTCCCATACCTTTAGTAATTTCTACTCTTCTAAGAGAAGATGTAAACTACCATTCAAAACTGACTAGAGCTCCATCTGTTGCAAGAAAGCTACGGTATTTTAGGCTTTTGGCTCTTCAACTCCCAGCTCTTCTCCAGTGAACCCTTCCAAATTTGAAACAAAGTCAGAAAGGGTACAAGTCCCTTAAATACTGTTGAGGTTTCTTGCTACAGTGACAGAGTTAAAATGACCCTGAGAAAACTACAACCATTCCTCTCTCAAGTCAGCCTCACCTTGTCAGATACTAGCTTTTATTCTTTAACTGTTTGGCAGGTCACTTCTGGCTTTTGAAGTGCTGAAGGCCTTTCCCTGTCTTGACTGGAAATTGCCTATCTTCCCCTTTGGAATCCTTGAAGCAATGTCCTTAGGCTAAAATGCCAAGAAAAGATTCTGTGTTATTGCCTATTCTCCTCTCCATTTTGCATCCACAGTCTGACATCCTTTAAAGCAGTTTCTGCTATCCTCATTACAATTTCCGATGAACAGGGGGGAGTAGAACTTTTTGAGAAAAGTAGGACAGAAGTTCAGTTAATTGCAGATACTTTAAAAATGCTGTACTACTTTCATTATTCTGTGCTAACAGTACTATTAACTACTTCCTTCATCAGTTAAGTGTTTGGGGATTTTTTTTTTTTAATTGAGATTCTGCAGGATTATAGACATTGTAACTACCCATAAAAGTTTCAACGTTCCTGAAATCCAAGCGTGACACTGGCTTTTCTTCACAATTTCCATTGTAGCAAAATGTTATGTAGCGGAGTTTTAAGGACAACTTTCGAAAAAAAAGTCCTATTTATTAGGATTTGTATTATTTCAATTGGCAAGAAAACATAAAGAAAACAATTACAACTGATTCAAAAAGTCTCTTCACTGAACAAAGCAAAGCATTAAAATAAAATTATTGTTCTGGTTTAAGCTGCTAAGAGCAATATAACTCATCATTCAGGATCAAACCACCAATGTGTACTTATAACAGGGTACGGTTATGTAAAATTAAGGCCTGCACTGCATTGTGTCCAGATACTTTAGGTTTGGATCCTTAACTATGAATTTCCTTCCTTTTATGATCTTAAGCCAGAGAACAATGGCTGTGTTTTAATCTTGCCTTTTGTAATTTTCCTGGTCTTTTCTTTTAAGTGTTTACATACAGTGATACAACCCTGAGTGATACCACAAAGTAACACATCATCCAAATCTAGCTGTTTACCACAGATGCTATGATATCATTCAAGGCTGAATGAGTCTCTTTTTTTTCCCATGGAATGATAATGGATTAATTACAAAGAAGTGATTTTTTTTATTGTCATTCACCCATGTCTGCATCAGACAGCATGCTTATGATTAAAGGCTGTAATATTGTGATTCACCAAACTTATTCTAAATTATTTTCAAATGGAAAAAGAAAAAGATATCTGGAAAGAACCTTCAGCAGCATTACCAAGTCCCTTTGTTCTTCTTATATTATAAAGACTACATGACTAGAATTCTGCACCAGACTCTCCTCAGTCACTGCAAACTGATTTGACTTTACTACAGTCAACAAACAGTAACAAGACATCATTTCATTAAATAAATCCAATTTGCACAAGCTAATTGTCTCCTTAATCTAATATTTTCTTTTTTATTACAACATTGGCCACGCAAAATATAGGTGCATAAAAAAGAAAATTATGAAGATGATGAAGAAATTTAAACTCATCTGTTACTAGTGAAAAAGGCTATGATAAAAATATGGTTTAGAACTTCACATTTTCCAGAGGAACTTGAACAAAACTATTAGCTTTTACTTAGCAACAAAGAAGGGGGACTTCTCTTGCTGATTGGGCAGGAAAACCAACACTACTCCCTTCTTCAAGCATACTTCCTTTCATCTCAGACAGTCAAAGGAACAGGCTTCTGAAAACATAACGTTACTCTATAAATACTAACATACTGTTCAAAATTATAAATATTTACCTGATGTTTCACCTTCCTATTAGATATATTGTACCTGATCCTCATTCTACACTAAATATAAGTACATTACATAGGGATTTAATCTTCCTCAATTTTGTCAATGCCTCTCAATCTTACAGATTCAAAACCGTGATGCTGGTGCTGTTCAAAGCATGCTCTCTCTCTATTTTATTTTCCAGCTAAAACTTTACTAACAGTGAAAAAAGCACCCACTGCAGAAAACCAGGTTTAAATAGCTTTTGATCAGTTCTGAAACCACAGAATAAACAGAGTGGTACCTTAACCTTCAAAATTTCATTTAAGGCTATTCTATAATATAACTAAGAATAGCACAACCAGACTCTTTGCTTAGATTGTCATTCCTTTGTTTTGCTGACAGGTAAATCTCTGGACTGTGTTGTTCCTACTCCCACAACATTTTTAAACAGAAGACAGAGGTGCCCATTTCTTAAACTTGTTTCTATGGCATGCACAGAGAAATACAACAGTATTGTTACCCAAGGAATACAAAACCTGTTGTATGCTAGAGGTGCCCATAGTGTCAGTCTTCACAAAAAGGAGGTGAGTTGCAATGTGTGTTTTCTGTTCTGCCCTTTCAGGAGGAGAAAGCTCCACTGTGATCTGCATGCAGAAGAGTAACACTAGATTGGCATTCACATCAGACACAATCCATAAATCCATGTTCCATTTTCAGTGCGACTCTCAATATCAGATTCATTGTCACTGCAGAGGACTACCTTATCTCTTGTTTTTGCCATGCTTGGCTTTTGCTTGGTTCCATTAATGTCGTCTGACCATGAGTAGGGTCCAAACAGATGCCATAATCTTGCATAATCCTACTGTTGGAATAATCAGACATAAAATTTTTTAAAACATTAAAAAATAAAAAGATGGCAAAAGAAGATGCCTAAACTTTAAATAATCAAAGAAAAAAAAATTAGGACCAGGAAGATTTTTTGCTTTTCAGATTTTTTCCACCTTCCACTAATTTTTATTTATTGCTCTGAATATATTATTCTTGATCATAAGGGTTTAAAATAAAAGGCTAAAAATCCAACAGAGGAAACATTAGAGAAAGAATAGATTATTGCTGCACAGATCATGTGTGCTGGCTTTAAAAATATAAGTGCTGTGAATAATAATGTTGGAGGAATAGGCTAAGGTATAAAATAATCCACATAAGCAAGTTCTCCTGTATTTGCATTCTTCATGGAAAAATAGACGGATTGACACTGCACCTTGCTTTCCAATACACAGAAGGACACAGTAATACAGATTTGCTTTTCTTAATGCATAATAGCATTATTGTGCAATGTGAAATGCAACCTTTCTATTTCTCTAAGTAACTATTTATGTAGGAAGCTAAATCTACTGTTAAAATTAAAGTGTGCTTTCTCTCTACAGAAGTGTAACATAAGGCCTTCAGAAAGATAAGGCCCCACAGACTTGATATAGTCAATCCAGCTCTGGAGATACTATATTTCCAGGATGGAGGATATCAGCAGTCATAGAGATTAATGTAATCTCACTAATTAGGAACCTTCCTTGAAAAACAAACAAACAAATTTTTTATCACCCTTTCAAGCTATGTTAAACACAAGATATTTACAAAAATACTAATCACTTATGAACAGCTATGCAAAAGAATTCTAATCTAACACAGCTTCTCTCATCTGCTTCACGATAAACTTTGTACAGTCTTTTTTTAAAAAAAAAAAGAACAACCAACAGTTTATGTGGCAATCCGAATTGGCAGAAAATCTAGAATTATTTCTTTTTATTAAGATAAATGGAGCTACAAACCCTTGGTGGTCAAGAAGACAAGAAAAATCTAGAGGAAAGCTAATCTCAAAATTCTTTTAAAATCTGTTTTTGCTAATGCTTTTAGATTTTGTACAAGAATATACATCGTAGTTAAAAGGAGACTTCCATATTTATTTAAAGAAATTAGCCGTATACCTAGAATGGTATTAATTAATTAGAGGTCTCATTAGACTTAATGTTTCTTTCTTGAAAAGAATATCTCGTTCTTGTTTAAACTTTGAATCTCTGATCCTTTGGGGTAAGTATTACCACATTATAAACCAGCAATACCAGTGAAAACACACCTGATCACTCACTTGGTTTCCTTTGTTTTTCCTTGTTTTGTTTTTCCTCAGAAGCTAAAGAAGCTACCTATATCCTAACACTTTATTTCTATCAACAGCTTAAGAAACAAGTCCAAGACATTCCAGGCAGTGGAGCTATGGCAGATCTATGCAAGCAATTTTTCTGGTGGAGCAAGAGTCTATGGTGTAAGAAAAGTTATTTTGCTTTTTTTGTTTGAGTTCCTGAGATAGCTATATGCCAGGAAAGCGTACTGGAACCCCAGTTCCAGTACAACTGTTTCCAGTGCAGCTTCTGCCAGTGTGGCTGTGTCCATTGAACTGTGATTTTCCCACACATCCAACCAATAGGACTCTGCCATCGACATTTAAAAGTATAGCCAAGCTTAGCGTGTGAAGCAGTTGCAAAGATTTTTCCCTGTCTCCATGTGATATGATTTTGTGTGAGATGGAAAGGTCATTAACAATCTGTCAACCCAAATGCCCTGTTTGTCAACTGGAGGAAAACACCACAAAAGATACACAGAACAATAGTCAAAGGAAAATGTTGTTGCATTTTCATCATATGAAGGAGGATTAGGGGGGGGACAGTATTTTTTTTTTTTATTACCAGTGTCTTGCTTGCATTAATTACAAGAAACATTTGAGTCAACTGTTCCTGGCTTGGATTAATTTAATGATTCAAATTATCCTGAATTTACAACACATTTGTGTATGTGTGTTTCATGTTGGGACAGTTTAAATCTTAGTAAATTAAGAGCTTCAATCTGCTACATTTGATTGTTTTCCATTCCACTTTGTTCTCATATAATAACTATCCTTCATAATTCAAAAGGCTTATCAATTTGATCGACAGTTAAAAATTTAAAAAGTAGGGGATGAGACTCGCAGCTGGATTTTCTGATCCTCTTTATTCATGATGGACGTACCAGCCAGTTTTGATGCCACTAAGTTTTACATGTGCACCAACCTTGATGGGAAAATGTTCTGAATGTTTTTTCTCCTAGGATAAGTATATGGAGGATATGAAGGATATGGAGGATATGGAGGATATGGAAGAAGTGTCAGTTGCTTGACATAGAATAAAACAGTTCTATGCAGCTGCAGTCTGCAATGAACACGGCAAGAGGACATAGTCTCAAGCTGTGCCAGGGGACATGAGGAGGAATTTCTTCACAGAAGCAGTGATTGGGCATTGGAATGGGCTGCTCAGGGAGGTGGAGGAGTCACCACCCCTGGAGGTGTTTAAGGAAAAACTGAATGTGGCACTCAGTGCTGTGGTCTAGTTGAAGGGTGGTGTTAGGTCATAGGTTGGACTCAATGATCTCCGAGGTCTTTTCCCACCTAACCGATTCGGTGATTTTGTGATTCTGAATAGAGAAAGCCACAGACGAGCAAAAGTGAGTAGCAAAATTTACTTATGTGCATGAGTCTTTCCTCTGTACAATTCCATTGGCTTCACACACATACTGCTTCCATGGTTCCCAGCAACATTGTTACAAAATAGTCTCATGACTGTATTTCAAGAGAAAGGCAGGCCTTCTTTTAGGCTAGTTCTTGTATCACTGGAGAAAATCCAGTAGTAAATTGAATCAAATGGAATCTGTCAGAGTAAAATATTACCGTTCTTAAATAAACAAAAGCCTAGACATACAAATTGGAGTTTGAAATACCCTTTACACATTCTTTTCTCATTATTTGCTCTGAAAAACAAGTTAGTTCATTCACTATGGGTCAGATGCCCAGTAACTCACACAATCAGCACATAATGGGACTCATAAGCAAGACCCAGAACTGCCACAGAAGCCAAGACATCTCATGTCCCAAGTTATCTTCAGATTTGTAGATTATCATCATATCTTGATGATAAATACATCTATGACAGTGTTTTTTGTACAGCTGTCAAAACTTTTGTGAAGAGTCAAATGCTTTTTGAAATAAAATTAGGCTATTGGATCAAATTATGACATTTATATACTCACCATCTTAACAAAAGTTTACCTGTCACATTTAATAATGAACTAGCTTTGATTCACACATTTCATCAATCACAAAAGTATCAACATCATTTTATGAACTCCTTTCTGTATCATGAAACACTATTTATGACTGTAACTTCACCATGGACTGGAAACCTATATGCATACTCTTCCCATGAGGCTGAAAAGAGTAATCATGAATGATTTCACCACTGTATACTTCCCTCCTGCTGAAACATAAAGCTGGTTCTGAGATTAAAAAGTCAGACTTGATTGCCTGTCTAAATCAATTCAATCAGGACTATGACAATGGCATTCCTACTTCAGATGAAATTATTTGTTTAGGAGTTGTATTTAGAGGTTTACCTGGCTATTGAGAATACAAATATGTAACAAGATGTATTTCAAGAAAAGCATAGTCTCTTATAAAAGCAATTGGAAATCTAGTGCAATAGTCACTCCTATCCACTACCAAAACTGTGAGCTTTACTGTTTTCTATTAGAATTGTAGAGAAAGGACTTAGCAGCATTTTCAGTGCACAGAATTATCCTATGGTATTGTGTGGAACCAGATCCAAGGACCTGGACAACCCCCCTGCAGTCCTAAGGATTTTTCAGTGCAGTGATAGAATGTTCTCCCACAAAATATTATTCTCTGAAGAGCCTGATAAATATTTATCTTGGGCTCTCTTCCCTTCCTGTTTAAACAGTATAGTTTCTATACTCTTCAATAAATATTCTGGTTTAAATTTAACATTTTCATACCCAAGCTTCCAACATTTCTATGCTTTTGAAATTCATTCTGTTGTCTGCTGTAACTACACAGATGTCACTAGACATCATTGCTGGCTTGACTTAACAAATTTAGCTGTTCCTAAAACACCTGGGTCATACAACTCTGTCAGATGAATTCAGAGTTCAGGTTCACATTTTATTTCATCTTGCAATACAGTATCATTAATAAATTGCACCAGGCTGCACAGTCTGGATGAAGTCTATACGCATTTTTTTTCAAATTGACAGATCTTACTTTATTTATGAGAGTACAAAACTTGCATGGGACTCTTTAATTTGAGACAGAAGGACTTTAATGATGTTCAGATCTTCCACATCTTTGCATTTTTCCACCGGGTCAGCAGCTGAAGACCTTGCACTTTTGTACAAAATCTCATAAAATTATGGAAAATGACAGCAAAGAGAAAATTAATGCATCTTAAATATATTTTAAGACATGATGGAGTCCAAATGGGAAAAAAGAAAATAGGAAAATGCATGTAAGAAAAGGGGCAGGCTATGAGAAACAAGAACAGGAAGTCTACTGGAAATAATAAAGTATATTGGGAAAAAATTGAACAAGCTACACAGAGAGAAAACATAGATAACTGCTTTGAGAACAGTAATTGCTTAGGTTGCAACTTGACACAGTCACTCTTAACTGACAGAAAAGTTGATGTTCAATCTGACGTCTCCAGAGGAAAACCTGTGGTGTTCTCACCTCAGTCCCTAGAAGACAGTAGTCCTCTGCATTAGAAACACATACAGTTCAGAAAATTGGACATTCCTGTTCAGGGAAGTCTAGGACTTAAGCTTTTTGGGAATTGAACTTCCTGTCACCCCAACATGGGTGCATCCTGTTGAGCCCCAGTGAATCAACAACTTCTAGACAAGTTCTAGAGGCTGTCAGTCTTTTTTGAAAAATGTACTTAACGCTTTCAAATTCTACCTTCCTTCTTTTTCATAACTGTTTACCATAAGTATTCAGAAACTGGATCTATACTACTATAGATCTATACTTATTCTGTTTGAAATACACTAAGCTATATTAGATAAGTTGGTTGCACTTGCAAAATAGTAATTAAACTGAAAAGAAAAAAAATACATTCGAATATATGAGATATCAAGCTGAAAGAAAAAATGCTTCAATGGCTGAAAAGCAGCTGACTTTTGCTTTTCTTTTTTTTTTTTTTGGAGCATCATTATCAGGAGCTATGTTGATCAAGTTGGGTAGGTTTTTTTCCTGCTAATCCTAGTTTCTTCTCTATTTCTGCACCTATGCCTAGGGGTACAGCAGACACCTGTGCTTAGGTGCCATCTGATACATATATTCAAAGGCAGATCCATCAGGATACTTCTAGGACCAAACATTTCTCAGCACAGAAAATGTTTGTTTGTCAACAGCAACACTCACTATAACAAACAATCTCAATAAATAAGATACATTTTAGACAAAATTGAAATCAAAAGTCACAGTAATTTAAAACATTTGCGACTTTTACTTTTTCAGAGTGAAATGTTTTCCTTTTGAAACAAACTTCTATTTCTATTTTATTCATAATGCAAAATATGCTAAGTAATGGAAAAAGTAGAATCAAAGAGAAATATGACTTCGGTAGTTTAGCTTGTGAAAAATAGGGATGCAATTCTCTTCTCTCTGCTCCACCATGCTCCCCTACCTGCAGTTTAAAGTTGTAGAGCTCTGTCCCATACAACCTGCAGCATTACATCATGCAGCCTTTTCTCACTGCAGAGCTGAGGCACAGAAGGCCTGCAGCCTTCATCTCTGCTACACTAATGGCTTTCACACCATTGCAAACTGAGCCAAGATGCACAACTAAATCACATCTATGCTGGTGCAGGGGTTTGGCTCACACCTCAAGTAACTCCTGATCTTTATTGTCCCTTTTTTTCCAAAGGGCTGGAGTCACATTCTTATTTCCCATTTGCTCCCTATAAATTCTCTGTTCAAAAATGTATGACTGAAGTATTGTCATGGAAACAGTAAAGGCTAAAACTTTGCTTTAAAAACAGTCTTGAAGAGTTTGGGGCAGTTTTTCTCAGACCACAGCTGCTATATATTTTCAGGCAGAGCCATAGCAGACGTCACTGTTTCAAGAGAATAACATGAATGGTTGCCCTCTTTATACTACAGAAGGGTGGGGAGACTGTGGTCTTTCTGCTTCTTTTTCCCCATTTGTTCAGTATTCCTGCCTGCTCCTCACTCCTAACTCTTTTGCTGGTGAACATAATTTTGCTGCCTTTGCCACTCAGCACCAATTTGTATAACATTACTATAATCAGCCACTACTGCTGGCATTGCCTTCCCTATGAAACTGTACGACCAGAATAATGACAGAGATGCTCTGCGGTGATTTTCCCTTCTGCTGTTCCAACTGACAATGGAAATGAAGAGAGGGGAACGTTTTATTCATATGAACCTCCGATCATAGGATCATGGGATAAGTCAGGTTAGAAGAAACTTCAGAAAGTCTCCAGCCTATCCTCCTGCAGGAACACCTATGAGATCAGAATGTGTTGCTTGGGGGTTTATTGAACCAATTTTTGAAAGACTGCAAGGATGGAGGCTGCAACACTCCTCTAGACAACTTGTTTCACTGACCATCCTCATGGTGAAAATATGACTGCATTTTAATATCCTCCTACTGGAACATACTCGTAGACTAAGCAATCCCCATAATAAGCATAAGGAACATAAATTTATTCTTTAAATATTGACCTTACCAAATGAGATGCAGTGCTGCTTTATGGAGAAAAACAAAGTAAACTGGTGACTTTTTGGGTACTTCTAATAGGACTTTTGCTACCTCGTGACTGACTTTTGACAACTTACTTAGCTTGCGTCTCAGCTTCCTCATTTACATAGAATATATAATGAGATCTACTTACTCTGTAGAACCTTTTCATGTAGATAGAAAGTGATAGGAAAAAGGGTAACTTTGATAATGATGGTTACAATACTGATATGAGTAATTACTATTGTTAAAGCAAAATATTAAACTATGCATATATATGCGTACGTGTGTATGTGTGTTTATATACATGCTCATGTAGCTCCTAGCACAGCTATAACCATTCTATCAGTAACTGCCTCCAAATTAACCTCATCCAGATAGGCAATATCTAAATCCTACAAATGTACAAGGTTATAGATATATATAGCTATATATGGAGATATATTTATGTATACATGTATGAATACATATACATATAAAAACTACATAAAAATTATTCTTCTCTGTGTGTGCATATGCATCTCCTCACTTAACTTTAAACCACGATGGTCCTAAGAACAAAGTTGCCCTTCCATAAGACAAATCAAACTTCTTTACATTCTACACACTCAGGGGAAAAAAAATCTATAATTCTTGTTATTATTTTGTTTCCAAGGCCACTGAAAATACAGAAACTGAGCAGTTTGATCAGAATTTCACAGCACTACTCCACCCCTATAACAGTGTATTTTGAATACTCTTTTACCCCCTTGGAAGACCTTCCTAGGCAGATTGTAAAATATCACAAAGGCTTAGCAAACTAAGCCTTCAGAAGGGTGACAAATAAAGCTTTTTATTCTATAAGGGGCTAAACAGAGGATGATCTGAAGAAAACATTTGTTACTTTGCAGCTTCTACAGAAATCATCTTCTTCCTAAACAAAGTTACAGTAGGAAGCCAAACAAAGCAGACAGACTATTAAAAGAGAGAACAGTGCAGATGAAACCCTAATTCAAGCAATATAGAATCACAGAACAAGTTGTTAATAGAGGCCATGTTAAGTACTACTCCTCACTTAAAAGCATTGCTTTATAAGGTTACCACTGAAAGTGCACTTGTACGTTCTGGCTCCAAGGTCTACTCAAGTACGTGGTATAGATTTCTTGCCAACTTTGCTACACAGACTTTATTATAGAACAAAAATATCACACCCATAATCAACAAATACTAGACATGCTGTACCACACTAGCGATGTTCATATCGAATTTTCTTTAGAAGAGTACACATTGCTTTCAAGCACACGTATCTGTTTAAAGCTTACAGAGTGATCACACTTTTAACCATTACTTTACACATTAAATTGAATGCTTTAATTGATATCTTTTATCAATCTCTTCCTCAAGAGAATCAAGTAGCATTTTCTGCTGTCTAATTGGAATGAAAGGGAAAATTTGGTAAGAACAGATAATTTATCTATCCGTGTAGATTGAAAATTATATATATATAAATATATATAGCTATATGTGTGTGTATGTGTGTGCGTGTGTGTAAGAATGTACTTATTAGCCAAAATTCCACTTTTTTCTTAGAGGTTATTTCTCCATCGCTACAGGAATCCTCATTGTCCACGCCACTTTTTCTGAGTACTGAAAGAAAACAAGAAAGCTCACTATCCACTGAATTTCCCTTCTACTTTTGCAAGCCTGTATGCTTCCTCATCGGATGGATTCACAGAAAAAGAGAAGTGGCCACAGGAGGGACGACTTCTGTTAGCTTAGAGAAAAGGCATTGCAGCCCAGTTCCAGATCTTCCTCCAACATTGCTCAAGCAGAGAGGATTTTCGGATAGACTCACTTTGAGGAAGGCATGGGAGAAAAGTACCTCTGGATCATAAAGCACAGAACACAGCAGGAGTATAGTGTGTGGAGAAGGACACAAAACTAGTGCCATCAGTTTCATAATAAGAGGATGAGTGACAGGACCTAAAAAGTTTGTTATGTGCTTCTAACTGTTTATAACATGATGCTGTCAGTCAGGCAGCAAAGGACACAACACTAACGTAAATAGGATGAGATATGTGGATTAAGCCAGTAGAATAACGTGTCAGACAGAAACTTTCATCATGAGAATATGTTCACAAGACAACAAATTGAGACTGACTTTTCCAAAATTAAGATGGACACCTAATTAAAATATTTTCATTGCAGTGACCTCACCCACACTGTTCCCAATAACAGTGGGAGCAGCAGGTACCAAGAACCTGGGAAATTAAAGCCTTTTTTATTAGGGCATTTAAATATGGCACTCCTATTTGAAAAGGCTGACACTGCCTTCCATAGAAATTGATCAGTTTGATTAAGCATAACAGATTTTGGACAAGTGAAAACATTTTGATGAATGCTTCCCAGAAGGAACATGGGGACAAAGAGGCAGTTTAAGGGAAGCTGTGAGAGAAACTCAGACTGAAAGGGAAGGGGAAAGGAAGGACATCGGGCCTGAGCCAAGCCCTAGTTACTTCTTTTAACATGTGCCTGGAAATGTATATATGTGAGTATAAGAGGGAAATGAGCCAGAACAAATAAAATTGCAAAGTAAATGCTAAACATGTTTTTCTTCTCCATCTCATGGGAGAATAAATATTTTATTCTGCTACAGTTCTATTATTTATCTTCTTCATACCACATCCAATTGGGAAGTGAAACTGTTAAGACTTAATGTCAAGGTTTAAGGGAACTGTTTCATTTTGAGTTCAAATGCTACACTTTGGCAGTAGAACATCTGCTTCAAATGTTTCAAAGGCTCTTGACATTTACAGCACTATGCCCTGAAAAAATCAAGCAACTGAGAGCATCAAAAACTGAACATTCTTTGCAGTGTGTCCCTTGCACACTCTATGTTGTCTTGGTGCAGAATATAATGTACCATTCTGCACTAAGAATTTTATTTCAACAATGTAGTAATAATGCACTTTTTATTAGGGAGATAAAAATATCCCTCATTTCTTAGTATAAATAAAGATGACAGGTTATACAAAAGAGAGAAAGAAAATAGGGGGGGGGGGGAAATGAAAAAAAGAGGTTTACAAGAACCACAATCTGCTTTCAGTGTCACCCTACAGCACTTTCATTGTGTGTCACTATTCGTCTGGAATTCACAGTTGTAATTTTTCTACAGAGCACACTAGTTTTAAAAAGGATTAAAAATCATGTCTTCTCATACATCCTATGGCTGTTTCTGAGATTACAAAACAAATAAAAAGAATGGAATTTTCTCATTGTAATAATTTTTTTATTTGCCTGCAAGCGACCTTGGAACTCATAAATTTAAAAACTGAAGAAATGCATTTTAATTGAATCTCTTATATAATAAAAACAGCCAAAGACTCTTAGCATCAAAAGAATGCAATATCTACTTCAAGGCCAAATTTACTGTATTTGCTTACTCTAAATAATGAAAACCATCATGACAAAATTCTTTGTCTGTAAAGGATAACAAATACAAATCACATGTCAAAATGATAACTAAAAAACAATCCCATCCTTAATGTGACAAAATAAGCAAAAGAACCAAGTCCTATTCGAATTTACATGCCCCACATGGACTGGGTGGGTCAATACCAGGTATATACCTTATTTCAGGAGAGTGAGATTGAACAGCATCTGTGGACTGCCCAGTGGTCCCAATAAATATTTCATTTACATTCAACAGGGGCAATGCAAAATAGCAAAATTGTGAGTCCCGCTTAATTTCTACTTATCCATCAACTCCCTATGAAAATCCTTAATCCAAACTGACACTCCATGCCAAAAAACAGTTCAAAAGACTTTCTGAGCTAATCGTCATTTGTAGAGACATATTTCTTAAAACCACAGCAAGATGAAAAATATACATACATGAATATGGTCTTTGGACTTAACTCATTCATTGTGTCCTTTGTGGATCACAAGACCATTCGATGGAAGACATGAAATGCTAGAAAGATCTTAAAAGCAGGCAGCTCTTCCCTGGCTGGATGGTAGTGGGTCATTTTAAGGGTGCAGAGTGAGGAAGATGCTCATGTGTCAAAGGAAAATGCTTACACTGCCTAGAGAAGAGTGACCCACACTTAATTATACTGGCACCGACATATTATGTCTAGAGTAAGAGTTGCCGCAAAAGACTGTAAGACTGGTATACCTGGCCCAGGCTTTAGCCTTCCAGGAAGAAAAACAAGCTCAAAAGGTCATATGCATAGAAAGTTCAAGTCAGCACTAAATTAGGACTCATGTTATGCAACCAAATAAACCGGGAATTTTTTCACACACTCGGGCAAATGTCATAGCAGGGAAAAAGATGCTGACCAGGTTGTGAATGATGCCAAGTCACTCTTCCAGAGAACTCTGCAAAAACTACTTCATAAGAAGGATTCCAGTTTGCAAACACAGATGTTACCAAAAGAGGTTAAAAAAATGAGTTAAAGTTGTTGACTTAAAGGAAGCTCTCCAGACTGAAGTATCCTGCCAGTGTACTCAAATACACCTCTGTTTCTTTTAGTGTTCAAATGTACAGGTTATTCTGGTTCTGCTGCCTATGTACCACTTTGTGAGATGTAGACATGACTGAATATGAGATGTACAACAGCAGATTCCAATCCAGTATGGGGTAATAAAGATAAATGTAGGGTACTAATGACCATTTATGTCTCTCCAGCACAAAATGAACAACAGAAATTCACTTGCTTTCAACTTCAGAGACATTGTGAAGCAATTAATCCCATCTGCATAAAAAAAATTGAAAGTGTAGTCTAAAATACTCCTATTCGTCCTATTATTTTAAGCTTGGAAATGCCAAATTTAAGCATAATTCACAGTACTTTTTATCACTCATTACTCAGGTTGCTATTTTAGGTCTATGCCAAACTGTTAAACCACAGATACCACATCTAAATAAGATGGGACACTTTTCATATATCTAAGCAAATGACATGGTAAAAGAAAGAGATATTGACCAGGTTGAAAATGAAGCTGAGTCATCCTTCCAGAGAACTCCCCAAACACCACTTTGTAATTCTAACTACTCCAAAAACTCCATCATAAATTATGTTTTATTTGAGATAAGAATCTCAACAATGTATCATATGATCAGATCAACTTTCTACAAGAGATGAATATACATCAGCTAAGAAGAACGATACAGAAGCAAAATCAGAACAGCTTGTGACAAGTGTTTCTTGGGAGCAAGCACAGGTATATTATGGTTACCACAGCAAAATGTGAACCTCCACTTACTTAGATCTAAATTTATTTTGTCCTTTTTCCTGTAACTAAAGAACTATAAACAGAAGAAATGAAAGATACTGCAATTACAGAACAAACTGGAGATTAAATACAGAGACCTTGAGATGGCTTTCAGCACAAGTACTAACTGTAGTCCAGCTGCCACTACAGAAACATTCCCTAGTGACACAGCAATACCAAAAATTGGAGCAACCTGTCTTAAAATCCAAAACTAATGAGTACAATGATCCTATGGAAAGGAAAATGTTTTTGGCCTTAGAAATAAGGGTTATTTCTTTGTTGATAAGTACTATTTAACTTCACATAGATTTTTGTTTCATGTCTGTTTACTGATATTGAAATATTTTCAGGTGAATCCATGTGAACAGTTTCTGGAACTTTGAAAACTTGTAATTAATTTAGTTGGACACTGTCCAACTGGCTTATATTTTGAGTTATTTACATTGTGATTGGAACAGTGATTTCTTTGCTTTCCTTTAAGAATTCCTTCAAAAACACTTCTTTAGATCTTTACTGAATTCTCATGCATTTTATATGTCTTAACAAGATGAGTGTGAATCCCACCCCATCATCTAGAGTAAAAAAGCACTTAAATAAATTCTTAGATCTATTTCTGTTCTGTGCAATACTTAAACCAAAGTAGGTCTCTTCCAACTGAAAATACTCTGTCTCATTGTCTTCAGTAAGAATTTATGTGAATCCATTTAAGCACATCCATAAGTTTAGATGCATAAGGATGATTTTTTAAGTCATTGCTGATTGTACCTTTTCAACCACCTACTTATTGCAAAAACATCTTCCTTTATATCTTTACACCACTTTGTAATGTCTCTACGCACGAGTGCAGGAAATGCAGTCCTTATGTCCTTAACATGTTAAGTGACTTAGAAAAAGAGGCCAGGAGTAATTTTTTTTTCTTTTTATAAACTTAATAAACTAAACAATTTTTTCCAGTTACTCATTTTCAGGATCACACGGCCAAAATCTGTAGTTCTTGAAAACACACTCTCGCTCAGAGCAGCAGTCTTAGAAGTGCTCATACAGGTGCACAAACTTCTCCAGTGGAAGAAAAAGCACATCTCTGTCAGTATTACACTCAACTTCTGGTAAACCAACCAAACATACACATGGATAATCTTATCCACATATTAAAACTCCCCAATATTAGGGCAGTACACCACAAGTGCAAGCATAAGAACATGAATACTGCCACAACTGATGTATGCACACTTCCAGGGCTGACAACACCAACCAGACATGCAGAACATGGGTAAAGGACTTCCAGAAAAGTTTCACTACTTTGAACAAAGTCAGACTGACTTAAGCACCAAGCAGTATCTAAACAATCGAGAACCAAAGAATTTTTGGTTAGCACTGTTATTAGACAAAGAAATTAGACGAGAAAATTTATTTTAAATGAAAAAAATGCATAAATCATTAATCAAAAATCTAGGAATTTTATGGTTTTCAAATAACTTTTGATAAATACCAGTTCCATGTAATACTTTTTTTTTATTAGCCATACACACAAACAGACACCATATCATATAAAAAACTGTACTATCACTGCTCTGAAGGACTTCAATAACCTTGCTTCAAAACTCATTTTTCTGAAGTCTGTAATCCAGCCATGAAAAAATACACTCCAGGCTGAAACCCTACATCCAGAAGTTTTAGTCCACAAGCCTTCTTTCAGTTAAATTTGGTTTAAATTAGTCTTTTCAAGCTGAAAAATTGACAAACAAAAGCTCTAGGATTTTACTTCTTAGAAAAAATGTTCTTGTTTCTCAAAAATAGCTTTGAATTTCCCTATTCTATTTGACTTGTGAACGAATAGAAGAAAATTTAATGTGAAGTATTAGGTTAATTTAAGCTCAAGCTCTATCTGTGAAATGAAACCATTCTGTAGAACTCAATGACAAATTCAGTCTACGCGCATTTGTTAAGAAACTAATGCTGTTGAAAACACATAACTGCTACTCTTCTGTAAAGATGTCCAACATTGTTCAGTGTGTATGGACACATTATTCCAACAACATTTCTGATTTTCTCCAGGTATGTACTTCTCTTTACTTCAGCAGTCTCCTCCACTTTCTATTTCAATTTAAACGGACAATAGCTGTTTCTGTCCTGACATCACATCCACATATCCCTCTGCCTCTGTATGTGCTCAATCAACGAGTCCACCACAGAAATTCATAGTGTTTAAAACCATTATGTTACTCTGAGATATAATGAAAAATGAGTTTTGAAGCCTTAAGAAAAAAATTAAATCCGCACAAGATTTACTTTTTGTTAAAGGATCAAATTAACTCTTCACAACTTGCAGTCCCGCTCCACCTAGACAGAGAATTTTCTTCCAACACTTATGTAATACAAGAATCATACCTGAAGTTAGGAAATTCTTTATTCTGTACTTGACACACAGTTCTGACTAAGCACCCCAGTTTTACTGTGTGGAATGCTCCAGCTGGCAGATGCTATCATGCTTTAGAGCCTTAACCAATGAGCTTCCTTCTTTTGCCAGTTAAAAAAATTAGTATGTACAATATGTCATACAGAAACAATCTTTTCCTTCAGAAATCTCTCATGGTTGGGAATCTATCAGTACTGCTTAACTTCAACTGCTCTTTTTACTTTTATGTATCTAGTTAATAAAACTTGAGGAAGCACCTGTTTCCGATGGGATCTATCTAATACACTACTTTTTGATTCCTGGCATTTAAAGAAAAGGCTTAAGTATTTGTGGCACTTTCATAGTCCCAGCTTTCTTCCCACTGGGATACACATTATAATTCAGAACCACTTAAATTACTACTTGCAAGAATAATTGAAAGTTAAATAATGAAAGACATAGCAAAACCATAAATGATTCAAGAGACCCTTCATGTATTGAAGGAATTCTTTTTCTGTGTATGCAGGGTTTGCTTTTCTGATTAAAAATGGCACTCTTGTAATTCAGATTTGCCTATTCTTTCTTCTTTTTTTGCTGTTTTTTTTCTTCTTCATTCTCCATTTATCAAAAAAATAACTGTGTTACAAAACACATTTAAAAACAGAGAAAGTTATTTATTTGCTCATGTCTTCCAGAAGAGCCTTTAAGTCTTCCTCCAGTGAGTAAGAACTGTTTATCACTTACACTTTCTACAATTTTGCTTGTGTTTCAGCATTTCATTCCAACCAGGTTTGCCCCATTTCTGGTCTAGATTCATGAATATAAGAAAGAATCCATCTCCATCAACTGTCACGTATACTACTTTAGGAGAAACGAGCCTGACTCGGCCTACAAAGCAGTGGAACTTTCTAGAAAATTTTTCTCTAGATGCAATTCTGGTTTAGACATGACTGCAAATAGTCAACAATATGGTGTTACAAGTATCCTTCAAAGCGCAAATTGCGAGCCTCATTTCCCAGTTCTTTCTTTTAATAAGGCAGTGTGGCCTTGCAGTGTATCCCTCAATATCTTAAATTCGTAGTGTAACAGGATATATTACATAACCAACACTCTACCAAAGCAAAAGAACTTCAGAAGCAGAGAGACAGCAACACTTCATCTGAAATGAACAAGGTATTGGATAAACTATGGCAGGAGAAAAAGAAATTTTAAAAGTCTCATCCATACATGCAAGCAGTTTTTAATGTATTTTAGAATCACCTACCTGCTTTAAGGTTCCAATAGGCTACATATCATATGTTCACCAACCACTTCTTCTTCATGTCCTGGTATGTCAATGGGATAAGAAAATAATTCCCAATCAAGCAGTTGCTTCTATTTGTCCTAATTATGCAGAGGCTTTGGAAAAAATATTTTGGCAATACCTAAAAGAGTATAAAAATTTTAAGCCTGCTCTAACCAATAAAATTATGCCTTTTTAAAAATTTTATTTCTCACAAAAAAACTGCAGCTGCTTAATTTTATGTCTATTATGTACCTCCACAGCACTCTGTCCAGTTGCTTTTTTGGAATGACAGAAAGATGTGACAAGTGAAAGGAACCAAGGCAATAAGAAGTGTCATACATATTTTATCTACATCAGATACGTACATCTCATCCCTTTTCTATTCATTTGCTCCTTCCTGTACACCTGGATCACATTACCTTCATTATCCTCGTTATATGTTCCCATTATCCAATAAAGAGAAATGAAAGTGCCAAATTTTTCAGTTTGATGAGCTCATCGAAGGTCATCTGACAAACTGGATATACTTCCTTCCACTTACAGATGTTTCTTGCTTTCTACCTGCATTTTTTAGAATAACAAAAAGTCCTTTTCTTTATATAGCCAATATAAACCAATAGCCAATCTTCATTGTTTCATAAGTGTGTTTTATGTCCTTTTAATTAATATTACTGCAAGTTCTCAAAAGCATTAATCATAATTCCTCTGTTTTCTTAGTTTTTATAAATACACAGATTTTTGCAGAATGCCATAGAAACCTGGCAAATCACAGCAATACAATTTCCTTCTTAAATCTTATCCATAATGATAAAAGGAATCATGCACTTAGTCAAATGCCTGAGAAGGTATTTTAGTCTGATGAGAGGAGAGAAACTGACTTGTAAGTCCAGATACTAGAATCCCATAACAAAGGATAAGTTTCCTAGCACTAGCCTGCAATTCAGTTCCTTAAGTAACAAAATAAATGTAAGTTGAAGTGTTTTAGTTGCTCCGTTCTTTTATACTGATAAACTGCAGGTACTTGGTTGCAATTTTATTGAGTAAAAAGTAAGAATGTACTGAACAAAGAAACAAAAGAAGAAGTCAAATTTGAATGGAAAAAGGGCTAATTTGATCAAAGGTATGAAAACACCTCAGTTTTGACTACATGTAGGAGTACACAGCTCTCTGTAGGACAAAAGGTGCTTCTGCTTGAACAGTGCAGCATCAATGATTACATCAGTTAGTTAAATTTAGGGGGTTTTTTTATCAGTTCTTTTATTATTTTGGTATTAACAAAGTTGACTGAGCAAAATTACATCCTTCTTGCACATCAAGATGAAAGCCTCCATTTTCGACCTACATAAATGTCCGTACTGCAAACCATTGCCTAAAATGATGTTCATCTTTTAAACCACAAGTAGTCTGAGTTGGCAATTCTTAGTTGCTCTCCACTGCATGTCCCTATGCTTCTTTCTGGTCAGCACTTACTCTTCAGAATATCAGCACGTTGCCCCTACAAAACAAATCTGTTAAGCCTTCTCATAAAACACTTGAAAGAGAGTCTGAGGCAGAATTATCTAACACAATGCATCCTTAAAACACAAAACCACTTACAAGAATACATAGCAAAGAAAACTCTTCGGATGAAAAATAGGTGTGTCTCTTGATGCAAACTGGTCGCGGTATATACCATGCCCGTAAATCAAATTAGCAAATTTAACAAACAACAGTCGGCAGGAAATGCCCCTGGGCTGCTGTCCTGTAAAATAAAACAGTGGTTTATTAAATATATTTAACATACATGAGAGCAGTCATAACAGCCCTCCATAGGTTCAATTCACCTTTTTGTAAGAGACTGTTTGCTCTTTGGGTATCAAGTACTGTCCATAGAAGATGGACACAAAACTATGCAGTTACTAAGCCTGGATATTTTATTAAGGAATAGAAAATACACCCACTAAGAGCTACTATTGAACAACTAGAGAAATCAAAGAACATCTACAGTGCAAGTTACAGTTGCTTGTTCTGTCTTCACTGTTCTATCAAGTCACTGTTGCCTCGATTCACCAAGTTACTTAAGCATATGTCTAATTTTATGAGCATGAATAATCCCCTGAAGTCAAGCGACTATTCACTCAATTAAAGTTAGACATATGCTTAGGTACCTTGATGAATTGAAGCCCGTAATTGCCTGCAGTTGTTTCTGCCAATTTCGCTGCAAATAAAACCCCAGAGTTTTGCCAATGAAAATGTGATACTATAATGCTTTTATCACTGAAGAAATTAATTTTATTTAACATTTTTTTTAAGTCTGCTTTTCCACCCATGGTTCTAGGTAAAGAGGTCATCAAAGTAGATACGACAAAGAAAATTGCATTTTAAATGTAAAATAAATGTAAGGGTTTGGTTTCTCTTCCATTAATTTCTAGAAAAAAAAATCTGCCGAAGTATGAAGTATATATCTTGGAAAAGACACAGGAGACTTGCTATTTCAAGTAGTTGATATTGAATTTATTGGCCAGAGTCATAAACTGAAGAGCACGATGATGAATTGAATGAATACGAAGAGGAGTTTCACTTCAGAAGCTTTCCAAGATAGGAAGCTCTGCAGTCCTTGAAAGAATTAGGGTCTTGGTCTTACTGCAGCACCCCATGAAGTCTAAGGGAAAATTTACATCAAATTTTGAGAGGCGGATTAAACTTTTACTTCTTACAAACTATCGTCTTCCCCTTGTCTCGAAAAAAACTCCACATACTTGGCAATACCTGCTAAAAGTTGCTATTTTTTAATGGTTCCTAAAAGATAGGATTAGAAATAAAAGTGAAGGGGAAGGAATATTAAAAAAAGAAATATCTTCATGTATAAACAGAATGAAGAGACTTTTATATAAAGAATTAAGACCTTTATAAACATACTATTAAAAACACAGCAACTCTAAACAATTTATAACACCACAATTCACAGCCTTCCTGCCTGATCTAAAGCTAAGTCAGAAAATGGCTGCTATTCTGTGGCTACAGCTTAACTAATTTGCACAAGAAAGACATGATTATCCGTGGCCAAAAGGTGAGAAGCAAACATAGCCTGTTATCCCATCCTAAAAGTCAGTATTCAAGAATTTGCCGATAGCAGCAGATTTTTCTGGCAGAGCAATACCGTTGGTGATGAACAACTGCGTAGATTAGTTGTTAAAAATGCCAACAAAGTATAAATAAAAAAGTTTAAACTGAGAAGAGTTTGAGGGATTCCTATCCCTTATTTTCTGGAAAATATCCTTTAAAAACACCTACACTAGACTCACACCTGTAAACTACAAACACACATGGTAGCAGCAGTGTATAAATTTCTTCCCTCGTCTCACATTTTTGATTAAAGGAATTGTAAAGACTTTTCAATTCTTCATAACAAATTATTTGGACATAAGCTTTTTACTTTTCTCCTCGGAAGTCCTAACATTTCCTTATATAAAGACCACATGGGTATAGCCCACATTTGCCCACAAGGCTTAAAAACAAGCAAAATACATGCAGAAGGTAACTAGTTCTACTTTTGGAATTATATCCAAGGGTACTGAATAAAATTGATGTTTATATATAAACCATGCATCCTGCTCCCACCAAGATTATCCACCAAAATAACTATCAACTTCAAAAATAATAGAAATAGCTATAAAAATCACACTATGGAGCATTTAAAATTTTGTTTCAAAGAAAACAAAAAGGTAACCTGGCACTACCCATATATATGAAAAGAAATGACTACTACTTCCTTCAAACTGGTGTCTCAAGAACTGACAATCAGAATTCAAGCCCTGTTCCTGGATTATACGGGAGAAATGGGAACATGCAAAGTTTTCAGATATATGTACTTATAAAATGAATACAATAGGAGAAAAAAAAAAGGTGTGGTGGAGAATTAATCTGTAGCCGCTTAACCTGCTTACCCCTCCAAGATTACCTAGAAGAGGTAAATATGTTTGTTATTAATCTAACACAAGTATGACTTCACCAAGTGGACATTTCAAACTGTGTTCAATGCTCCTGGGAATACCCTTCCACAGAAAGTCCTGCTCTGTGCAACAACGTAACACAGAAAGTATTTCTCATGGCAACATATGGTCACTTAATAATTACCATTTTGGGTTAACATTCTTAAAATACCTCTCAGAATGATAACTGGAAAAATCTTTGTTTCACTGAATCAAAAAACCTATAAAGAAATACCTATCATTTCACTGTTACTACATTAACTCACAGTTTACCCTTGAGGAAACAAAAGAGGAAACTAACCTGATTTTCCACTTTAAGCTATGTCCTCTGAGCAACTTTAGTGTTAACATTTCTGCTAAGACTATCACTGCTTCCAATTTTCCCCTGAAGCTATGACTGTTCATGACCACAGTTTGTTAGAGTGATATACTGAACTTCAAACTTTTAAGAAAATGCCACAAACAAATCCAAATAAAGTAAGCATGCACCTGCTCCTATACTTAATTTTTCTCTGCATTTGGTGAGGTTGTCAAGTCCTCTTGTTAAATAATAGCTTGAATCACATCCTGGTTTAAAAAAAAAAAAATCCACAAATAGTTCCTTAAAAATCTCTGGCCTTTTCTTTCAAAAGTTTTATAACTAAACAGGGTTTAGCTCCTGCAATAACTCTACAGATTGTTTCCACCCACACAAAAGAAAAGCAGCCTACTTACTGCACAATTTATACTCAAAATGTGTAACACTATTTTCCAACTGAAAACAAAATCAATTGTGGGAAGTGTAGGGTTCATACAAACCTAGAGAAAATAAAATCCGATATATCTTTTTGAAAGAGTAAGAGAAATCAGGAAAGCTCACAAGAAGCAGGAGGTGAAGTTCAACCCTCAACTGAACCGCTACAAATGGCAAAAGTAAATTTAGGGTCTTGAGGGGGTGAGAGCAGAGAAGGATGTGAGAGCTGAAATCCTGCAGCAATTTTATAATTGCTTTTTACTAATCATTCATTTCCAGATGATGAAAAACAACTTTGCAGACAAGGCAAGAACACCTGAAGAGGAATAAAAAGACACCTTCCCTACAAATTTGTCATCTTTTCATTTTTAATTGCCCTCATTACTGAAATTCAGAGAAACAGTAAGAACATATAAAGGAGAAAATAAAGCATTTTAAACCCCTTCCTACTAGCCCATCCATGATCAGAGAGAAAATCACCTTACTTGGAATATATTTTTCTTCATTCTGAAATATATTCATTAACACATGAGTTCCAGAATCGACACTATTTCTGCTCACCCCCATGTTCACACAAATAGAGCCCCAAGCAAATAAATACTTTTCCTGTTTACGTAAAAAAATTATGCAGGATTTCCTGAGAACATGATTTTCAAATTAGAGACAAACCAAACTGAAGAGTCTGTGCTTCCTTCACCAGAGGAAATGTAGTGGATTTGGTTTTAAACTCAATTTATGTATCAATTAAAAAGCTGGAAGTTCTTATCTGTGACTGAGTTGTGGCAACTTTTGAAAGTTGAGGAAAACAATGCTCTAACAAGTATTTAGCTGTTGAAAATATCTTTTAGGAATGTTAAATTTAATAACTCTCCAGTGCATGTCTGGGATTTCTTTGTAATCTTATTGAGCAATGTGTAATATTTTGGAAAAATCCCAGACGCTCTCAGTTAGTAGTAGTAGAGAAAAGGAAAGGTTATTAAGTGAATTTGTTGTCTCTCTTTTTTATAAGTTTTAGAAACTTTAAACATAAAAGAAATCTTGCTTTACATTAACTTCACCCTGTTACTGCATTCCAAAAATTTAGTGCAGATTTGCATGTGCTCCATATGTATCTTTCCAAATCTGCCTTACCTGCCCTAAGCAATTACTGTGCATGTGCTGACCAGCTGGGAAGAAAGAGAGAGGGGGAAGGGGAAAGGGGAAACAACTGAGCTGCAGACTTGGAAAGCCAAGAGCTGAATTTCCTGGCTTACCCTGTGGCCCACTTAATGTCTCCAGTCACGTGACCAAAAGAGGCAAGTAAATTACACAGGAGCAGGCACTGGATGTCAAAGAACAGAATATAGCCACACAACATTCCAATTTCCTTTTCTAATCACTGTAGCTTCAATGTGCTCGAGTTATGTCCTAGCTTGGCAAATTTTTATGATTGCTTCTCCACACACTTGATTTCCAAGAGAACTGAGCATGATGTTACAGTCCATACAGTCCTTCTTATTCTAGGAATTTGGTATTCTTAATTTTATTGACAGATTAATCTGAAAGGGCAATACTGGCCTCAGAATGTTTCCCTTACTACTAACACATGATTTAATGTGATACAGCTCAATGCAGTATGATATCAGTTGATTAAATCCCAGTTATATGTAGCTGCATGAACAACAGCCAAGAATTTGATTTCTTATAAAGTAAATTTTCTACGAAGAGAAGACACTTTTACAGCCATTCCACCAGTTTTTAATGCTTAACCTGCATTTGCAGCATGGTATGTTCTGTAAGTGAATATCAAATACTGGGCTAATGGATGTTACAAAACGAAAGAAAAAATGTCTAGCTTGTCTGAGTTTATTCATAGTTTTTAGTACTCATATTAGAAGAAAACAGAGAACTAGAATGATGAAAAATAAATTCTTAACTTTCAGAACTCAAATTATCATTTCCAGCATCCCTTTTTCTCTAATACATTTTCTCAATTTTATTTTCTATCGCTGGCTGATATTCATAAAGTATGGACCCAGAAATACATTGAAAATAATGGTTATGATACAAATTGCTGTTAAGTAGGAAGGCCTGGTACAAATGGCATGCAGATATTCTTGTCTCTCATCCTTTTTCTGGTTACTTGCTTGAAGGGCATAGCTCTTGCCTGGTATTTTAAAAGTCCTATCATATATGCATTGGCAGTGTTTTAATTCCTGATTTGATGCTTCCCAGCTATAGCAGATACTTAGCTCATCAGCTCAAAAAAGCAGCTGTCTGCAACATGGGTTCAGCTATTCCCCTATTCTGTTATACTTCAAATATTTTTTTAAAAATGCTGTGCTAATTCCTCAACAGTAAAAAAGCAGCACTATATTAATTCACATGTGGCAAACACAGCGTCTTCCCTGCCTGAGCTGAAACTGCCATCACACCATTACTCAATCACCAACTGCTGCCAGTTCCACTGCAGCCACTTCCACAGTGGCTCCGGAGACATTCAGTCTGCGGTGCTTCTAATTCTCATTACAACTCTTTTACATATATGTTTGAAGACATTCTCAGAGTGCGACGTCAGAACAACTACAATGGATTTGAACAGCATTTTAAATTTAGCCAATACTAGGTTTGTCTCTTAGTGGCTTTTCAGACGTTAAATCTCTGTTTATCCACTAGAAGACATGGGTGCAGAGCTTGGAAGCAATGTTATCAGAAATGGTTTTGGGGTAGGGATGTCAAGAGGAGAATCTCTTTATGGAATTACAGCAGATGGTACAGTGAATGATTACACTATGCCAAGCCACATACTCAGAATCACTCAGACCTCCCAAAAATCATAAAGCTGGCTTAAAAGCCATGAGATGCTCTAAAACAAAAACTATCAGCATTTTTCACTTTTAGTATTTTTGGAGCTTCAGGGAGAAGCTGCCTTTCCTTCCAAGTCCTGATGAGTTGATACATTACTGATGAGTCTGGTGAGTCTGATATACATTAACAAAAAAACACCATTTACATCCAGAGAGTAAAGTCTTGCTAAATCAAGAACACGGTCTTGATCCCCTCAAGGAACTGAAATCAAAGATGCAAAAACCAAATAACTGAGTACGCTTTTATTAAAATGGAGGACAGATGAAGTCTAGCATGCTGCCAAGTCATCTTGGGTAATTATGCAAAGGAGTCAGCTGTCTTCCTTCTTTTTCCACCAAAGCGGTTTTTGGAATTCATAATATAGGGTGGAAAAAAGGGAGGGGTGGAATCAGAAGACTTGTACAGGAATATAGAAGACGTAATTTCTTTACAAATGTAATAATAATAATAATAATAATAATAATAATAATAATAATAATAATAATAATAATAATAATAATAATAATAATAATGATGTGCCACTTATAATTTTCAGGGCCTGGTACACTAACTTATTGCTAGACAAGGAGATAATCAGTACATCTGTCAATATTTAAATATTGGAACCTCATTTCCACAAAGTTTTATTTCATAGTAAACTTGCTGTCTATCCAGTGTTTCTTTGCATAAATTCTTCATATTATGGATTAGTATTTTACATAGAACCTAGAGTTGGCACATTCGTCAAGAGGATATTGTTTTAACTTCTGTCTCCAGGTGAAATTTTTAAACCATAACACAGAAATTAATCAACAGGTTTTGCATGTCCTTGAAGCCATACTAAACTTGCGCTTTTAAAGGATTCAATTGGATTTGGGTGACTAAGTCTGGGTGTCCATGATGCTGGGCACAGTAATCAATTTGGGTAACTAAGTTTGGGTGTCTAAGATGCTCAGCACAGTTAGCAATGCCATCTGAAATCAACTCATGACCCTCTTGATTCCTATGAACATTCACAATCTCCAGGAGCAACCCATCTGCCTACTGTTTACAGTGTGCAATGTGTTACTATTTTAGTTGCTTGGTATTTGCATTAAAAGAATACCTACTGACTCTCTTCTGCACTACACAAACATATACTCAGTGAATTCATTAGCAAAGGTACAGTAGCACACCAACATGGCAACATACAATGAAACTTGAGCTAGATTATGAAAATGCTGTGTTGAGAGCATACTTTTGAAAACACAGTGTTTTCAAGTGCCACAATCTGCCAAGATTTTTTTTCTCGAATACTTGCAGTAGAGTCTGAGGAAGTTACACACTAGCATCTTAGGGACAGAAGTGAGATACTAGAGAATAGAAATGTGCAAACACAGTGATTAGATAAAAAAAAAAAAAATCAAGCAAATTATATGTCAGCACTTTTCTCCCAGAAGGACACAAGTACATTCCTCACCAAACAACCAGAGGAAGGGTAACAGCCAAGATTGTCTTCCAAAGTTCAAATACATTGACTTAGGTGTCTGTTTCTGCACAGCAGACTACAGGGAAGGGCAGTACAATGTAAGTAAGACCACATGAGAAAACGAAATATCAACTGGTCGGACATCACCCAAAGGGGTTATGAACTATTTGTCAATGTGAAAAAATAATATCAGCTATTCATGGATCATTTCAATATTCTCATTAAAAACATAGATATTGAGAGAGGAAAGGATGTACATCATAGTTGAAGATCCACAAAACTAGAAGGAACTGCAAGTGCTGGGCGGACTAGATAGAACTGAAAATGTTTGCAGCTAACTGGGAGATGAAATCTGGAAGCAGAACATAAAATTCAACAATGAAAATCAGCTGGGAGGTTCTACAATTAGGCATGAGTAATTCACTGACATGAATAATTCACATGCAAGAGAAAAGGATCCAGAATTTACATGTTTCCCAAACTGAATATGAATTAAACAAAGGCTCCTTTGCAACAGCAAGGTAATATTAAAGTGGCATTTTAGATCATCGGCAGAACCCACAAGATTCACAAAATATTCTTTCTGTTGTACTTCAAGACGATAAAACTGGAAATGGAGTAATGTACTGCATTTGGTTCTGGATGCCACAAAACTGACATGGAAAGTACAGACAATAACAGTAAGTTCTAAAAAGTACGACCTAAGGGGAAAGACTAAGCAAGCTGGGAACGTTTAGCCTAGAGAAGTCTGGGACATACCAGCCTATAAGATCATAAAAGACTACTGAAAAGAGGAAGGAATCGGTCTTCCCTATTAGAAAGCTTTTCTTAATGTCTGATCTGAATACTCCTAGCATATTGTCTTGTATGCCACTGAGATAATGAAGAGTGAAGCACTAGAATGAGCTGCCTGAGGGGTTGTGGAGTCCCAGAATAAGTCAGGCAAATATCTGTGCAAAGCAATATTGTTAAAGATGATCTTACATAGGGAAGGCATAGCCCCATCCAAGACTGTTTATGATTGTTGCCTGCTTGCAGCATTGAAACTAGCTCCTGTACATTGCACTGTTGAATGCCATGCAGTCACACCTTGCAAGATACAAATAATCTCTTTTCAACATCTTATGAACAGACTACTATTTAACTAGAGACCAAACAGGAGAAAAGTAGAAGGAACAGGTCAGCTCTTTTAAAGATGAAGCAGGGGCATGCAGAAGTGCCCCACTCAAATCCCAAAAACAGTAATCAAATCTCAAAACATAGATAGAAATGTGAAAAATCAGTGTCACATTAAATGAAGTTGCAACTAACACCCAAACCAGAAATAACACAGCTATTTCACAAGCAACCACAGAATTACTTTTCTTAGTTTCAGTCCAATGTCTTAACTACAAATCATTTATTTTATCTTTTTTAATCTGACAAAGGCTTATATGACTCAAGTTTGAAGAAGCTTGCACAAGATGTACAGGAAACCACCATAAAATCCACTGACATTCTCAGTTGCTTTCAGCACCTGGTACTTGAAAAAAGAAACTATTTAACTGTTTTCTCATCATCATTATTACTCAAAACTGTTACATGGCAGGAAATAAATTATTTGAGAATCTCCAAGGGGTTTGAAAAGGTAACAGTGAAAAGATAGCATAATTATGCAGGAGTGCTAAGAGGTTTCACTAATAACATTCTCTTAAATGAGCTACCTGATCAGACTCTTAATACAAATATACATACTATGCCTGCCCATGGTCTTCTCATCATTCATGGATTAAATACATCAGTAAACACTGGAGGTATTAAACAAATCTCAGATTATTTTCTAATTTCAGCAGTCACGTGATGGTCATTTATACTTTCCATTTATCTCCCAACTTTGACAAAGTGGTGAATGTCAACTGGGTATGTAAAAATGGGTAACATCAGGAAAAAAAAGCGAAATCATAGAATTTCTTCAAGACATTCAGTCCTATATTTAAAATTCTCAAATAAAATACCATAAGCTTGTACACGAAAGAGGAAAAAATTATTCTTGGTTTTGTGGAAGCACTAAAATAAGGCTCAGGGTCCATTGTTCTAAGCCTCAAGCCAAATTAAAATGCAGTCTCTGCCCCAATGAGCTAAGTTAATAACTCATGTATACTAAAAAAGCCTTTGTTGCATTGTTACAACCATTATTCATGGTCAAAACTCTCTAGACTCTACCATAACCACATATGCCAAAGATAAATTTGACAAGGTTAAAAACTCATCTCTGATTAGAAGAGACACGATCATACAGACTAACATCGGTATTTGTAGTATTTTATATTCCTTGTCTTTATGTTAGGATTTAGGTGTTATATAGATTCAGTTAATGCTTCTCTACTTGAAGTCACATCAACTTCCTATTTCTTTATTATTATGGCCATTCCATGTGAAGCACAACTAATACTAACTGACAGCAAATTAAAGGATAATATTTTGTCTGCTTTTTATTTCTATCTAGAAAAGAATGGCCTTTCCACTAAGATAATTTAACTTGTACTCTTTACCCTGGTAGCTTTCTAAAACATAAAGTATAGAAAATATAAAATACAAAATATGAAACACAAGTTGGGTCTTCCATATTGTTACAACTCTTTGAAATCTCTAGCTTCATCTACCTAGGAACACCCAGGAAGAGACAGATGATTAATGATGTAAAACTAACACACCAAAAATTTAAAAGTTCATCAAACCACACAGGGGCATCCTCATTCAAAATCTGAGTACCCTCAACTTGCTGTAGCTGACATAAACCAAGTTCACAGTCAGACAATTGCTTTGGCTTCTGCTACCTCAGAGTTAGAGGTCACTCCAGCAGAGTGACCTCACTTCTGCAGGCTTCACTGGATTTGGAGTCATCTGTTTTACTGATGACTGACAACTATTGTGCAAAATGATCCATAGTGAAACAAAACAAAAATCATGGAATACAGACAAAGGAAGCCCAAGAACCCTTTTACAGCAAATCAAAAGGAAGCTGCAGCTGGTAAATAATCAGCAAAGTTTAGGAGTAGAACTATATGCTGTTCTCCTACCCTGGCAGGAGAACACCTGAGATGAAGAAGACGAAGCAACGTGTTGCTGTTAAAAAGCTAAAGCAAGTTATGCGGAGGTGCCATAACGCATGTGAAAGCTCTTTATGTTACTCAGAAACATGAAGAATCCACTTAAGACACTTGGTAGATCTGGACACACCACTTGAAGAGGTGATCAAAGTGGAAATCATATCAGAGATAAAATCAAAAAGATACAAGAGGTTCAAATAATATAACCTTGCAGGAAACATGAATGAACTGACTTCACATAATCCAGGAATAAGAACAGTGTAGAAGAGCTATACATATATTTACATACGTAAAAACATGCTAGACACAACATGGTGATCAACTGCCATAACACATTACTAACTATATAACCAAAAACCTATTCCTAAATCCAGGTTCTATCTTCCTTATTGAAAACAGAATTATTTCTTTTACTCCTCTCAGTGGGCATGCAAAACTACATAAACAAGACTGTATTGCAAAACTTCTGGCAAATAGAAATTGGAAAAAACATCTGTCAGAACTATCCTAGATATAAGCGAACAAAGGTGAAGGTGTAGACTGGATAAGACTGGTTGAGGTTCCCTTGGGGATACAGATGTAAGATCAATTTCTCCAGCTTAATTTGTATTAGAAGAGTAAATTCCAGACACTGAGTACTGCGTGTTTTAGGTGATGGTCAGGAAGTATGATTTTGTCAAAACAGAGAACCACTTTTAAAAATTTTTTCTCTCACCTTCACCCTTATCCCTCTCAATCCAACTGAATTACTACTTATTAAAAAGTAAGGAAATCAAAACAATTTTGGTAATAATAGTGGTTTAATAATAGACAAAGCCTTAGATTACAATTTTTAAGTTTTTTTGCCATCAAATTTTATTAGTGAAAGCATTAGTAAAAATGCCTGTTTTAGCATCATGCAACATTATATCTGAATGTAGCAAAGGTCATGAGAAACAACATTTAAAAGCACTGCATAGTTAAAACTTATGTTCATAAGTAGATTTAGCATTTAAATCTTCAATACTTTAGAAAGACAACAGGACTGATACTTCTTAAGTTCATAAGACATTTTTAAAAATAGAACAGAAACCCTCTCACTATCCTTCTTGTTAAATTCTCAGGAGTGACAGTGCACTGGAGTACCACAGTTGTGATTCCAGTGGAGCTAACCTTTTGTAACAGTAAGGCAATATTTTTTGAGAAAACAATATAGCCCATACCAAATTTATTAGCAGACATCAGTGTTTGGAAATTAACTTAATGACCAGGTTTGATGACATGTCATCTCACTGTGAAAACGGGTTGTCCTGCAAAGTAGCAATCAGGATTTTGCACCAAATCTTTATGAAGCAGTGCTTAATATCAAAGATTCTAGAGATACCAAAAAAGCTTCACAAACTCCACTCACAGATTGACCCACTCTGTGAACATCCTCACCACATAACACAAACTCTCCCAGCAAAGAAATTAAAATAGACGTGATTTAAATAGCAACTCCATTCATTAAACTAGCTCTGGATAGTCCTGTTTCAGAGTTTCACAGAGATAAAGCACAGACTTCAAACATATGCATTAAATGTGAGCAGAAATGCAATTCTCATGCTGGGAGAAAGAAGAATATTGTGATGAGATGTGGGGAACAAGCATTTCTTTAGGGAAGTAAATGCTATGTGAAAGTAAGTGGTTTACATTCTCAAGGACAACATGCAAAAGAGTGAAACAGCTTTGAACAGCTTTATGTTTCTGGTGGCAGATGGTTCCCTTTTGGCTGAACAGTGGTAAAGGTTCTTAATCAGGTCTATGAGTACAATGAACCTTCACATTGCTGAAAGAAAAGCATCACTCCATTAAAAGCAAGTTCATAAGCAAGTGTTAATCCCCATGCAATGTAGCATTTATCATTTTTCATGCAAGTGCTCATTCCAAGAGGATTATCACTTCCCCATCCTGCCCTCTGGCTGACTACACAGGGCAGAGAAATTCTTTATTCCATATGGAAGGGGAAAGGGAGGTTGGAGGAAGCTGTGATCTCCAGCTTCCAGTTTCACTGTAGCTGCTCCAAGCTGAAAGTGGGAAAGAGCACAGGCCAACGTTGCAGCAGCTGCTCTTCAATGAGAGTACAGATATGGCTTCCCAGAAGCTGTCTAGCAGTTACTAGCACATGCTGTACTACAAAGATGGGTGGGGGGAGACAGGGGGTGAAAGAAGTCTTCGCTAATATCAGTCAGTACAGATCCTATCAGCCCATCCAACCGAATGTTCAGATGCACTTCTGACTTGTCCACATACAGAGTATTTTATTTAAGCTAGATTAAAGTGATTCTAATTTAAGTCCTTCAGATATTTAAGTATAGTTATATGGCAAAGATATGTAAGTATATAAATCCACTTGTGTAAGTTTCTGAAATTTGAGTTCCCTTTCCCAGTTAGATATGCACTTTTCTAAAGAACTGCTCTTTTAGTTATAAAGAGCTTAGATCACATTTGAGGTGGAATTATATCAATAACATGATATTTTTGTTTTCCTTTGGGGCATAACGCCCTGACCTCTATACTCATGTCTCTCCTTACAGAGAGTTGCCAACCACATGCAGCTCACCTGTGTGCTCTTATATAACACATCTACTCATGCAATAATGAATGCTACTGTAAGCAAAAATAGGCAAAGACCGGAGTTCTAGACTAAGTGGTGCATCAAACCCATCACAGAGACAATCGTAATATTATTTTGTAACATGCCACACATACATAAAGTCAAAACCACTGCATACAGAAAAACAGCTAATAATGCTGGTAAATTCTATCCACCATCCTACATGGCTCTTCAGAAATAAATGCTCCAACAAAAACTAGATTACATGAATGACATCTAGTGGACATACTCTTCCATAACAATCAACTTTTCCCAACCAAAACTGACACGAGCTTCAACTGACACAAGCTTCACACAGTAAAAGCAAGCACCTATTTATGTGTATGTGTGTATATATATAAATAAATATGTAGAATGATTATGTCAGAAGTCATTGAGCGATCCTGCTGCACACAGATTTCTGAGTTCTCTTTCAGACTGTTTAAACATGTTTCAGCTTTTGAGTGGCTGCACTGTATAGTAATACAATGACTACGAAACATATGTTCAGAAAAGGAAAAGCAAAGTTTATTATTCTGCCTTGGATCCAATAAGCAGATCAGAAGAAAGCAGTGACCCAGCTGCAGTCAATTTCTCCTCTACAATCCCACATATCCTACTTTCATCACTTTCCAACCAGCAACAATTTGAAGAGCCCTCTACTGATCAGGAGTCTGTTAAACTGCTCTTCCTAAAAACTAAAATTGATGTGAATATACAAATCTGTAACATTCAGTAACCTTGTAACATGTTTGCTGTAAATAATACCAACTAGATCCCTCGCCCCAGCAATGGGCAAACGTGGAGGAAACAATTAACAGTATACATACAAGACAAATGTCCGCTAAATTACACTGAACATCAGTACACCTGTATTCCTATCCTAGTTTAATTAGAGTTTTTCTCATGTGTCCATGGACAAGTGACAGATGAATAATCTTAATGTACATCCAGTTTAAATGAGTGTAAATAAATATGTCAGTACAAACACATATACAAGTACATATACAAGAATAGTCCGCGACATTTCCTAGGAGGAGATCAAAAATGAGACCCTCTCATATGTCAACTATCATTCCTTAACAATAACTGTGATTATCCATACCTGTTTTGAAAATTCAAAGTATAAGAGACATTAAAAAATATCTTGCAGGCATCGCTTAAAATGAAAAGGTGCAGGAGGATTTTCTTTCAGGAAAAAAAACTGTTGGGTTTTCAATTAAAAATGCATTTTATTTCAATCTGAAAATTCCCTGTGTACATGTAGAAGCTGTCAGTGTGCATACAAGGTCAGCTTCTTCAAAGTGCTGTCGCTGACAGGAGAGGATATATATGCATGAATTTATAACTATATCTCATATCATACACTGAGAGCATATCTAAAACTGCCCAAGGCAAACCTACTGAACTGATTTCCAGACAGTTGTTCTGCCAGGAGAGAGGCTTGACAACCCACTGAAGGACAATCCCCACAAAATTAGCAGTATAATACTGTCAGGTTTGAATAACTAGAATTAATTACTCATAAATGAGCAGCTTTCTACAGAGATTGCCACGGATGATTACTATACGTTTTCAATTACTAGAATGGCAAGGAAAAGAATCCATACTCCAGCACTTCATACCAAGCAGAGGGCCAACTCAAGTCCTCTATAATCACAATAAGACCAAAACGTTTGCGCAGTCAGTGGTTAATCTCATCATACCATAGTAGGAAACTTCTGGAAAAAAAAATCTAGTAAGGAAATCTACAAACAGAAACTTGTTCAAAAAGAAAGGGGGAATGTCCTGCAAATTATATTCTTTTTTCTTGTTTCACAGAATCCATTATGACACATGCTTTTCTGGTTTCACTCTTTCTTGTGCCTTGTAAGATAAAGACAGAAAGGAAGCAGATAGCTAAAAACCAAACCTATAGGTAAGTAGATCAAGGCCACTAAAGTATTGGGTATTCATCATACGAGCAGACATTTATCATGAGGATGGCCAAACTGTTGTTTGGCAATATTATCCATGTAGTGTGATAGAACACAATTTGCTGCTTGAGAACACAAAGTTTCTATTCAGTTGATCTGTGAATACATTTAATTTTCACGTCGAGTGGTATATATGTTTCATTGCTTAGAAGAAAAATATAGGAAAATGGGCCACCAAGTCAGTCTAAATAGTCCAGGTGAGTATTATGTGGATAATGTTCACAGAGTAAGAAAGGTCATCTTGTATTGCCTGGATTTAAAACTTCACCCTCCCTGCCAAAAAATCTGTATTTTACTTCTTTCCTGTGATAAGTTCCATCTTTTTCTAGACTGGGCTATATAAAGCAGAAAGATTTTCTTCCATTTTGAATTTATTTAAGGAGAGTGTCATGCACAAAACAAAACTTTGCAAATAATCAAAGTTCTATTCTTTGTTGCTTTTGATTCCAAGATTCATTAACTGCAGAAGTATCCAACAAAACCACATAAAGACAGAGAAGAAAATGAGTACATATCACCATTCTTACATGGAATAAGCAGTTTGAAATTTCTAAATGGTTGACATTATTCTACTGTCCTCTCCACTGAAACAAAAAAAAAAGGAGACTGAAGTTCTGAGAGATTCTCCAGAGCTGAGTTAGAAAAGTTGATGGACATTGTGCCTTTTTGTGAAAAGCATCTCTGCCAGATGAATCAGGTCAATAATTGAATTTCTCTGTTCCTGTGATGAGACACAAATGACATGTGTGGGATTTTCTTTGTAAGATTCCTGGACAGTATGAAATTCTATGACCAAAATGTATGAGATACAGATGATAAAAATAGTGCAGAGATATTTTATCTAAGACTGTACTCATCTTACTAACATCGCATACCTTTCACTTCCTTGTGAGCTTATACTTTGATTTTCACAACACATTTCAACTGACTTTGACACTGAGATAGTTTCCTCATGTGAAGGAAATTCTATGCCTAGCACAAACAGAAGTTGATACTTAAAGAATCTAAGTGATTCTCTAACACAAAAAAACCATTAGTGTTGGGTCTGATGAGTTATTACAATGCATAGGTCAGTCAACAAAAGAGGTAACTGGTTAAAATAATTTCTTCAAATGTCTCATGTTTTTAACTTCTATTTAGAATGGCTGTGTCCTTTGCACATTTTGAAAACATAGTGAACTATACTTAAGAAAACCCTCTGACTCTTACAACCAAGTCTGGAACAAAGGTAATATCATATCCATTGGATATCTGCAAGAACTTGGTTTCTCGGTTTTCTATAGACTTCCATCATTATGGCCTGAGAGGAAACAGTCCTATACCTTTTGCTGAAAGTTTGCCTCTGAAGGTACTGCCCAGGGTATCTGATGGCAGGGGAATAAGCTGCCACAGGAAACATCCTGTAAACATTCCAGTTAGACAGACTTTCTCAGGAGAATGAATTCCAAGTCGGCCAATTGAAAGATGAAAATGTGAATGTCCAGATCTCATGCATGGTACAGGCAAGAGAGCTACATTACTGAAATCACTAGAATGAGGGAAGACCTTATCACCGTAAATGAAAGACAGTAAGAACTTTACTTTTCAGCACAATGATGTAAACCGGCTGCTTTTAAGCCCTAATTTCCTCTGGATAATCACAGAGCAGCTGTTGCTAAACAAGGTGTCTCATTATAGAAACTGTTTTTAAAAAATTGTACTAATTATATTTAAGATACAGCCCAGAACTCAAGGTTTGTGTTTTAACACTTGAAACCAAGCAAATTGGGATCCGATTACATTAACTATCACAGGAGTGACCTATTCAAGCTATATTGCTCTGATTAAACAGCAGATATGCTCAAAGTAGGTAATTTCTCATGAAGGTTTAAGAACTCAAAAAACTATTTCTGATTTTGTCTGATAAGAACCTAGAGTACTTCATCTTTGTGGCACATTGCAAATTTCCTCTCTGTTGAAAATCTGTGGTAAACCTTTACACTTAGTTTTACAGGAACTCTGGGAGACATTACATACTCAATAGATGTTCAAATCCTTTCCTTTGGCTTCTGGTAATGAACACACAGAACTGAAAACTCAGACATTTCAGACGATCTTGTCAAAAAGTCAGCACATTGTCAGCAAATGACAAAAACCTTAAGAACATGAAAGCCCTTGCACACCAAACTTAAAATTGCAGACCAGACCAGAAATAGATTTTCAAAGATGTTAGTAGTTTCGGGAAGGAGAAAACCCATCTTCCCATTAACGCTTAATTTTTGTGTTTTTAAATACAAAGAAAAGTAACAAAGGTCAATCTAGAGAACACATTCAGGGACAAATTATGCTGCTAGTTTTTCAGTCAAGAAGCAATAGGGAAATTTAGTGAAATAAAAGAGATGCAGTCAAAGGTAAATTTGACCTTGTAAGTAGAAAAAATAGAGCCATTTGCAAAGATATTTTGAACAAATTTATTCAGGTGAAGCTCAATGAAATAAAAGCTACCATAGTATTCAATGTAGAACACTTATTGTAACAATTGTAAGCAAAAAAAGTACTTTTTATGTACATATTTAGGATGCTTTTAACAGGGTTTTTTACTCTTTTGGTCAGTACTCTAGTGTGACTCTGATCTAACATCTCCCACACTGAAGAATGATGTAAGTTATTTTGATTTTGCCTTTTTAATATCTATAAGAGGATCTCATGTTTACCCAATCCTCCATGATTTAACATAATCTGACAGTTCTCACAGGATTGCATGCTCTGTATCACTTCATAATTTATTATCTGTAAAAACACTCAAAATACAGCAAAAGAAAACAAAATAAAGGACATGTGAAAAAACAACCAACAGTTTGTTACTACCTAATTGTTCTGAAATATAGAGAGATTCAGTTTTCTGAAACGTGTTTTTCATTATTTGAACAAATAGTAGCTCACTTGCATAAAATACCTTGAAACAAAAAAGAATTTGTAAAAATTAGTGTTGTGACAGTCATTAGCTTAGTAAGCAAAAGACAGTATATTCGATAAGTAGAATGAGGAATGAAAGTCATGTTTCAGAGATCTGTTCTATATCACAAATTACTATATCACAAATGAGGTGTAGGAGAAACTGCAAAACTAGTACAATAGCAACCGTGAGGGTTAATTCAAGTTTATATAGAGCTTTGCAATCTAAGTATAGCTTAGGTTAGTAAATGAAAAAAAAGCCTCTAAAACCCAAAATGTTCTTATGGTTACAATCAGAATTGCAACCATGCTAGCTGATGCAATGTTAAGCCATAAACACATACACACACAACTCCACCCATAAAAAATCCACCCTAATTATTGGTTTATGAACAAGAAAATTCAGATTAAAATTGTTTATAATATCTACTAATACCTACTACAGAAACAGCACACAGAAACACAGGAACCATAGTTTTATTAGGATTTTTTTCCAACAAATATTTATTTTCATAATGACTAATCTAGATTGAATCAAAAAACAGCTAAAACAATCTCCTAGAGCAAAAGAGCTGTCCATGAAAAAAGAAACAAAGGATACTCAATGTATGCTTTTCATTTTGACTGTGAAAAAACAAAGGCCAAAAGGACATAAGAGAATGTGAGTTTCAGTTATTCAGCCAGATGCCGTATGGTGAGGATAACATGTTTTGTTTAGGCAGGTTTTTGGGTTTGCTTACACAAACTTCAGATACTTCAGATCTGTTTTATACTTTCAACATACTAAAGTTCAAAAAGGCTTGCACCAAAAGGTCACATCACAGAAGCACAGCAGAATGTAAATACTTGTGTAATGGATGCTTGGTTACACTGGGTCATGCAGAGCTGGTTCTAGAAAACACACCCATACTGCTACACCAGTAGCACTGGAGACAAAAATACTGCAGGACTAAACTCATTCTTGCAGAAAGAGCCACAACACATCCCCATTGGTCTGGGACAATTTGTTGTAGCTAATTCATAACAAGAGAGTTGATTATGTAGTACAATTTATGCAGTACTTTTTTATCGGAAAAAGTCTCCTAGATCAAGTAGACTTAGTCCTTACAGAACCAATTGATTTTGGTTTTAGACCTGAGGAGGTCTGGCTGTGACTAGATAGTGAGAGAGTTCTGCATAATAGTGGAAAATTTTTGCTTCAGATTTAATGGTCACAAGCAGCAAATCTTTCAACTATGATCACCATGATCTTCACCATTGGGAAGACTATACACTAAATTTCCCCCACTTTCTTAAAAAAGAAAGGAGAGGGTAAAGAAACTCAGCAGTGTTTAGGTGCAGTTCTCCCAGGCAAATGCTGGAAACTGTCCCTCTCAAGACTTAAAGGACTCTGGACATAAATTAAGAAATACAGGCTCTGCCTAGCTAGATGCAAACATGACTACCTGATAAGAAATGTCAAAAAATATGAAATAAAGAACAGATTTTTTAAAATTAAATATATGCTCAAGTCTCCATAAAGGCATGACCTCCATCAAAGAACACAAAATGAACAGCTAGAAAAGAACGAAGTTTTTTGTTTACTAGGAGCGTTTACCGTACTGGTCAAAAGTAAGATAAAACTTGCAGTAAGATTTATTTTTTCCTGTGTTTGTTTGTATGATGAAGGTCATGCTATTTTAAGAAATGTCAACCCTTCATTAGATGTAACAGATTATGAATTCTGTTGAGGAGATCTGAGTTCTGGTTAATTCCATTTGTCAACCTGTTTTCTCACTGAGGCAGTGATTTGTAGCAAAATTAACAGAAAATTACAAATATGTAGCACTGCCAGATTATCTTGGTCATTTATACTGCTCTTGTCGACTCACAAGATAAAACCACCAAAATTCAGAGGGAAAAGATTGAAAGATCTCATTTTATAACTGTTATGGAATGGAAGTCAGGTAAAAACCTTAAAAAAAAAGGTTCCTCTGTCAGGTGAAAACCAATCAAGTCATCATGCTAGCTTTAAAGTCATCCAGTTTCAGCAAACACCTTTGATCTATTTCAGTGTTCTGTTACTAATCTACTGCTGATGAAGAAATATGCAAAATGCAGAAATGACAATGAACAACAGAACATTGTTGTACCTAGACACAGACACATTACAGACTACAGGTCATGGGAAAAGCCAGTTCTCAATCTCATAATATACAAAATGATGAATTCCAAGGCAAAAAACCCTAATGCTTTCTGCTTACCTGATATGGAACAATACTCCCATGAGCAGTACCCCAGTGTTTTGCTTCAATTTTGCAATTAAGGTAATTAGCTGCTATATGAGTGAGACACGCAACCTGAAAATGGAAAAAAAGTATAGTATTCAGGAAAGCTGAAACTTCATTGACAACTTCTCTGAGATTTCTTTCTATGTGCTTTAGACACATAAATTAGCATATTTATGTCACAAGAGTATTCTTTAGATATTATATATTTTGTACACTTTTTCACTATGAGAAAAACTCAGGCTACAGCTATATCACAGAACTGCTTTTTTAAGTACAACTCTATAAACTCAAAAATTAATACGTTCCCTGTAACACCAGTAATGCTGGACATATGCAGCATTAAACTACCCTGAGAGATAAGAGAGTGTTACCTTAAGTACTTTGAAGACTGGTCAGCTGCAGCAGTGTCTTGTCCAATGTCTAGTGGGAAGCATGATGGATTTGTGGGCTAGTACTCACCATTTCCTGAACCTCAATCCCATGCTTAAATCACAAAGACTTTTTCCTCAGCTACAAGATTATCTTTTCGTTTTCTCCTATGATTCTCATTTTACGTGTCCAAGCTATGGAAAATATTTCTGAATTATTCAGCTCCCCACATGTTCTGTAATATTAATTAAATCATCGGCCTTGATAAATCATCTGTCATTAGAAGATTAGGAGAAATTTAGCAAGTTATTAGTCAGACAGAACTGGAAAAATATTAACTTTGGGGAAAATATGTATGCTTAGGAACCAGAATATGAGAGTTTTAATATATATTTTGTAAATATGATTATGTCTTAGGAAAAAGAAATGAATATTTGTGATGCAATAATGCATGAAAATCAGTGGTTCTGTTATAATCCATGGCAGATTCTTTACTCTTAATTCTTTGAGTGAATACAGTGTGTGACGATATCTGAAGCCAAGTAAAACAATAAAGCATTACCGTTACCATGGAAGGTTATCACTAATTCATCAGACACAATGCATTTTATTTTATTCTGTTAACTAGCTGCACCACTAAGTGCAAGTGCTTGCCTGAACGGTAGACCATGTGAACAATTTTTTCCAAAAATATTATTTTCTCCATATTTCTCCCATTAGATGGAAGAAATTTGCTTTGATGGTCAAAGTGTTTATACTATTTTGTCAACAAAACAAGCAATTAATTCAGAGTCCACCATTCATATTCCAATATGTGAATTATATCAGAATTCCCAGGAAACAAAAGCCATTTCATTTTCTTCTTTCTCCATATATTCTGAAAAGACAATGTGAATGTGTCGCTGTCACATTTAAAGAAAATATTTAACTGTAAATCATGGATGCAGTGATTTAGTACAGCAGAAAACCTAAGAAAATATACAGCAAATAAGAGTCTAACTGCTGACAAAAATGATATTTGTATATTCTAACTAGAAATACAATTCCTTATTCTTGAGTACTGTTGGAAAACATTTTGTAGCTGCATTTCAGCTCTGGCTTTTTATAGCCCCGTGTCACTTCATTTGGCTAAGATGTTGAACCATATCTATCCTTTAATCCCCAGGAAAATCTCAGCAGTTAAGGAAATGGAACGGGGATTATGTAGAAAGAACTTTTTTTCCCAGTTCGCAACTTTCCTCAGCAATATAGAATGAAACACACCATGATTTTAGAGCGAGAGTTAATGAGTTACAAGAGTGTGTCATTTATTAGTAACACATAGCCTTGGCCCATCGTTCCTGCCACTTTTCAACTTGGGGTCACACTCCGGAGTGATACTTCCTCTACCACAGCAAATGGCTCTGCAGTGATGATGAAATATTATTCATTAGATATTCTTCTGTATTTGTACGCAACACTACACAGTTGCCACACTACATGAAAATTTCGCTGGCCAGTGAGATGCACCCATTACAACTGGCTTTTACTTCTAAAGACCATGAATATGAATTTAACTTTCCACATTTTCCATACAGGAAACACTATATCAAACTTAACTCTGGGAAGGACATAGTGAATTAAAACCTAGTGAAACAGAAATCCTAAAATATTGATATTGAATGTAGTTGAGTCAAGATTTCATCCCATCCACTTGTTTCTACATTCTATGCTATAGAAATAGGGGCTGGAGTTTCATAAACAAAATTCTTCACAAAAAACTTTCATCCCTAAAAATATATCTTCTTAACACAGTGTTGCAAATTGCTCCAGCTTCCTTGATGAGATGAATGTAACATTTTCAGTAATGGAAAAAACCACACATCTAGATTTCTCCAAAGCACTTGCTCACAGTACACTAAGAAAAAAGGGATTAAAACATAATGCTCACTAGATACTGAAATTTCACCACTAAAGCATCTGCTTCAGACTTGTTTCAGTAGCAAGAGACTGAAAATACATGGGGAGTCAGAGCTTAGTAAAGATGGGGATGTTGAAACTAACAGTTGTTCAGGCTATATCAAGGTCTCAGCTCAACTTGCTACTTAGTATGAAGAATAATTCCGTTTCAGTCAATGTACTGACCACTTGATTGCATGGATATGCCTATGTAGCCTATGAAACTGGTTTGCTTATCATTGTTTTTTCAATAAATCATGAAGGAAAACAGCTTTTGGCTTCCTCTGACTTCCTTCTCTGATTTGGGTATCTTTTTCATAGTCAAATTAGCCAGACAAAATGAATTATTCGCAGTAGCCATAGTATCATCACCAAACAAATAAACTTATATCGACCACATCAAAGTAAGTATACTGGTGTTTTGTGTTTTGTGTAAAAATACACAGTTAAATGAACTCTGTGGCCTTTTGCCACATTCACAATAACTCTCTGATTAGTTCAGCAAACTTAGAAGACAATTCTATTTCTACTGTCCCATGAAATTTTCCTAGGACTAGCATGCCTTTCTCTTTCCTCTCTTTCTGACTCAGTTCATTCTCTTTGGTCTCTCCAAAGATTTAGTCCCACTTAAAAGGCACTGTCCAAAACAACTTTTCAGCATATGCAATTTATGTCATTAATAAAGAACACAAAGAATTTATCTACAGCTGTTTAGCAAACTGCTGAACTATAAGGATAAAAAAGATATCCCAAATGAACATTTTTATAGACATTATATCCCTTAGAAAAAAAATGTTTATAACAATGTAAGTCTATTTCTCCAAATTCCCCTGTAATTCAAGACTCAGGACCTCACTGCTAGAGACACTTCTTGCAGTAGAAACATCTATAATACAATCAATCTCTTAAACTGGAGTTTGGGTACATCTGTATGACATATTCAGCTAAGTATTTTTAAATCTATATTTTAAACTGCTTTCCTGAAACCTTATAGACCCATTTCTTTTCTCCTTTAATTAAGAAATAATCCTTAAGAGTAACCTTTGAACTTACAACATTAAAGCAGATGTAATACAATGATACAGACATCTCTGTATTCATTTGCTTGTAGAGACAGATCTGTGCACTGTAAATATGTATTATCAAATATCTACAGATAAGCGTTTCTTTATTTCACATCAGTAAAGGGAACACACATTTCAACATCTCTTTCTAATATTACAGTTGATGGCCAAATCCCATATTTGTGTTACAGACTTACTTAAATCAGAACAAAAAGAGAGCTGCATTAAGGTCTGAAAAGTTATGTTCAGATTATGATGGAATCAGACAGATGGGAAACAAGATATTAAAAGCCACAAGGTCAGCAGACAAAGAAAAGAGACAGAATTCCAAAAGATTTTTTTCAAGATAGCACATCAAACATAATTTACTACAATGAGTTCGCTGAGTCAATCAATCATTTAGATGCAATTTCAACAAGTGTATATGAATAACAAAAGACAGGTAACTGGAAAGAGAGAATAACATTTTAATTATATTCTTTACTTTTTTCTCCCTCCAATTTTGTGTCTGCCGTCCTGCCACATATCTTAACAATGCTTTGACTCTAAGCCAAGTTAATTTATTTCTGTCTCATTCTTGGTTTGCTTTTTCTTAAAGCAAGTATGTAGACTCTTACGAACTTTGAGACTCAGGCATTTTACAGTGGCATAAGTAACTTATTTTATGCTATGCTACAGAAGTAGTAGCACAATTATCAATTTACAGCTTTGTAGGAAAAAATCATTCTAGAAAATTCCATTGCCTTCTGTTGTGCAGAGGCCAGTAATCTTCCATTTACACCTTTTTCACACTTCTGGTGACATATTAAAAAAATCTTTACATGAGAAAAATGTGAGCATAAGACCACAATCCACATTTGGTGCACACTATAAAAGGTCTCTTAAAATCACTGATCCTATTTACCTAGCGACTGATTTTACTGGTTTATGTTTTCCCTTCTCCATGTCGCAATAAATATTTTGACACTGATAATATTTGACTAATTTTGGTTTTGCAGTTATTCCCTATTGCCCTCATGGAAGCTTCTTCCAAGGACGCATGCATCGAATGACTCTCAGCTCTTGCTCCTTGAGTCATTTTTGCATTATCCAAAAAAAACCAAAAACCCACATTAAAACCCAAAACCTCTATCTCTACCAGGAAACCCCCACTCTTACAGCAAATTATGCAATTCCTAAACATTGACCCAACTGTTTCAGGATGTGGCACTATACCACAATGAACGGTGGTGTTCTATCAGTTTTTAGACAGGGAATTGTGTTTCAAACTCCTGCAAGAACGAACTGGGCAGCAGAAACCACAGCCTCGTGCAGAGGCAAGAGAGCTGCCACAATTCAAGGCAGCCCATCACACAGGGGTCCAGCAGGAAACCACAGCGTTCCCAGGAGCTGAAATAAACATCACCTTGCGTTAGGGCTTGAAAGGGCGGCCCATCTAGCCCGAAGCTGAGATATCTGCAGAAGCTAAGAATCAGTTCAAGAGTAACATACACCTACAGGTAGGGCAAACATTGCCACCTGCAAATACGCAGCAAAGACACTGCCCACAAAGGAGCAAGATTATACTTCTTCATCCGTGGTGTCCCTACATCAAGGCAGCACGTCTGGCCTGCAAAAGTTATCTAAAAAAAAGGAAGAATACTATCATGTAGGCCAAGGCTTAATACTATTAAAGAGAATTTTAGAAGAATGTCTGTGGTCACGTTATGAACACTGTGCTCTGGGTAAAAAGTGTTTTCTACTTAGTGACACTGACTTCTTTTAATGCAAAACTCCAAAAAATTATCACAAATTCACCCATCATAAAAGAAAACTCCTGGCACTGAAGTATCAGTAAATGGCGTAATCTGAGACACAAGTAAAACCTTGTTAAGATAAAATCAAATATTTAAGGACAAATAACTACGATTTTAAAACAGGTCTCTTATAGTGTCCTGTTCTAGCGCCTTCCAACCAGACACTTAGGCAGGTATCCAAATCCATGCCAGCAATTACATGCAGCATGGAGGATTTGCTGATTCAAGTTAGCCACCTGACCAATAGCACACAGCAAATCACAGTCACACAAAAGATGTGCTAGGAGGTGTTAACTGAACCAGAAACAACAAAAAACCCCAAACCACACAATAAGAAAATAAAAAGCAATGTATTTGAATACCTTATCTGGAACATGAATTCTCAGAGGTTGAGATAGATAAAAAGAGCAAAACAGACTTTAAGTTACACAGTTGTGTCAATACTTTTTTTGCCTGAAAATTATGGCTGATAACACCTTTTGCTTTATTTTAAAAAAAGTTTAGACGACATAAATAGAGAAACTGAGGCATCTTCAAAAACACAATGCATTTGCATCACAGAGAACTGCTGCATTCAGTGAAATGAAACAACAAAAAAGAACTGATCTACAAATTATTTTTAATGAGCTATTTAGAGCTTATAAAAGACCAGAATGAATGCTTCTGTGCTTCCCACAGCATGGAGATCAGCTTCTGATTAAAATTCAATTAGTATTAACAATAGCAAAGATTGCTGCAACTAACAGATGCAGGACTTGTAATTTCGAAAGTATGTACTATTCAACAGAGAGTTTCTAGAGTAAGTACATGTTAAATGGACTCCTATCTCTCCTCAGTCTCCAATTAAACAGGCAAACAAACAAACGAAAAAAATAAACTTCTACACACTGAGATGAATTTTAGGTGGAGGATTAAAAATAAAAATCCTGACCATAGAAGCTATTAGACAGCACTAGCATTAAAGAGAAAAAGGAAATTAAAAAAAATTTCTTTTAAATGAACTCCAGTTGAAGAAAGATACATTTTAAAAGGAAGAATAAATTTCATTTTTGTGATTACAATAAAATACTAGCCTTTTTTTTTTTTTGAAGGGTACTAATTCAATCACTGAAAAAAATCTTGTTTCAGCTTCATAATTACCAAGGAATATCTCTAAGGAACCTGTTATTTAAAAAAAAAAAACTATTAAGGAGAATATTAGGACTAAAAATATCAAGAACTCCAAAGTTAGTCTGTATACTCTGTGCAAAATCCAAAAACTGAAGGCACTGGTTTTCTCATGAAGAAAAAAAAAAGAAAAAAAGAAAAAAGCCTATCAATGTATTTTCCCATAACATGATCCTGGAAACAGATGAATCATTTTTAAAGTAACTTTGAAAACAAATCCCTTTTCTTTTCCATGACATTGAAAATTCAGCCAAAACAGTTAAAACTTTGGCAGTGTTCCAACAAATGAAATCAGATGTTGATAACAGACATATCAGACAACTTTAGCCATAAACTTCTACAATTATTTTCTTAAGACTTTATTATCTCTGAAGTAAGACTATATATGCATTGAAATATTAAATGCATTGTGTTCTGTATTTCACACAGCTTTAGTAAGTCCAGGCAAAATTCAACTTACGAAAAGTTTATTCTACTACATTGTATACAGGTTTCTCTAACACTATAACACATTTTGTGTCTTGATTTTCTAGAGCTGAATGATGGTGATGATAGGGTTGAGTATTCACGGGTAAGAATCAAGAAGGCCAACAGGGCAGTCCTTGTGGCAGTCTTATAGATCGCCCAACCAGGATAAAAGGCAGATGGAATATTCTATGAGCAGCTGGGAGAAGTCTCACAATTGCTATCCCTTGTTCTCGTGAGGGACTTCAACATACTAGATGTCTTGAAAATACAACACAACAAAGAGAAAATAGTCTAGGAGGTCTCTGGAGTGTGTGGGAGATGACTTCCTGATGCACTTGGTGAGAGACAACTAGGGAAAGGGGCCTCTGGACCTGTTGTTTGTGAACAGATAAGGACTTCTGGGTGGGGGTGGAAGGCTGTCTTGAGCACAGCAGTCATGATATGATAGAATTTTTAATTCTTGCAGATGGAAGTAGAGGGCGGTCAGGAGAACTGTTACCTTAGAATTCCAGAGAGAAGACTTTAGCCTGTCTATGAGACTGGTTGAGAGATTCCCTCGGGAAGAAGTCCTGTAGGATAAAGGAGTCTAGGAAGGCTGCATATTCTGCAGGAAGGAACACCTAAAGGTTCAGGCACAGGATCATCATGTCGCACGTGCCTGACAACCAGGGGATCAGGCCCAGCCAGTATAGGTTTATGAAAGGCAGGTCCTACTTGACCAACCTGATCTTCTATGGCAAGGCAACTCACTTAGTGGTTGAGGGAAAGGCTGTGGCTGTTGTCTACCCAGACTTTAGTAACGCCTCTGACATTTTCCCACAGCCTTCTTCTGTTCATGGCTTGGATGGGTGCACTCTTCGCTGGATAAAAGAACCGGCTGGATGGCTGGGCCTAGAGAGGGGTGGTGAATGGTGCTACATCCAGCCGGTCACCAGTTCCCCAGGAATCAGTATCTGGGCCAGTTCTGTTCGACATCTTTAACAATACACTAGACAAGGAGACCAAGAGCACCCTCAGTCAGTTTGCAGACAACACCAAGTTGGGTGGCAGTGTTGATCTGCTGGAGAGTAGGAAGGCTCTGCAGAGGGACCTGGACAGGCTGGATTGATGGGCCAAAGCCACTGGCATGAGGTTCAACAAGAAGTGCTGGATCTTGCACTTGGGTCACAACAACCCCAGGCTGGAGGCAGACTGGCTGGAAAACTGCCCAGTGGAAAAGTAACTGAGGGTGCTGGTCGACAGCAGCTGAACACGGGCCAGTGTGTGCCCAGGTGGCCAAGAAGGCCAATGGCATCCTGGCCTGTATCAAGAATAGTGTGGCCAACATGACCAGGGCAGTGCTCTATAATCAGAACTGGTGTGGCCTCAAATCTATGTTCAGTTTTGGGTGCCTCACTACAAGACATCGAGGTGCTGAAGCATGTCCTGAGAAGGGCAATGAAGCTGGTGAAGGATCTGGAGCACAAGTCTTATGAGAAGCAGCTGTGGGAGCTTCCATTGTTCAGACTGGAGAAAAGGAGGCTCAGAGATGACCCTTATTGCTCTCTGCAACTTCCTGAAAGGAGGCTGTAGTGAAGTGGGGGGCCAGTCTCTTCTCCCAGGCAACAAGTGATAGGCGTCTAAACCCATGAGGTTAAGATTAGATAACAGGAAACTTTTTTTTTTTTCACAAAAAGGGTTGTCAGCCATTGAAACAGGCTGCCCAGGGAAGTGGTGGAATCACTGTATCTGGAGGTATTTAAAAGATGTGGCACTTAGGGGCATGCTTTAGTGGTGGACTTGGCAGTGCTGAATTACTTGATGATCTTAAAATTCTTTTCCAACCTAAATGATTCTTTTCTATTTTAAAAATAGTAGCTATATTTGACAGCTGAGAATGGAAACAAGAAAGCATAAAAATATGATAAAGACAAACAGATTTTGTCCATATTAAATTTAATTACCTGTGAAGACATGCATCAGAATAACTATAGCAATTTTTATTTTTGTTTGCAATAGCGTAGTATCCAGAGACTCCAAACTGGACGCTACAGACACTTTGTGAAGGATATTATTTTTTTATTTAATCAGTAATAAGGATGCTTATCCGTGGAAAGCTGTCAACATCGAAAACAAGCTGTATTAAGGCACTTTTCGCTTTTGATCTTATGATAGGAACAGTGCCATTTACAATGAAAGTATGCATACATCTAACCATTTACAGCACTCATCTTTTTTGTCTCCACATTTATCAGCATTAATACTTGCATGGAAAAAAGAATCTTAGGTGTATTTATCTACTGACAATGTCATTTGCTTCTTATCTGTAGTGAACAAATACAAAAATAAAATATAATAGTAATTTCAACAGCTTGTGCTGCAGCAGTGCAAACACGTAGATTTTTAGACTTTTCATTTGATACACAGGGAGGCACATACAGAAACAGGTCATGTCTATTTGGCTGTGTGAGAAATGTGCAAATATTGTCTCCCTATTATCACAGCAAAATCTCCCATTCATTACAGTATTATCTCAGCAGAACAACAATGGCTTTTGTTCTAACACTGAAAATCTCCATTCACCACCCATTTAATACTTGGGTACTAATGCACTACAGTGATGACACAAGAAACAAATCCATGCAATTGAATGAAATGTTTGAAATAGGATATTTTACAGGATTATAATTTCTGTGCCTCTACAGCATTAAGCAACGCCCATAACTCTCTTTTGAGTATTTTAATGCTGCTCACCTTGCAGATGTAGTTCATCTACTAAGCTGTTACATAGCATGCAAGCCAGAGAAATGTGGTCCAAAGTCCTATTTAACTTGAGTATACCAATGAGTCTGGAGTCAAAATATGGCACTTCTACATAATGCTTTTTAAGTAGTGGCAACATTGTAAATGATACCCTGAAGAAGGAAGTTATTCTTTAATCAATCTACAAAAATATTTAAGAAGTATCACAAAAAACCCAAAATATTTTATCACAGAGGACACTAGAGTAAAAATAACTTCAAATATATTTATCAGAGAAATCGAGTACTACCAAATTCATTCAAAGCAAGGCAAGGCATTTTTACAAATAACTGAACTCTGACTAGACACTCACATTGATGGTCACATTGATCCACCCCTGAGTAATGAGGGAAATAGCAAAAGAACTTGTTAAACCACTCTCAATCCTCTACCAGCAGTCCTTGTTAACTGGAGAAGTTCCAGCTGACTGGAAATTAGCAAATGTAAAGCCAACCTACAAGAAGCGTCTGAAGGATGATTCAGGGAACTGCAGGCCCGTCAGCCTGACCTCAGACTGACCAAGGTTATGGAAGAGATCATCCTGAGTGCCAATACATGGAACATGCAGGACAATCAGGGAATCAAGTCCAGCCAACATGCGTTTATGAAAGGCAGGTCCTGCTTGACCAACCTGACCTTCTTCTATGACCAAGTGACCCACTTAGTAGATGAGGGAAAGGCTGTGGATATACGCTATCTAGACTTCAGTAAAGTATTTGACAGAGTGTCCCACAGCATCCTCCCAGAAAACCTGGCTGCTCGTGACTTCAATGGATGGACTTTTCTGTAAATAGAAACCTGGCTGAATGGCCAGGCTCTGGCAGTCATGGTGAATGGAACTCAATCCACCTGGTCGTGGGTCACTAACGGTGTTCCCTGGGGCTCAGTTTTGGGGCCGGTCCCTGTTTGATGATCCGGAGCTGGGGCTCCAGGGCACGCTCAGTAAATTTGCAGAAAACACCAAGGTGGGTGGGAGTGTTGATCTGCTCCAGAGTAAGAAGGCTCTGCAGAGAAACCAGGACAGACTGGATCAATGGGCTGAGGAAAACAGCAGGAGGACAAAGGGGAAGTGCTGGATCCTGCACTCGAGTCCCAGCAACCCCATGCAGCCCTACAAGCTTGGGGAGCAGTGGCTCAAGTGCTGTTCAGCAGAAAGGGACCTGGGGGTGCTGGTTAACAGTTGGCTCAATATGAGCCAGCAGTGTGCCCAGGTGGCCAAGAAAATCGATGGCATCCTGGCCTCTATGAAGAACAGTGTAGCCAGCAGGACCAGGGCAGTTGTCACCCTCCTGTACTCGGCACTGGTGAGGCCACGCCTCGAGAACTGTGTTCAGTTCTGGGCCTCTCACTTTAGAAAGGGCATTGAGGGGCTGGAGCATGGCCAAGGAAGGGCGACAAGGCTTGTGAAAGGTCTGGAAAACATGTCTTGTGAGGAATGGCTGAGGGAGCTGGGGTTGTTTATTTTTGAGAAGAGGGGGCTCAGGAGGGACCTCACTGCTCTCTACAACTACCTGAAAGGAGGTTGTAGTGAGGTGAGGACTCGTCTCTTCTACTGTGCCTGCAGTGAGAGGACCAGAGGAAATGGCCTTAAACTGAGACAGGGGAGATTCAGTTTAGATACCAGGAAAAACATTTCAGTGTTAGGGTGGTCAGGGTAGGCACTGGAAAAGGTTGCCCAGGGAGATGGTGGAGTCACCATCCCTGGAGATGTCTAAGTGTCTGGATCTGGGTGTTATGGTTTAGTGGTTTAGGGGTTATAGTGGTAGGTCTGAGTTAACAACTGGACTTCATGATCTTAAGGATCTCTTTCAACCTTGATGATTCTATGACTTTCAGACCGTTTAATGGATACCTGTTTTTGAAGTCCTAAACTAGAGTCTGAACACATTTTTTATAGCTTTCACTATAACATAATAAGTAATAAATTATGACTTTTGGCCTAATCACATGTTACTTCTCCAGAGTTTGCAATCTAACTGATTAGCCAAAACCAATACTGAATACAGAAACAATAGTGTGCTGAATACAAAGAGAAAATCTGGCAGCAGGATGCCATCAGACCAAAGGAAGTCATTATTTCAAATGTGTTTCAGCATCATCCTTTACTTCACCTTTTTTTTTTTATATAAATTATAATCTACGGAGAAATTTTAATCAGAGTTATCTGAAGTAATCAAACTAAGCAGTGTGGAAACCTTAGCTAGAGTTCCATCAGCATACCCAAAAATGCCACATTTGTTAAGGTTTATTAGATATCCAGAGGTCCGACAGCACATAAAAATCAGCTGTCTTGCTAACTTAAAATTTTCCATGACATAAAATTGAAACTTTTTCCATCAAGTTACAACCCTGTTACTTACTATTTACATAAATAAATGGAGCACAATGTGTTGAAAGGCTCTATCCTAATTTGATGAACTTATAGAATGACTCCTGAAAACGTCTATGAGTTTAGAGGGACAGGGGAGCTTTTGGGGTACACTAAATGTGTTTATTCTGCTACTAGTTGCTTAAATCATTTCCCTTTCTTTTCATTTACCCAGGTTGTCCTTCTCCTAATACTCGGCATGCTTCTGAAATCTGATCTGCTGTTAATAAACATCTTGATTCCATTTCCAAGATTACACCCTTATTTAAAGGTCATCTAAATTAAAAACTCATTAAAAGAAATGTCTTCCTCTGTCTTCAAACTCTCTCCCCTACCCACACCAGGCAGCCTTTTTTTTTTTTTTTTAGTAATAAAGGGGCATATTTTTCCTATCTCCTTTCTAGTCTTTCTCTAATTAATGACAGAGGCAGATCAACACAGGAAAATGAAGCTGCAGCTCATTCAGGCTTGGTTTCTTTAGCACAAGAACAATGGTAGCAAAGACAAAAAGACACAGAATTTACAGTCAGGTAGCAGTTAAAGAAGAAATTCCCTAGAAATTTGAATATGTACTCTGTTTACAGAGTAAAGAAAGCCACTAAATAAAACCAAGATCCAGTTGGAGGATGTTCTACCAATGACTGCATAACTAATCATTGGAAATCGTAACACACATTCCACAGAGGCCAATATTAAATTGAGTTACTGTAATGTTAGTATGGTCTTCTGGTCTATTCAATCAAATTCTGGCTGCTTAAAACCCAGAGGGATAAGTTCTGTTCTTAGTTATACAGCTGTCCTCAATGGAAATTGTCAAGAATACAGGCCAAGAAGCGTTTAAAGTGCAGTATATGTTTAAAGAAATGTTCACATTAATTCAGATTTTGTTATTTTTCCATATCAGAACTATACAGTGAAAAAGATGACATCTCCATACAGCACATGCTCCATTTTTTATTATGATGGACATTAAGAATACAATGTTTTGCAAAGATGATGCTTTATAAGCTTGTAAAAAAACCACTTAGTCAAACCCTATCAAAAAACAAGACAGCAGTGTAACAGTCCTCATAGCCGGCCTCCAAAATCACCAGAAGCAGTAACCTCTAAAAAAAGATTATTTTCTTTCGGTGTTTAGTCAACTCATGACTCTCAGCAAGCAGAGAAGCAACAAGATACAGTCAAGACACCTGAGCAGTATTTAAGTCCCAAAATTGATATTTCAACACAACTTACTACTCAGGAATTCTATGATGCCATGTATGTCCTACAGGCAGCATGCAACTGTTACCAGTTTCACCTATACTCAGTAATTGCTGAAAGACATGCCGTGAAAGCCCTGAATAGACAGCACTGAAAGCACCTTAAATAGATAAGCGTTAAACAGAACAATCTTGGGAAAATGTGATGCAGAAACAAAAATTAATAGCTTCTAACCCTCATCATCTCCTCAGTAAACTAACTGTCAAGTTAAGCACAAAAATGAAATAATGAAAATAATTTATACCAATTTTCCAGGTTTTTGTAGAGTCACTTCAATATTTTAAGAAGATTAAGTGTTTACCATGGCAAACACAAACTAAAATATAGTAATTAGAAGCAGAGAAGTGTCTGATGAACAATCGTACTGTACAAACAATATTAACCACATTATCCTGTCTGTGGAATCTGGGAAAAAATATACTTCAAAATTGCAGAAATGTTAAATGTAAAATATTTATTGCAGATTTTTAATCCAAACAAAACCAACTTATTACAGTATTTGTTGAGGCCTGGTTGTAATTAAATACAGGAAGGATATTGAAACTTCCAAGAGATTTTTTTAAGCCACAACAGAAGAAAAGGCACAGTTGCATAATTGGAACCAAATCCAAGTCCCACTTCCTTCTTATTTACCAGTATCATCTAAAGGACACTATTTAGATGCTGAAAGGTCTGGAGCTGACAATTGTGAATCATCTAAAAGTCAACAATTTCAAAGGAATCATATGACATGGGTTAAAAGTTTATAGATGAGAGATATAGAAAGTTTCTGCTCACTGCAAAACCACATCCTAAGAGTTACTGTATCTCTAGTTCAAAAAAATCCTAGAATCCTATTTTGTTGTGGGGAAAGAAATCTTCTTTGGTAGTAATAAGTGTTTAAAACACAGAATTTGAAAGAAAGATACATATTTTAAGATATTCTAAAAAAAATATTTCTTCAGAGAACAGGATCTCATTTATAATTTGGTTCTACACAGATCACAAATACAAAACTAACTTGCCAGTCAGTGGGATTGTTCTTTCAAAAGCTTCAGATCAGTTTTGTTGGCAGTTGAATTTTCAGTTCAATGTTCTTTGTTATTTGCATGTCTGTGCAGGAAATTAGTATCAAAAGTATGCTCCAGCCCTCCCCTCCACAAAAACATATTTAAATCCTCTTGCATTTCTACAAGGCATGCAGAAAAGTGATAGCGCAGAAATAGATGCTAGGTTTTCTGCTATAAAATAAACCAAACAGTTTTCAAGATTTTCTAATTACCTGAGTGACTTAACCCCTGGGGCTTTTATTCCTTTCTGACATAGTCAAAGTCATCAACACCGAACAATGAAGACATATGTACTGGCCAGGTTCACAATTTTCAGTTCAGATGAAGGGATGGACAAAAGGTCCAAGCACATTGCTATATTAGCTCAGTGCATGAAATGCTGGCAAAACCAAAAAGTTTCATACAAGACCCTGCGGGTGCAACACTATAAATAGGATGGTTCAGTACACACAGAAGATCCCTTTTTTTTCTCATTAAAAATTACTGCACTTCAGTGAAACTCATGCTGAAGGAAAAGTTATCATGACGTCTCTGCTTGACCTCTAGATCCTACTATTAATCAACAGCAACAAGAACCTAATAAACTGCAAGTCTAAAACTTTAGGTTCCTTCTTTTTTTGGCAGCATCCATGAGAAACCTCAAAAGGTCCTTCTTTTTAAACCTTCATCACATGAGGAAAAGCTAGCTTTAGATACTTAGCTGGGTTGTAAAACCAAAATCTCTTTGGAAACGTATCTTTAAAGACCCTGATCATATCACAGTAATTGTCTAACTTCCTTTAAAAAAACTCATTACCATCAGAAGTATTGCAAGAGTAATTTGTTTATTTACACTAATTTTCAGATTTGTACTACTGTTTCTTAGTAGAGACACTCACCGTTAAAGACTTACAAGTAACCACCAGTCTTACAAAAGAAAAGAAAATGAACCAAGAAGCTAGATGTCCTGAGAGAGACTCAGCTGCCACTTATGTTTTTCTTCATTCATTTTAACACATTTTTAAATAGGATTAATCACATGTCTTTATTTTTTTTGTACTTTAGAACCTCATCCATAAATACTTCTTCCAATTTAATAGACGTTCTCATTACAGTCTTGGGCCAACAACCTAAAATTAATTTGGACTGAAGCAACAGGGTAGTCTAAAAAAAAAGAGCTGTTTTCTGAATAACATCTTTTACCCATACTGTGTTCCAATATACCAAATTATTCAAATTTCATTTACCCAACACTGAAGTAAATAAAAACATTTATTCATGCATTTATGGAATTACTTCTTAATAACTTTTAGATAACTATAATTTGATAATGAGAAGGGAAGGGGTTAATGTTTAAAAAAAACCCAAAAAACTACAAAGTTTTTCCTTGACCATTTTGCACTGCTTCAACTAATCATGTAGAAGACAAACACCATGTCACATGCTTTGTTCACTAACATCTATCCAGGTCTTCAATCTCTTCCTTGTGTATGCCAGTGAGTAGCCTAAAGGACAATGATGTGGAAGTTCAGATGGCAATTTTGCAATATAAGAACACTTCTGTGCATAGACAAATCTACCCTAATCAAGGAAAAAGATTATAAAGAAAAATGAGGTAGCAAAATAAGCTGAAATAAGAGCGCTACAGAACACCTAACTCCAACTCTTCATGCTTTCAGCATTTGATAAAATATCTAATAATAATCAAGAAGACTTCATAAAAAAAAAAGCCAAAAACCAGTGGAACAAGGAATTAAACCCCCCCCCCGCCCCAAATTACTCTGGAAATTAATAAAAATTATCAGAAGTATTTTTATAAAATTAGAAACTATAAAGATCAAGGAGCAGCCGCTATAATATATAATACTACAATACCTTAAACATAAAACCGCCCTACATCCATATATATACAACGTATTTAATAAGCATTTAATACACATTTAAAATATTTTTCTAAATGTTTTTAAATATTTTTCCAATACAGACACAACATTTATGAACACATTTAAGTGTAATTAAATTCAGTTCTTACAAACATTTGTTCCAAAACAAATGAAAAATTCTTTATTGATTTAAGCAAGGATTTCCCCTCCTTTCTGAATTCAGTAGTTATTCAGACAAAAGCAGTAGGCCCTAAAACAAGAGCAACCTCAATCATTAGTCTCAATCATTGCTATCATACAATGACATAGGTGTCCAACCTCTTGCTCACAGCTGGGCCAACTTTTAGCACAATGGACACTGTTGTTTTTCAACTGTACTGACAGGTATAATGTAAAGAAAAATACAATTGAATAAAGATGAAAATAATGGAGCACTGTAGTTGCTTTAATTAGGACTGAGTAAAATTTTGATGTACATTTTAAAAGATAAACCAAAATTTCTCTGTACTATATGGCCGGTTGGTACCAGCAAGTACCTACATCAGCAAGACAACATATCTTCTGATCATATGCAGCTCATACTTGTCACTTGCTTTTTAGAAATTATTAATTATTGCATCAATGGTGTTTAAATATTCAAAGAAGAGTTAAAGTTCTCATTATTTGTAGTATATGGTGTATCTTTCATGATCAAAACAACTTTGCCTTTAATGCCTGGTAAAAATGCTGTGTCTTCAAGCTTACTTCATTCTTTAACTCCCAGAGCCAAAAGGCAGACTTCCTGGACTACACTACTTTGAAACTTGGGTGATACTTTATTACTCTGGGTGATTTTGCACAAGTTATTCAGCCACTCTAGAAGTAACATAACCCAGCACCAAAGCCTTCCTTTCAACATCGGTTTCACCACTTAGGCTTGTCTGTCCCAAATTACTCACTACAACTGTTACAATCCCAGTGATATTATAAACCTTGATTAACCTGTGTTTTCAAAGAACACGGTGGTCCTTTCTAAAAAGTGAAAACCAAACTTAGTGCAGTAGTGCAACAATAAACATGTCATATAAAATGGTCACTACCAGAGTGGCAGGTTAAGACAATGATCACTAATGTCACTACAGTCATTCTTATTGTTGTCATTAGTTATACTAACTAATGCACTTTAATTTATATGCAAATGGTATTCCTAGGTTCAAACATCTACACAACAAAAAGCAATTTTTTTATAATTCCTACCTGAGTTGACAAGAGATTGCAGTCAATGTGTAGTCCTTTTCCCGTCTTATACCTCTGAAGTAAACCAGCCATAATCGCTCCATATGTATACAGGCCAGTAGCAAGGTCTGTCATTGCTACTCCTGGTCTAACTGGCTCGCCACCCTAAGGGAAAAGAAAACACCCCAAAATGAAACAAGACAAACAAAACAATAAACAAGGAAAAAACTAAAGCAGGAAAACAAGCAGAGACAATACGATTGTGCAGAGCTGGGATCTTATTGGCATGAGAGAGACATGGTGGGATGACTCCTGTGACTGGAGTGCTGGAACGGAGGGATTTAGGCTCTTTAGGAAAGACAGGCAGAAGAGGCAAAGAGGCAGTGTTTCCCTCTATGTCAATGACCAGCTGGAGCACACAGAGTTTCACTGGTGATGGATGAAGAGCTGACTGAGAGCACAGGCAGGGCAATTACAGGTAATGTTATAATCCATCCAGGGAGATGGAGTGGATGGGGCCCTCTATAGGCAGATCGCAGTGGCCTCGCATTCACAAGCCCTGGTCCTCATAGCGGCCTTCAACCACCCCAATATCTGTTGGAAAGACAACAACATAGAACCGCACGCTGTAGGAAAAGATCAGGTTCAAGACCATCTAAGGAACCTGAAGGCACATACGCCCATTGGACCTGATGACATACATCCGCAGGACCAGAGGGATTCAGCAGTGGAAATGGCTAAGCCACTATCCATAATATCTGAGGAGTCATGGTAGTCCAATGAAGTTGCCACTGACTGGAAAAGGGGAAACATAACCCCCATATTTTAAAAGGGTAAAAAAGAAAATACAGGGAATTATGTGCCCACTAGTCTCCTCTTCCTACCGAGCAGGACTATGGAGCAGATTCTCCTGGAAGCTATGCTAAGGCACATGGAAAATAAGCAGGTGATTTTTGACAGCTAACATGGCTTCACTATGGGCAAATTGTGCCTGACAAATTTAGCGGCCTTCTGTGATGAGGTTACAGCAGTAGTAGATCTGGGAAGAGTGACTGATGTCGTCTACTTGGCCTTGTGCAAAGCATTTGACACTGTCCCACATGACATGCTTGTCTCTAAACTGGCCACTTGGTAGATAAAGATTTGGCTGGATGGTTGCACTCAGCTGCAGTTAGTGCAAGACATTAGTATCTTTGAGTGAACTGATGTATAAAAATTACCACCAGATATTCTTGCAGCATGTACACAAAACTGCCACTTTGTGATGCCACATACTGCAAATCATGAAGGACTTACAATGCAACTTTTTGGCCCTAATAACATAATGCTTCAACTCACCAGTGCAAAAAGAAAAGAGATAATGTAAGATACAGGAGAAGCTAGTGAAGACTGAATTTTATTACACCTAGAAGCCAAAGGCCTAAACAATTTCCACAGTACACTGACACAGGTGCCTGACTGATTAAAAGGCAGAAGCATATTGCTTCATTCTTCTCACTCCCTTTTTCTCCCTCCTCTTCAGTCCCTCCCCAAGTCAAAGCTCAGTTTTGTATTTTCCAGTATACACACTCCGGGCTTCTAGTAAGAAAACAAAACCAACTTTTTGTTTACACATGTAAATATTACACACACAAATACATGCAAATTCACGACCTTCTAACTGAAGTCACTGAAAAGTTGTTTGTTCAAATATCCTTTTTCTGAATGTCATCCCTTTCCTGGCATCAAGTGAAAAATCTTCATTTTACATCATGTGTTTCAGAAGTTCTGTAATCATTGGCATGATATACTTCCCCTCTGAAATCAATGGCAAAACGAACTTCTAATTTCAGCCCAGCTAGGCTTTTATCATAAGATCTTCAAAGTACTTCTTCTGAAATATTCTCCCCTTTCCTACTCTGGAAAGTTTGCAATCAGGTGATTCAATTCTCACAGTAGTTCCTTATTTTGAAGTCTTAGGTTTTGTTTGGTTTTTTTTGTTTTGTTTAAGTTTTCAAGTTTTGAAGTAAAATAGCAGTGCAAAGCTAATAAGACTGTTCCAGAGTTCTGGCATCCAAGTAAGCCTACCATAAAGATAACTTAAAATCAGTATAATTGATAAATAATAACTGTTTGTCAAGTTACCATAAATGTATTTAAACTAATGTAGCATAAATTCAGTAAAATTGAATTTACAGAATTATTTTAATTAGCCATGTCTAAACTCCTGAGTATAATTATTGTAATAATAATCTTCTAAATAAAATTTCAAGAATTGTTTACTGATAATTATTTTAAAAAGAGTGTCTTGGCTTCATGTAAGAAAATTAATCTCCACCATAATTTTTCTTTCGCACTCCAACAGGATTTACATAAGGCTGATATCAAGCCACACATAAGTTATTATATTTTTCTTTAAAAAATTTTATTATACTATCAATTGCATTAATAGCCATTCTGAAATAAAAGACAGTAGGGCAATATTTTCTACATAAGATGGAAAAGGCTGCTACTTTATTCATGTCATGAAATTGACTAAAAGTTATAAAATCTGTAAAAAATATAACAATTTTTTTTTAATTTAGTTACTCTCATTCAAACTGCAGTAAGGATTAGTCTGTGACTATCTATAGCCTAGATATCCATAGGACGATATATAAACTACACAATATTAAAGTGAACACTGGCTTAGGAAGTACTACTTTTTTGAAGAATCTCTTATTTCTTTGTTCTCCAGACTCTACACTAAGCTACTTCAGCTTCCCAATAGAAAACACAACTCAAAGTTCCAGCTATTTACCACGCTCATTGTATCCAGCTCTGGGGAAAAACAGGAAAGTTCATTCTTCACTTTTATATGCACGGGCCTACTGAGAAAAATAATTAGCCCACGAGAAGGTTTTTGCTCCTCAGAGCTACCACAGAGAAACAAAAGAAAAAACAAAACAAACAAAAAACCACAAACAAACAAAAAAAACAAAACAAAACCAAAAACACAAAAACGAACAAAAAACCCACAAAACAAAAAACCACACACACACAAAACCCTAACCAAAACTACAAAAAAAAATCAACCCATATTATCTGCTGCAAGTAATCAGTTTGTTAAATTGTTTGTTCTTTATTATAGCCACTTCATTACATTTACTGGATTGAGAAGAAACTAAAAAGGCTTTAGATTTTGCAAACAGATGTGCTGCAACATTCTTTGAAAAGAATGTCTTTGAAAACACTTTCCACTGTTTCCAGACTGTCAATAATTTCTCCCTTGAAGGAGAACACTACATTTTGAAGATAGAGAAAATGGGATTATTTTAATAGGTTGCTACGTATGAATTCCAGAACCTTCCTCATCAAGTACTAAACTACCTAATGTTTAAAAGCAAACACTTCCTTTGCCTCAGTAAAAAGTTCACCTTTATTTTCAAAAGTACTTCCTCAATTTCCCCTTACAGAACTCTCCCACAAACTACTAGCATTATACTGCTACGTTATTTTTAGCATGTTGCTTTTCTTTATCCTGACACTCCACAACCTATAACCAGTCCACACAACTTCTAGCTTTCCTTGGTCTTTCTACCAAGACTCATGACTAGCTACCATGTCTCACCATTTAATCAGCTTTAATCAGCTCCTGTGCCATAAACGAGATTTTCCGTGGCAGGATGCACAGGTGTAAGTACTGTGAAATAGATTCATTCAGGCTTTTATTGCTATCCTGCAGAACAAGGGATGTGAAGCTGCTTTACATGAAGGATAAAGCTACACACACACAGAGATACCTTCCTTCAGACAGAGCTTCTGACAGCACACCAGTACTTCTGTGTAGCTAACATTATACCAGTTACCCGGGCAAAGTAAGGATCTATACAGCATCTTTTATTCAAGCAAATTATTTCAAAAGTGACAAACAGCACCACCCCGCCAGACAAAAATGATATTATTGTTCTGGTAGGAAGACCAAATGTAGCCAGCGAGAATGTGCCTTAAGCAAACAAAGCTGCCATCCAGCCTCAAGGGCTCTATAGAACCCTAAATTAGGTGCAGCATCAGGACCTGCCCTTTCCTCATTTGAAAGGATAAAGATTCATACCAGTAGAGCAGACCTTTTGATTTTAAATCACTGTGTTTTGCTATTGCTGAATCTTATAGTTTACACTTTTATTTCTAATTTGCTGTTTGCTAAATTCCTTACAATTCGTTGACATATTCTGGCCCAGATATAGCCCCAACATGTTTTAGAAGCTTCCTTGCCTAAGTCTTTTTTTTGCCCTTTGACATAATTTCTCTTCCCAAACTTACATCAATAATACAAAAATCACCCATTTTAAATGAAAATTTTTTTGAAATGACATGCTTAATAAAAGCGTTCTAAGTCCAGTAGTCTTTACAGATGTGAAATAATTGCTGAAGCTAATATAAACCAGCAATGGTTGTATTTTTCAACAGCTCTGAGCTACATATAACCTGTGTGTTCTTTTGTTACAGTTTGTTTGGTTTTAAACCAAAGAATAGCCTCTCTGGATTGCAGATTAAATGCTGTCTCATATTCAGAAAAACAAAGATGTTTTTTCTGCAAGAAAGAATATACCACCATAAAGGTACATCAAATATTGAAGACCACATGTAATGATCCACTAGGAGATGGAAGGGGACTGGTAACCAAACTGGGCTTTATTTAATTAATTTCAAGTTATTGCCTTGATGAGTCATAAAAATTTTCATCAGAGGGATATTCATCTGGCACTGAGATGTCTGAATATATTAAGTAACAGCTTTCTGTTTATCAAATATGAAACTTGAAAGTGGTGTTTAACCAGGAAATATCTATAAATTATATCATCCAGGACAATAAAAGTGTCATCAGTGCAAACTTTGTTCTTTAGCATATTTTAATTTATGTAAAGAAAACCTGAATGTATCCTGAAGCAACTACTTTCATTCAAAATGGCTTTGTGTTAGCAATTTACACAAAACAGATTCCCCTCATAAGCATATTAGAATTTCAAATTTCATAGGTGTGATGCACTTCTAATACAGAAGTAATCAAGTACATGTGTAAGAGCTTGAATCCATGCAGGTTTCTGTACACGAAACCATGATTTAAAGACATAACTGTGTTTGGGTTTTTGCAATTAGCAAAAACAACAATAGCACAAATGCAGTTGTTTGTGCCAATAATTTTGCAATATTGCAGCAGTTATAGCTTGATGTCAAGGTTCACAATATCACTCAGAAGCATTGCAAAGTTATTACCATTAAGTGATACCAGAGGAAAACAAAGAGAATAAAAAAAGCAAGCTGTTCATTTTTTTTTATAGGCAGGAATATATACTGCTATTGGATCTATACACTTTTGAATATGTCAGATACAGAACAAAATTTTAGTACCCTATTATTAAAATGCTTTCTAAGGAGCTGTAAATATGTATACCTTGATATAAATATGTACACCTCAACATTAAGCACCTTAGTCATGTACGTAAATGCTTTTTTGCTGCTTCTCAGATTCTTTACAATTTGTCTGCTGCATCAGCTGATGCCTCTGAGACCATCTTGCAAGAACATTCAGTTGTTTGTTTACCAAAGGGACGTTTCCAAAGAGCACTGTTCCACTGATGTTATGCTGATTATCTATAGCTACTGCAATTAAATACAAAACCAACACCATCTGTTATAACTTTTCCTTTACTCATTTCCAGTTCATAAGAGTGGCCTTTTCTATTTTATTCTAAAAAAAAAAAAAATCAGACCTTAGTCTACCCATTCAAATGAACTTACTACTTTTAGCACATTAATTCCATGTTATCTGGTCAACAAATAATTTAAGCTTTATTTAATAAAGAACAACAACATGAAAGAGTAAGATTCTTTTTTCTTCTTTACTTTGGCCACTTTTCTACATGTTGACTGAAACAATACTTTTGTTCAGACTTAGTTTTGTGACATTTTAAACACAATTCAGTCACATGAACATAAATGTAAGAAAAACATGGAAGATTTTACTATTAATAATACTTTGCTATTTTAAAGTACCTTTCAAACAAGCATACAATATGATTTTACAGCCACTTGGGTAAGTTTTCACTACAATGACAAAAAGCACATTTGTTTCTTTGGAGTCACTGACTACTTAAGTCTTTGAAACAAAACTGTCCCCCTATACATCAAAAAATGGTTTAGAGAAACTGAGGAAATATTGCATAAACAACTTCAAATAAAGCAAAATAAAAAAATTTTATCATGTTTATTTTAATCATGCGAAAGAGTGACTAAGTTTGAATTAATTGTTAGAAGCCCCCAGTGAACAGACAAAGCTGTTACTGACAATGACTGAATGATTCCTATGATTATATTACCTCAAGTCTTGGTGAGGTGATGTGAACATCTGGTTTTCCAGTGTAGATCTTAACACAATCTTTTAATAAAATCCATCTTCATAATAACCACTGAGGACTATTACTTTCATAATATAACTTGCATGCAATTATTCAGTATAAGAGTTATTTATTCTGGCATTAACATATCATTGAAAAGCTGTACAAGAGTCCTGTTTTTCAATTTTTCTATATACTTTCCTTTATTCATGCTGTACTAATAACATTTGCCCCTTTCTTACAGTTTTTATAGCCTTTTAATTTTGTTCAGGATATTTTGAGGTGTGCAGGAAGTTTCTGGCATTGTATTGGAAGTATTAACCTCCATTCTACAGACACAATGTAAAATTTACTTACGCTACAGTTACTGTGATCAGTCATTGCTTAGTGCATCTGTGCATTACATATTTGAAGGGAAGTGCCTGTAAAGACTGCACTCAATTTCATGTCTTCTCATGTTCTGAGATGGGACATCCTGTAAGTACGTACCAATAACACAGCAGAAATGGACAGCCTCAGGACAGTAGGCACGAGATGTTACAGCTTAGTCAAAAAATTCTTGATTTTGGGGTTTTTTCCCTAAGAAAAAGGACAACTCTGGTAACAATAGTTGCCAGAAGTACAAACTTCTGATGTTTGCCATTGTTCTCAGTAGAAAACAAGTCTATTGGCAGAATATCAATCGTACAATACAGTTGTGTCCAGATCATGTGTGGTTAGCTTTCAACAACCTACTCAAATATGAACATCTGACACTTAGTATAGAAACTTTACGAATTCCTTGTTTATCTAGAACATGCAAGTATCGTACTTGGAAGACCTGCACTACTGCTTACAGAGTATCAGGAGCACCACCACAGAACAGTACCTAGCATTCGTAATGCATAGAACAGACTTGTAACACTACCTCACTTGAGAAGGGACATTTGGGGACCACATTCCCTGCATCTGTAGGTGATTCAAGACAGCTTAATTAAATGCTTATTTGACCAGCATTTTTCTGAGGTGAAGACACATGTTCTATGTACCTCTAGAATCCAGATACTAAACTACTGTTATGCTTCCTGCACTGCCACAACTACCAAAGATCCTGGGTATCCATGGGAATAGCAGCACATAAAGCTTTTCCAAAAATGCAAGGCATCTCTCTGCCTATTTGCAGCCAGAATGATTGAAAAACACCCAGCTTTTGTCAGAGTTATCTAGAGAGCTTCACAATGCCCGCTTTTAAAAAGGTAATACCAATATCCAAGCATCAATGAGATTTCACACACATAGGTATGGTTCCATCATCCCGCTGTCAACAATGTGTCTACTACAGCTCTTGAAGTGACTACAAGTGGCTATTAACAGGTTAGCATACATTGTCAAGTTACTCACTGGAGATTTAGAATTTTTCCTTTTTTTTTTCAATTTTCTGTTTCTTGAGCATTTTTCTTCACAAGCCTGGAATGAGATACCTGAAGTATATAAGCACAATCATTTCCTTAGATTCCCAGAGATGAGACCTCTTGTTGGACTCGGGAGGGTTTGCATAACAGATGTGTTAGCATAGGCTGACTTGTTCCATGCAGCAGCCAGTTTTGGTATACGGCACAAAGATTCTATGAAATTTGTAAGTTGTGCACTATACCTCATGCCCTGTGATATGCATGAGACCAGAAACAGCAGCAGCAATGGAGTCATATCCACCTCTCTGAACCACTGGACCAGTCTGACCATAACCTAAAAGAGAAACAGAACAATTAATAATTCAGTCAAGGACAAGTACAACATACACTAGTATTTCTCCTCAGCTTTTGTTAAAAAGCTGCCCAGATTGTACAATGCTATTGTATTCTATTTATTTCTGCATATTTTTAAGATTCATCCTCTGTGGGTTGAGGATGTCTTTGATCTTAATTCTAAACAGACTTGTACCCTGCTATGTTTCATTCCTTTTGGATAAAGTTTCCTTCTTAATTCACTGTGTCAGCTGAGGTTGGACTCAGATGCTATTTCAGAGAATCTACGGTATCTCTACAGGCCTACAATTGTTGTCCAACAGGGCCCATCTTGCCCGTGTTATCTCCACTCTGCCGTAAGAATACCTTGAATACTCCAAACAATACCAAAATCATGACACTATGGTTTAGACATATGAATTGTTCCCCCTCGTTTCTGTTACTTTATTCCACATCTCAACAGAGCTATTTGGAAAACAAAACACTGTTTACAAGAGATGGCAAGGCTTTAGCAAGTATGTACAATCTGTTTTCCAAGAGTCAGCACCAATGAAATTTAAAAAAACTGAGAATTTTTACAGAACTACCTAAATACAGTTTTGTTCAACTGTAGAATTAACTTAAAATAAACCACTGTAGCCAGAAGGTTGCTGTCCTACTTTTCTTTGCTATAGTCATCATGTTCTTCTAACAACCACAAAATCTTCCAATCGAGGAGGTCTTGCACAAGCAGCTGAGGAGGTCACTGGAAGCAGTGACCACCATCACAGATGGTAGAAGTCAACAGGGAAGGAGAAACAGATTTGATTGACGGTTTCCCTTAGTTATAATAGTGGCAGAGCCCTCAATAATCTGATTTATAAGCACTCATCCTCCTCAAAGAGGAAGCATGCTTGAAGCTATTCCCATACTTTCTTTTCAGATATCTCTAAGAGAAATCCCTTGGTTACAGGAGCAGTTAGGAGATACTTGTCACAGACAAGATTCCTAATTTAACTGTAGTTTTAAAGCAACATTTCTGTTTCATTCTTACCTGTGAGGACAGTATTAGAATTACATTATATCAACATATACTGAAAGATAAAAATTCCTGAATCTCCTAGATTCCTTTTCATTATTCTCCTGGAGTAATCTTCTCTATATACAGACAGTCTGTTCAGTAGACACGACAGTCTAAACATTAGCTTTGTGAATTAAAGCAGACAATTAAAAACCATTTTTCATTGAGGTAATCTATCTCAGTTCCTCCACTTGGACTGATGCTGTTATATGCATAATTCATAAATTATACTGCGAGAGAATTATGATCACTGCAAACTGGAGTTAAAGCACTTTGTTACTCCAATTGATAAATCACACAAAGCAAAACAATATCCACTTACCACACAGATTTCTCCATTATACCACAAACTATCTCAATCGCCTGATCTTTTCCTGGAGACATGAAATCCACGTTGTGCAAAGCTGTGGAGGAACTCAACTTCTACACCTGGTGTCACAGGGAATATCAGACTACTACAGCCAACCCACTGACTTTATCAACTGTAGTGGTTTCAGTTCGCCAATTCAAGCTTCCTGGCCAATGCACCAATTAATGTAGTCGGTTGGGCACTAGTTGAACATTAGCGCACCCACTAAAATCATCTGTTCAATTCCTGCTAAAATCATCTATTCAATTTTTGCTGTGAGATATGGATTAGGTGGAGGCAAAGCAGGCTCGAAATTTTAAAGAGCATAAAGAAAACTTTATTAAAAGAACTAAAAGTAAAATAATAAGAATCAGAATAAACCTTCAGAATACTTCTCCTCCCCCCACTTCCTATCTTTCCTTCCCCACTGGCAACGTAAAGAGACCAAACCTGGACCCCTCAGTCAGTTTATCACTTCTAAAACAGTCTTTTTTCCAGTTCACTCAAAGAAAGAAAAGTCTTTCTTGCCATGCCATGGAGACTTCTCCATAAGAAACAGTTCTCCCGTAGATTTAATGTCACAGCAAAGCAGTGCCTGGGTGGAAATCTGCTTGTACTGTGACGGTCCCTCCCACATTCGGTAGTCTTCCCACAACTACCTCTGTGGGCCACTGACCCATGGGGTACACTTTTAAGGATGAGCTGTTCAGAAGCAAAGGTTCTATTCATTATTTCTGAGATCATTTTCATCTCTGGAAACAGAGATCTTCCCCTCCTTCCCTGGGGCAAGGGTCTTTTTCACCCTATCTCTCTCTGTTCAAGCTTCTCATTGGATCACAGTCACTTCAACATTTGCTGGCCTTAGCACGGGTGCCTTTGCTCGTATCTGTAGTTTGAACACTTCATCCTCCCATGTCTTTCATGAGTTATAGGGATAACAGTCCGATTGTTCATGTCTTCATCACGGCTTACAAAAGAATTTCAGTCCCAAGACCTTGGGACATTTCCTCATTCTCCTCCTTCTGGGATTTGACTCTGCCTTCCTCACTGACCTTGGAGTCTCCATGTTGTTCTCTTCAAGTGTTTTCACCCTTCTTCCTTTTCTTATTCACCGGAGGACTGGTATCTGTAAGTTTTATCTGTGCACGGAAAGAGTTAACATCTCTCTGGGCCTCTGCGGATGGTCAGGTGATCCGGTGCCGGGCGGCGGCGGGACAACCGAAGTGCAGGATTTCAGGCCGCGTTGGAGAAGGCGGCCAGGATCACGGCAGCCAGGTTAAGATTCAGCGGCGCCATGCCGCAGGCCAATGGCTTTCCCCTCTTCCTGCCCAGGAGCTGCGGGCGGAACTCCACGGTGGCAGGATTCCAGCCGGGCCGCGCCCCGCCCGGGCCGGCCTAGCTCCGTGGCAGAGCCCGCCCGGCCCCGAGGTGCTCTCGCTGGCCGGGCTGCAGGCGTAACTTGGCGGCGGCAAGAGCTCAGCCGAGCCGCTCCGCGGGCCGACTGGGCCAGGCCGAGCCACCCCGGCCGGGCCGGACCACGCAGACTTCCCGCTTACCTCTTCAAAAGCTGGAAGTAAAGGAGACTTTTTCATGGCTTTCTCCTTTTTAAATATGGGATCTGGAGGCATGTGCAACTTCTATAATTGGTTTATGGTCAATGTATGGCATCAGTGTAGTCTCAAAACAAACATTTTGCAAGAAAAAAGTCAACACTTTTCTTAAAGTCAAATTTGTGTCACTACTCACAAGAGAGAAGAAAAAACCTACCAGTTTACCCAGCTTTATTCGAAATCTGACAACAGCCGACTTTGAGATCCCAAAGAGAACTCATGGCATTTCCTTTCATATTTACACTCTGAAGTTTACACCAAAGAATAGTGTATTCAAGTATAAAAGGACTAGCAAATAAAATATACTGAGTCCACCTAAAAAATGTTCCAGAGAGCTCTAACTAGGCATATACCATTATGTCATTGGAATGAACTGTAGAATTAAAACCAGTTAAGTGTGTGGGGCCATTTCAAAAACAAAATCTTGCTCAATAAAAAAAAGTACTCAAAACAACTTTAATTGAATAGTGAAAAGCATATTGAAGTAAGTGAGAAACTACATACTGGCCTCAATTATTAACAAAGAAAAGACATCTCAACACATCTATTCACACAAATGTTTTCATAAACAGCAAACATCTGAAAATTAAACATTTGGTATGTAGACAGAACAACTATACAATGCTTTGCAATGCTCTTCTGGTAAGGACAAACATCCATCCCCCAAACACTGAATTCAGGAAAGGTGACAGACAATAAGACCTGCATTTTTCTAGAGGAGTTTCAGAAATAAATTTTTTTAACTCCTTTTCACACATCATAACAGCCAGGTTTCAAAATAAAATGTATTATTTATTTGCTTTCTGGTTAAAATTAGAACTTCTATGGAGTGTTTAATTAGTCTTCATAGGTCACAATAGATTAAAAAGAAAAAAAATACATAATTCTGTTTTGATCTGAATTCTGAATAGACAAAGCTGGTGTGGGGACAAAATCTATTGTCATTGAAAATGGTTTGCACCAGAAACTATGGATATACAAGATTCCTGGAGGAAAAAGTAGAGTTAAGTGAGAAATACTGATTGCTAAAAATGAAAGATCTCATTATCCAGATAAAAATCAAAAGCTGAACATTATTATTCTAGTAAACAACTCAGGTCAATGGAGCAACCCAGTGTAGATGTTTTAGAAATAACTATGAACACAGACACAAAAAGCTTGAAGAAGAGTCCAAAATTGCGTTCAGAAAATATTCAGCCTGGTACACAGATTTTACAGTTATTGCAATATATACACATACATACGTATATATGTACATATATGTATGTAAATATATAAAATAATTCCTCTAAGGTAAAAATGCCACCTAAAGTTTATTTTTGTCCAAATACCTTGTGTTCTCTCATACTTAATTCAGTATGAAAAGCACGGATTTGCAATTACACCCTCAAACCTAAATATAAGCTCCTGTTAAATAAAATGTAGTTAGTGGTTTAAAGTCTAGATACAATGAAGAATTCTTTACGGTAAAAATATAATCCCAGCTGAATACAGAGAAAATAGATTTAGGAGCAGTGGTCTCAGACGGTAAGATAAGGCAACTAATAACACTCCTGCTCCCCTTTAGTGGAGATTATCACCATAAACTACAGTCAATATTTAAATAGTCTCTACCAGTAAAGAATTTATTTTAGATCCCTAAGTCCAGGGAAGATATTTTTATCTGGGGGAATATATTTCAGAGAGACAAAAGAATTTTAAATCTTATTTAATATAACTAAGTGTTTTCTAAATCATTTCAGCTTGACAGGCAGCTGCCTAGATTCTAAATCTCATGTAAAGATTTAGATTTGTGTAAAACAGAATCTGCAAGGAACAAGAGAAAGTTGCACCACACTAAACTGCTATTCAACTCCCAAAATCCCCATTCTACACCTTGCAGTAGGAAGACATGATTTCTTCTGACACCTGTCATATCCTTATGTGTCTAGAATTCAAAACCATTGCAGTATGGGCTGGTGTTCTCTACTGCAAAATGTACATCAGTTTGACAATCAAACAGTAGAAGACAATAACCCCCAGTTAGATCTCCAAGTGCTTCCTAAAAATTGTTATTGTCAAAGCATTATTTAATCTGCATAGCAAGCTTTGGAAATTGCCAGAAACAGGGAATCACACAGAATCACAGAATGGGTGGGGTTGGAAGGGACCAAAGCGGGTCATCTGGTCCAACCTCTCTGCTTAAGCAGGGTCATCCTAGAGCACATTGCACAGGATTGTGTCCAGATGGTTCTTGAGTGTCTCCAGTGAGGGAGACTCAACACCCTTTCTGGGCAATTTTTTCCAGTGCTTGGTCACCAGCACAGTAAAGAACTGGTTCCTCATATTCAGGGGGAACTTCCTGTGTGTCAATTTCTCCCCGTTGCCTCGTGTCCTGTTGGTTGGCACCATCAAGAGCCTGGCTCCATCCTCTTGGCCCCCTCCCTTCAGGTGCTTAGAGACATTGCTGAAGTCCTCTCTCAGTCATCTCTTCTTGAGGCTGAACAGGCCCAGTTCCCTCAGTCTGTCCTCATAAGGGAGATGTTCCAGTCCCTTAATCACCTTTATAGCCCTTCCAGGGACCCACTGGAATAATGGACCCACTCCAGGAGCTCCATGTTACTCCTGTCCTGAGGAGCCCAGAACCAGACACAGCACTCCAGATGTGGCCTCACCAGGGCTGGGTAGGGGATCAGGATCACCTCCCTCCACCTGCTGGCAATGCTCTTAATGCACTCGAGGATACCATTGGCCTTCTTGGCCACAAGGGCTCACTGCTGGCTCATGGACAGCTTGATGTCTGCCAGGACCCACAGGTCCTTCTCCACAGAGCTGCTTTCCAGCAGTTTGGCCCCCAGCCTGTAAGGGTGCAGGGCATTATTCTTCTCCTGGCACAGGACCCTGCAACTGCCTGTGTTGAACTTCAGGCACTGCTTTCTGCCCATCTCTCAGTCTTCCAGTTCTTCTCTCCCATCTCTCTCAAGGCCCTTTTGAAGACCATTTTGAAGCCCTCTGTGGTATCAGCCACTCCTTCCAGCTTTGTGTTGTCAGTGAACTTGCTGAGGAGGCATCTGCCCCTCCCTGCAAGTCACTGATGAACAAGTTAAACAATAGTGGGCTGAGTACTGAACCTTGGGGACACCACTAGTGACAGGCCTCCAGCTAGACCCTGTGCTACTGATTACAACCACTAAAGGACTATTTGGTTATTCAGCATAGTCACACCTAAATCTTCCTGTTCTGACCCTGCAGCCAAGTCTATTTTCTACATAAGAAAGTGCAGAAACCTTTACTCTTTGAAGCTTTTTGTGAGCAAGAAAAATTAACTGGGTATGAGAAGTATGAAAGAACTGGCACTGGCTACTTTGTGTCAGCTTAAGGGAAACATGGGCCTTTACTAGAAGCACTTACAAAGTAAATTCCACAGCTTTCCACCAGCAATCCTGTACCCTTAGCTCAAACAAGAATGAAGAGACTTTAACCACTTGGAAAGTTCTGAAAAATGGAGGATGCTAAATAGTAAAGATAAATTTCCATCTGAAAAGTTTTAAAAAATTTTCTTAACCAAGACCTCCACCATCACTCTTTGTTAGTATGCAGCATAATATAGTGTATGAAATGAGACATGCTTAATGTCATATAAAAATATTGATATCTTTCTGTTCCTGCATCTACTTTTATTTTAATATTTGGGCAAATATGACAAATAAAGTTTTATAAAATAAGGTGGCTAATATGTAATAATGCAGCTCACAGCTGCTCTAAAAAGTCTCCAGCTGTTTGATGGCCAAACCTTTGATATGGAGCAACAAGAGAAGACTTAAAGTGCCTAAAAATATTTATCTAGCAAAACTGAAAAATAATCATGTCAAGATAAACAGTAAATTAGAATAGCATTAAGATACTCATCACTAGCTGGGGGCATTACAGAAGTAACTTTATGCAAGACACTAATTGCAGCTGACTGAAGATTTATTTGGTAAAATGAATTGAAATATATGAATTTCCTGTGAATATTGGCAATATATACACATTCCAATCAAATCAAGAGTGAGATTGCTGCTATTATCTGATTAAACTACATTGATATTAATACATCACAATTCCTGACAAATGGAAAGATTAAAAGTATTTCTTTCTCCCAGATTTTTCTAGTTAAATCAGACACACACATTAAAAAAAAAAAAATAATAAAGACATTCTTCAGTGGAAAATAAATCTTCGCTACTTCTCTAGGGTTGGTGTGACATTCCTCCATGATGAAAGGGAGCCAGTTATTCTGAAACATGGAAGTTACTCCTAATACAACAAAGCTTATAGTTCTGGGCTTAGTGTGCAGGAGCCATGTGATGACGCTCAAGGTTTGAAACATAGCACAAGAAAAATTATAATACTTTCAGGCATCATATGAGACAAAAGTTTGGGGGAAAAAATAACACACCATAACAAACTACTGCTAGTTTATCTACTTTAAAATGGTCAATATATTTATCACATAAGAGAGACATAATTTGCTTTACAATCTGCTCTAAATGATTCTGTTCTGAGACACAGGAGTAAATATTATGAAGTGAGAAAGGTCAGGCTGAAGATTACGAAAAAAGTAATAACAGTAAAAGTTGCTGGACTGCACAAAAGTGTTACTACCCAAATTGCCAAATGCTCAAAAATGTCACCCTAAATTTAAAAATTAAAAAAAAAAAATAAATAAACCAACCCAAACCTGTTTCCAGAAAGAACTCTGTTAGAAAAACAGACTAATGTGTCCTTGCAGGTTTACCTTTCTAATACTGTGTCAGCTACAGCATAGTTTATTTCATTTTTGCCAGAAGACAGGGGGATTTTTAGATACATTTATGGCAGACATTCTTCATAAATTTTTAAAAAGCAGGCAAACCAATTAAACAACTTTGTCCCAGACAAAGTTTCATGTGTCTGTAGATTCTATGCTATTTCAAGGTGTGTACTGAACACACATTCGGACACCCTCTTTCCTTGCCTAGGAGTTACTGATGATATGATGACAGAATTCCTAACATGTATAAAAAAACAACTGATTTTGGCTAGGACCTGTCTGAAAGCATCTGGGATAAACAGGCACTACTGTGTTGCAATATCATCACTTTAAGGACAATCACTCTAAAAGAAGTATTTTTACGTAGGTTAGTTTAGACTCATTTGGGATTTTTATGAAGACTAACAAAAATGTTTCTACATTTCTCAGCTTGTTGTGCATTTGATTTGTATTTCATGAAATTTAACAGCCCAGGATAGAGGATCACAAACAGTTTGCACCTCCCAAAATACAACTGAGTAAATCTCACGAAATTACTAAAAGCACAGAAACTGGAAAGGGGGAGCGAAAGCTCATTCAACACCTGAAATTGCTATTCTCACTTCTTCATTACAATGCACTTTCAAGCTAACGATGGCCTCAATTAAATCTACAGGACAGCCTGAGTATGATTTTCTGTGTCATAAAAAGAAAGGTCAGCATTTCTCATTATGACCTGTGTTCAAAATATTTGTATCACATGCTAGAGAAAACCAAAAGCCATAATTTCTGCACTTCTTCATGATTTGATAGCATGATAAAACTTTATAAAGCCAAATATAAAACACATTGTAGTAAAAGGATAGGAAAAACCAACACGGAGACATGTTGTCAACGCAGACCAATTCCCTGTAGTTCAATTCCCACATGACAAATGACATTATAAAGTCAGGCTGTATAGGATATTCTGAGCAAAACATAGAAAAATATGTTCAACATAGACATCTCTACAAATAGGAACTAAACATTGTCACAAATTCAATCCAGATAGATGGCTATCCCTGCTGAATAACAAATTAATGAGAAACACCTTTTGGCTTGTTCTATTGCCAAAAGAAAATATTCAATTAAAGACAGCTTACATCTTTACTTAATAAAGATTAATGAAACAAGCAGAAGAACACAAGCAATTCTTGGCGATGACAAAAGCCAAAGTCTAACAGACGCATTATATGAAACTTCACAGTGTCAGAGCTGCCAAATGCGTTAGCAAAACGAGTAACGACTTTCGGAAAATGCTTGCCATGTGTTGGTCAGAAGGAAAGGAAGTACAACTTCCTGAATAGGCAGGCTTACAGGAGATCAGAAGAGATACAAGAAAGGTGAAGTCAGAGCAAACTGTCAAGAGAGATGAAAGGATGCTAAAAAAAAATAAGCCTTAAGTCAGCAAGCATAAAATCTGACCAATCTGATAAAAACATTTCATTTCCCAATTGATGATTGCAAATGTGTACAATATTTATTGCTTTTACACATGTTGATTTAAACATTCTAACCCTGTCTTTTGAACGAAATCAGGTGTTATAAGTTGGAAGGCATAGATAAAACAACATTGTTAAATCAAATACAAAACTCTGTGCTAGGATTTAGCTACTGAAAGACTAGAAGAGGACAAACAACAGCCTCTGCCAGTTGTCCAACTCCATTCAATTTTCATGTGATCTGGGTACCCAGCCTCACACAACTCCTCTTAAGGCACCAACCACACTTCTGGGACACAGCCATAGACCATTTCAAACAACAAAAGCTTGGTTTTCAAAAGGCTTTTAATCAGGTCTGCAAACTTCTAGGCCATATTTTCTAGCTTTATAACATGCCAAATATAAGTTACAAGAAAGCAGTCCTTCCTTCCATAGCTCAAACTGTAATTACTCAAGAGATGCTGCTATCACTTTCTTTTGCTAGGTCAGCGGATGTTTAACTTGTCACTCTCTGAATTTCAAGGCAGAAGCAGCTTCCCAGTCTAAGTGGGATTACTCTTTTACATGATCTAAGAAATGAAATGTGTCATGGTGACCATTTTCCGAAAACAAAATTTCAACTAAAAGCTTTTAGATGACACTGAGGTTAGGTACTCAAACTTTATTCCCCATCTTAAAGGAGGCTGATAGACACCCAAATTCCCCATCGCTGTTCTGGGTTTACACAAATAGTCCCACCTGAACACTCTTAAAAATAACAACTCACTCCTTGTTCCATGCTTGGTACAGATACAGCTGATCTTAGGACTACAAATATTTATATAGTGAAAGCTAATATTAAAATAGTGAAGTGAATTACTCCAAGCAATGTAGCAATGGCATTTCCCCAGAACACCCAGGCTGAAAAACTTGCACAGAAATTAGTTAAATACTGAGGCAAGCTGTCTGTCCTAACCTCTGTGTGTTCTCACCTACTTTGCTAAGACTGCTCTACCCACCCAACTCTGCCACACTATTACTACTAAGGCAAGGGAGCAAATATTTGCGAGAAATATCTAGCTAATCTGGAAATCAGTCACAAGTCAACAGAAAGACACCACACTTCAGCTCAACAGATATTAATAAACTTGACACTTCTTATAGTGAAAAAAATCATGTAAAATTAAGAAGTACCTGCAAGGTGTATTTTCTATGAATATTTATGATGCTATGGCCAAGCAGAATAGTGTCAGGATAACCTCAGAGAAGTCTTCTGATATGGACATGATTATCTGTGACCCCATGACAGAAATATAAAGTAATTACTTAATTACATAATTATTTCTCATCTGAAAAAGATGACGCTCATTCTAAAGTGGATATTACTTGAACAGATATCCATTTGTTGTGACTGTAAATAGTTATGTTGACAGACAAATCTGTGCAGCAGTGTCCAGTGAAGGAGCTGACCTTGACCGAGCACTTCCCCTGGGGGTTGCATGTCCATGGCTGAGAATGACCCTGACTTCTCCCTCTAAGATCAAATACATAGTGCCTCAGGGGCAGAAGTTGTAAAAGTGTATCAAATGAACTCAAAATCAGTATGCAATTGTTTTTTAAACTTTCCAAACATTTCCTCAAAAATTTTCAAAACAAATCTATAAAGTTTAATTCCCAAGAGGACTAAGTCATATGGAATGCAACATATTCTTAGAATTCCAGGCTGTCATTTCAAACCTTTCAATAACTTCGGTGATATTTTTTGAGCCTGATTTTAGTTCTCTTTAGTCTACACAAACAAAATACGAAAACAGAGGAGGCACGATAAAATACACGGCCTGGAAATAAAGACATTTACGCTTTTCAGTTTTAATCTTAAAAGAAGTTGGATTCATTAACAAATTCATTCCCATATATTTTAAGATCGTTATTTTAATTTGGCAGAAATAAAAGAAACTGACAAACAATCATATATTATATGTTCTGAGCAGGTACATGATATATAGCACCCCTTCTTATTGTACAAAGAATACAGTTTAATATGAACAAGCACCTTGTAGTTGCAGTTCCATAAAATAATTTTGAAAGACGTACTCTCTTAAAAGAGGTTACAACATTTTGGCCTCCTATTTTCCTCTTGAAATGGTGGTCAGGTCACTGTAAGAAACAATCACAATGGCACTAGGTACCCCTATCCTGACTTTGCAGTACCCACAGGGACTCTGCTCCTGGAAAAGAAAGCCATCCTCTCTGTTAGAAGGCTTTTCTAAATATTTCATAGGAATCCTTTTTTGCAGAAATTTTAACAGTTACTTCTTGTCCTGTGTATAACAGATTATTCTTTTGTCTTTACAAGAGCTTTTACTTACGAGAAGACTGTTATCCACAAACCTATTCTCATTACACCCTTACTTCACGATAACATTCACCACTTCGTATGTCAAAGTTTTCTCTACAAGACAATTTGCAGATCAATGGGTTTAGCTGTTGGCATAAACACCGGGATACAAAATGCTTTTAATGATCAAGTACATGGAAAAGTGCCAGATACTGCCACCATTTTGGTTTCTAAAAATGACAAAAAACCAGGCTATTTTTCAATAGTTTGTGTCTTCTACACCCAAGACTGTTTTCTTTCTGTTTGCTAGCTACTGACAGTGTTTTATTTTATAACAGTATTCTAAAAACACAAGTAATGAAAACCATATGCTTACTTGGAAAACATTTTCAGGTCAACAGCAGCTACTTACAGTCTTCCTACAAATCTAACAACACCCACAGACAATACCATGAAAGGGCATGAAAAAGACACTGGATCTTTTCACCATTTTAATTAGTTATACTTGCTTCTTTGATGAAATCACAAAACTTCACCATTTGAAACAATGAAAAAAACCAAACAAAGAAAAACTCCTGCAATCTTCATGAAGTAAGTCCATCAGGCAAGGAAAAAAGATTAATAAAACAAGAGAAAGCAGATAAGAATGCTATTAGACAGGAGATTCCCTAAAAAATAATTCATTTGGAAACAAGCAGAGAAATCTTAGGTAATAAGAAAAAAATATTTCATGATCTTTTCTTGTGTCTTCTCTTTAGACTATTACAACTCAAACAAAATAAATACTGCTTTACAAAAGCCTGCTGCATGGCTTCTGAAGATGCCTAAAATCTTCCAGCTTTATTTCTGTTAACTTAGCTAGGCACCAGTCCAAGCATAATAGCTACTGAAAAATAAACATTAAACCATCAGTAAGTGTCTTCACAGTTGTACTGTGCTGTTCATATCCAGGATTTTCAGTGTCTAATCTGGTTTCATTCACTGTAAACTAACCCAGTGTTAAATCTTACAACTCACATGCTCTCTGTCTGATATAGTATTCTTCATTGGGACAGAGTCCAAAATTCTGAAGTTTTTGATTTTATGTAAAATACTGCTACTTAGATGGAAGAACAAGGAATAGAGGGAAAGGGCATAAGAAAAACATTACTTTCATGCACTGCTAAGAGTCAATACTTAATATTAAAACAAGGAAGAATTATGACTGGTTCATTCAACTTTGTATATGCTTCATATTGAACAAAGAATGGGAACACAGTGTTTCAGAACAGCTCTCATTTTCAACTGTTTCTTGTTCCTAAACTCACAGTATTTTGGACATCCAGGCTATGTGTGACTGAAAAAATAATTGTGGAAAAAACAGCTAAGCCCTCCTGCTAGGATACTAAATGCCAGTGCAAAAGGGTGGCTCAATCATTTACAGGAAAAAAAAATTAATGCACTCTAGCTGCTGCTGGTGTGTTGATGACAGAAGCAGCAAAAAGTCAAAGACAGTGCAACTCAGCTGAAACACCCACCTTCCTGAAGGTGTACATCTGAATCCTGCAAGGATATCAATCCAACCAACAAAAAAGGGATTCTGTCAGCTCCCATGTATTTCTCAGTAACCCTTTTCTCAGTGTGCCACCTCTCAGCCTCCACCCTTTCCATACTTATTTGTGTTACTGATACATTTCGAAAGTTTGGTCTGTGTCAATGCCAGAGCCTTTTATTATTTTAGAAGTACTAGCAAAACCCTGCAAATATAGGGCAAATGCAGCTTTCCAGACCAAATTACCCTTCATACTAGAATGCAAAACCGTTTACAGAGAAACAACTCCAAGAAGAACAATTTTACCAGCTAAAGAAAAGTTTTGTCAATATAATAACATATTTGCTAATAGCTTCTGCCAAAACAACTAAACCAGTCAGCACTAGCACTTCTTCACAATCCTGTCCAGCACAGCTGTGCTGACAGAAGCCTGTTGTATAGAAAACAGCCTCTTGCTCAGTTCCAAAAAGTTTGTCAACAAGCTGAACTTTACAGAATCCTCTTTTGAATAGACTTGTTTCGGCCTATGCTAATTTTGCAAGCAGTAGAGAAAGACATATAAACCCACCAGCAACAGGAATGTGCTTTAAGGAGGAAAATTAACCTTTGGTTCTACACCTTGACACAGCATAACTACATTAATCCTGTAGAAGGAGATATCTTGAAGGTTTTTTTTATGGTAAAACACCCTAAAAATGTAGTTTTGTAATACTTACATTTCAGTCACTCTAGAATTGAATACACTTTTTTTTAAATAATACAGGTTAGAAAACATTGTTGCCATCACCACTAGAAAAGCATAAACACTCCAAACTCAAGTCCATGTTGTTTCTCCTCCAATCAAGAACTACTAAACTCAATTGCTCTGCAACATACCTCAGTCAAATCTTGCTTGTGCATATTTTACTCTGCAACCTCTTGGCAACTCATGTTGTCCAAAGGGGCTGTAAAAGCATATTTAAAGGGGTTTAAGCATAGAGCAGCATAGAAACATGAAAACAAATGGAGACTCAAGACCAGCTAGCTGCAAATTCTGTCTCCAGAAACGGAGAAAGATAGATGACGAGATGAAGAGGATAAGCCTAATACTACTCTTGAGTACCATCCCAGGTTCCAACAGTTTGCAGCTGATAGTCTTCTTGATTAAGTAGATAAAGTTAACCAAAATTTCCCAAATCAAGTGCTTTGGGGCAAGATACGCAGAAAACCTTTGCAATTTTCAGGCACTTTAGATAAGCAGAAACTTCAAACTTACCTAATCACAACATAATAAAAAAAAAAAAAAAAACAAAAAGAAAACTGAGTATTTTGAAAAACATTACAATACTTTTAACACACAGCCCCAAAAAATTCAAATCCTATGAATCAGGCTTTTAAAACATATGGTTCTTAAAAAGAAATATTAAAAATATGTGAACAATAGAAGTAGAAGTAATTCAAAGTAGTCCCATTATTTGTCATCTGTTTGCAAGTCTAATTAGCAGTAGAGTCATTGTTTCCCAGTCTTCATCAGAATCATTAGGATTTTTTTTTTTCAGTAAAAGTAGATATCAACACAAAATAACCCAACTCCTTATTAAGAAAAAACACCAAATATGTTACTAATCCCAGTAAAGACAAAAAATAACCCTGGGTCTAATAGACCTATTTAATGCTTTTTGGTTTTGTCTAGAAAAGCTTGAGGTAAACACCTCCTTACAGATGGATCACCTTTGATACAAAATAGACATCTGGAAATATTTAGGAGATCTTCAAAAGCAGCAGAAATTAAGATCAAATTCTTTATATACCATCAGAAGGTACACCCTATTTGTGTAGCTGTGTTTCAGTAGAATAGTAATTGGCACCATGAGCTAAGAATAGAAATTAAAAACTCCCACTGGTCTTCCTCATTTAATTCTGAATAAAGCAGTTAACTCTGGAAGGCTATAACAATATTTGTTTTATTTTATATGTAAATAACATATAATAAAATTAAATGTCATGTGTTTAGGATTGCAGTTTATAGTCCATATACTAAGTACTTTACCCTGGGAAGAAATACTGGCCACAAAGTGCCAATCCTAAGGCAGCAGACTGTTTTGGAATGGGTCTCGTGCCAAGCACAAGGAGGTTTGGGACTTCACAGATTACCTTCTACAAGACAGAGTAAAGGAGAGGCACAAAACTATCTAAAGACCTACCGCCAAAATGAAGCAAGTCCTTAAAACATGATACTTAAGGGCAATTGTCAGAAGCATCAGCTATAGTACTGCCTCACTTTAAATCAATGGACATCTATTTCCAGAATTTCCTTCCTAAAGTTTTGCATGTACACAAATTATCTTTTGATCCTAAAAAAGTACTGAGAGTAAGTCAACAGTACATACTGCTACACCATCATAAATGGCTCAACCAGTTAGGCCACAAAAGCAATGCAGCTATAATACTTGAGGTCCAATTTACCACGCTGGTTTAGAGAGAGCTCTTGTTTTTGTTTCTACACAATGCTATCAAGTGATGTAAATGCACTCTGACTGGCCTCAAAAGTTCCCTTTTGTAAAGGGAAGAGGCTACATAAACAGATCAAAGTAGTTCTCTCAGGAAATTTACCAGCAGAACTGTGTACCACCTAAAACCACCACTGATACACCAATGCACTGCTGTGGTAATTGATTCCTTTCTTAGCAGCAAGAATTGTTTCTTCATTCACAGGAACAAGTGACTTCCTTTTTTTCAAAGTTGTAGTGAAAAAGTACTTTTTTGACATCATTGAAGTAGTATTTGGATATATGCGTTTCTGCCAATTAATTTCCACACATAAGCAATCACTTTGCCTCTTTACACTGAAGTTTTCTAGTTTGATGGCTCAGCCAAAAGGAAAAATTGACACAACTTATATACTCAAATGGCATAGGACTAGTTTTTCAGGCCAACGCACAAATTTGTTTAGATGTCTAGAAAGAAATCAGGTATCTTGAACTTATGAGGCAATACAAAACTCTACCTCTTCCACATTAAGTTTTCTTTAAATATTAAATTTTAGAAATTCTGCTTGCAGACACTGTGTAATACAAATAGAGATTAAAATTGTCTCATCAGTTTCTTTAGTTGCTTTATTCATGTGGTGAAGGTGGGAAGAAAGGAATCATAGTTTGAAAACTGTCCTACTGCATGGAAGCATAAGAGGAACCAGCTCCTTGGCTTTGATTTACATCAAGCAAACTTTCAGTCACAACAATTACCTCCTGTATGAGGCTATGGCTTCACAATATTTAACACTTGTACAATGTAAGTTAAAACTGTTCCCAATTCTTGCAGAAATTCATATTTAGAATTAACATCGTCTTAAAAGCCTCATTCGATTTGCCATTGATGTCCACCTCAGGTGTCAGAGTAATTTCACATGAGATGCATAATAAGCTCTTAGAGCTCCTGCTGTATGCCGTAAACCTGATTCTTTACTGCACAAGGAACCAGTTACCAATCTGCACAAATATGCAGGTTACACTGAGAATTACAAAGCAGCATATTGGTGCAGGGCAGGAAAGCACCAAAATATTCAATATCTGTATCATTTTTTATTTTGTATGCTGTACATGTAGTCCCAATTACTTAATTCTCTGAAAACAGAGACAATCCACTTCTCCAACTGTCAGGTCTGAACTCTTACTTTAATTACTATCTCTCAAAATTTTTCTTGAGATTTTCTTTTCTTAACACACTCATTCTTTGAATTCAAAGTAGCATTTTGGCTAATTCTACGCATTAATCAAAGGTTTTTTGATGCTTTCACATACTATCAGAATCTTCATTTAAGAACTGCTGTGTGAAAATGTACAGAATGCTTTAGGAAGAGACAGATGGCCAACCACAGTACGTCCTTCTGATCACAGCAGCATTTTTTTTTAAGAAAAAAACTGATGTTCCAAGCTAACTTTCATATACTATGTTTTTTACTTATAGATGGTTCCTCTCTCAACTCTCTTCAGCTTTCCACATCATTTTGGAAATGTAGAACCCAGAAGTAGACTTCACCTTCCAACCTTAACAATGTGGAGCAGGGTAGAGAAACAGTCCTTTAAGCCATATTCATCGTTAAACTATCCAGTATGACACTAATCCTTCATCTAATGATATCATCACTGACTCATGTTCAACTTTGATCATTCCCCATCCTTACAACCAAATCTTCTGAGAACCCTTTTCTAACCCAGCGTTCCCCATACTATATTAAAATTACTTGATTATTTTTGATTAAGCACAATATGTTGTATTTGTTCCAATCTTTAATTCTTACCCTTCCTCTTTTATTTATGTAAACAATTTGGTCAAGGTAATTTTTAATTCCAATCCTGCTGTATAAGTTGACTCCCTTCAGCTTTGTGGGCTCTCAGAGCTGCATAGAGCTCTCAGGCCACTAAAAATGGACCTTTTACATCAGGACTTCATCACAGGACTGTCCATGGGGCTGCGTTGACACAGAGACTGTTAGGAAGGGTTCCAATTCCAGGCTTCGGTAAGAAAAACTGAGCAGAGTTCCTGAGGCCAGCCCGCCCTGACTCTTCTGGAGTTAGCCAGATCCCCAGAAAATATTCTAAAGGACAGTATAAGGCTGTAAGGAAAGTGATGCCTTCTACCTGTAAATTAACTCCAGGTTCTTTCTGCCTCTCAAATCTAAACCCCACAAGCCCCTAGTAGCACATTATGGCATCAGAATTTTGGGCTCATCCACATTAAAATCCATGACCTATATTAAGCGAAAAAAAAAAAAATGCCCAACAACATCAGTTTTGAAGCATTTTCTTCCATTCAATCATGATGTATCTGTAGTAAGCTATGAGGGACCTTCTGATCCCTCTTGAACCAAGTGGTTTTTATTTCTTATACATCACGTTTTCCTAGCTTTTCTATGAAAGCATTACTCAAAAGCATCAAAAACTTTACTACTGTCAAAATAAATAGCACAAGTTTTATTACCCTCATATAGACAACCAATTATATTTTCTTAAAAATAATTTGTGTATCTGCTAATTAACTTGTCAAAAAATGGTTTCAGACTATTTTATCTCTAGACCCTGATTAAGTTCTCTTAACCGCCCATGCAGATAACTTCAAGCTATCAAAAAGTGGCAGATCAGCTCTTTAATCCATCTATCTTCCAACTGCATCATGCAAAAACTAACAGATTAGAGAATCTTGATTTTCTTTTCCAATGCTGGAAGGCTCTATTTTTATCAAATCAAGCTCAGGTAGAAGCTTCATATTTTTCCCCTCCAAATGCTTTATTCAATCATTGTGAGCACTTCAGTTCATACCTCAAGGCTTGCAAAGCTGTGTTTTTTGTGTTTGCTTAAGAGCTGTATAAGGTTCACAATTTTCCAGACCTCCCTCCTTATTCTTAAAGCACATTAAGAACTACTGGAAGCATGATACCCAGTTTGTTCTGACAATGCCTCTTTTGCACATCAGACAATGCATTATTTTCCATTAGTAGAAAACAATACACTTATTGAAAAATTCTCCATGAACGTCTTTTACTGAATACTGTTACCACAATAGTCAATACTCACTTTTGCACTTTCCAATTTCCTTAATTAACATATTCTCCAAATTTTTTCTGCTTTTAATATACTTAAAAGTCAGCTGTAACTGTAATTATTGGTTAATTCTCCTAATTTCCAATTCATTCTGCACATCATCCTGCTTGAATTGGCTATTTGACCCAACCAGACATTTTGCAATGCAGGTGGGTTTTTTAACCTTCTTTTTCGTTTTTTTTTCTTTTTTTTCCCCCAAATTGTTATGCCTAGTTTTATGGTCAGTTTTCCTTTTTGTAATTACAAAAAGAAAGAAAAAACACACAAAACTTTTTTTAGCAATTTTGGATCACAAATTTCAATAACTGTTAAACTGATTGATGCTCAAGACCTTTCATATAGCCGTTATTATTCAGTTACAACTACAACCATTGCCTGAGTCACCTTCTGATTTCTTGATTTTTTACTAGTATGCTATCAACAAGTAATTTACACCATCAAGAAACTATTTTGCCCAATGAATTTTTTAAACTGAAGCTATCATTTTTTTGGCAGGTAACATATCAGTTTGTATCAGGTAACTATATCCAGACTTAAACCACATAGAAGCCACAAATAACATCAATAATCAGGGGAACGAGTGGGCATGGCAACACAAACACTCAAAGTTATGTGTAATTTTATGGGCCGGAAACATTTGGTAAGAGGGAGTCTAAAAACTGTACCTAATCCAGGCAATCCCACATCTTACCACAGTTAGTTCACAAATTAGAGGATCTGAAGAACACTTTGGCTAGCCTTTGCCCAGCAAAACAAATTGCGGTGGTTTTTTCTTTCCTGTTGTGAAAATACTAGAGACAAAGTAGGATATGCATCAAAACTGTAACTTTACATCTTCTCATGGGAAGCCACGACAAATTATCTGCACAAAACAAGATGCTGGGAAGTACCAAATGCTTGTTCTTTTAAGTTATTACTAAACCTGTAAATGGGTGGAATGAAGAACTATTTTCCTTCTCATAGGTTAAGCAGAATCACTTGAGACACAGAGGACTCACTGTTTTGAAGTGTGTTCGTTTATGCATCTTTACAACTTTATGTACATTAAATAAAAGCTACATAAAGAACAATTTCAGATTCAGACCCATAGAAAATTCAGGTGACCTACAACACTTCTATAAAACTTTTGTTACTCTTTCCACCTAATTTTTGCCTTTTTAGCAACATACTGTTTGCCAACGAATAGTTTAGTGTAGTCAAAGTATATGTCAATTTAGAGTCAAGACGAAGTTTTGTGGGGTAGAGAGTGCAAATCCCCAAGAAATATAAACTGTTACAGTAACACAAAGTTAATAAAAACGTCAATTCCAAAAACTTATCTTCATAGTTACTTTTGGTTCAAAGTATATTTTCATGGCAGATTTTCTACAATTATAGCTCTGTGCAATGACAGATCCCAAAGAGTCACGATCAGTGGCACAGGGTCTAGCTGGAGGCCTGTCACTAGTGGTGTCCCCAAGGTTCAGTACTCAGCTCACTATTGTTTAACTTGTTCATCAGCGGCTTGGGGGAAGGGGCAGATGCCTCCTCAGCAAGTTCACTGACAACACAAAGCTGGAAGGAGTGGCTGATACCACAGAGGGCTTCAAAATGGTCTTCAAAAGGGCCTTGAGAGAGATGGGAGAGAAGAACTGGAAGACTGAGAGATGGGCAGAAAGCAGTGCCTGAAGTTCAACACAGGCAGTTGCAGGGTCCTGTGCCAGGAGAAGAATAATGCCCTGCACCCTTACAGGCTGGGGGCCAAACTGCTGGAAAGCAGCTCTTCGGAGAAGGACCTGTGCGTCCTGGCGGACACCAAGCTGTCCATCAGCCAGCAGTGAGCCCTTGTGGCCAAGAAGGCCAATAGTATCCTCAGGTGCATTAGGAAGAGCATTGCCGGCACGTGGAGGGAGTTGATCCTGATCCTCTACCCAGCCCTGGTGAGGCCACATCTGGAGTGCTGTGTCTGGTTCTGGGCTCCTCAGGACAAGAGAGACATGGAGCTCCTGGAGAGGGTCCACTGGAGGTCAATAGGGAGGAATAAGGGACTGGAACATCTCCCTTATGAGGACAGGCTGTGAGAGCTGGGCCTGTTCAGCCTTGAGAAGAGACAACTGAGAGGAGACCCCATTAAGGTGTATATATACCTAATGGGGAGTGGCAAGAGGATGGAGCCAGGCTCTTCTCAGTGATGCCAAGGAATAGGGCAGGAGGCAATGGGCAGTGACTGATGCACTGGAAGATGCACCAAGAGACCAAGCGCTGGGACAGATTGCCCAGAGAGGTTATTGTGTCTCCCTCACCGGAGATATTCAAGAGCCATCTGGACACAATCCTATGGCATGTGCTCTAGGATGACTCTGCTTGAGCAGAGAGGTTGGACCATATGATGCACTTTCAACCCTACTTACTCTGTGATTCTGTAATTAATTTCTTTCATGCATAAATACACTAGTAAGTCTTTACAGGAGTAAAATTTCCTTAAAACACAGAAAACTAAGCGTCACATTTATATTCTAAGAAATAAAATTACATAAAATACTAAAACAAGATTTTTTTAATACCACCAGCAACATACAAAGCAACCTGCATATGATATAAAGTATTACTTCCTAGAAAAGGAGGAGTAAAAAAAAACCAAAACAAAAAGAAGACTAATCGCAATTCACGTAGATTAGCAGAGCAAAGAGCTGGGGTAGAGAACCTGAGAGGAGTACCTTTCGTCATTTATAAACAAACTGTAAAATTCTTTGAAAACATATTACCTTCAGAGGCTTTAAGAAAAAAAAAAGTGATTTGATTTGGAAACCATGTTGTCCTTTTAAACAGTGCCCCCTCCTGTTCAGGAATAAACTGTGACTTTCCTAGTGAGAACGGTACGCAGACCATATCGAAATGGTCACTCTCTTGTGACCTGTACATGATTTTCTCTAACCATCCAATTTTCTAGAACTTAAACCAATCTCAACCACAGAACTATCAAAATATATTATATTTAAACTAGCTATAGCCAAGCAAAGCCAGCTCGTGAATGAGAACAGGCAATTTGGAGCTCAAGTGCACTCATAGCAGCAGGAACACTGAGAAATGTCCCGGAAATCCTCAAAACCCTGCAGCACTCACTGCAGAGCTGTCTAGATTCAATCACAGCTGTTTGGATAAGAAACTCAGTTTGCTAATCACAACTTCCAAACTGCCTTAAAAGAGACAGCATCTGGCATACCTCTGTCTAAACTCTTCACCTACATATGGCCCTGGACTTTCTGAAAAAAATACACTATATTTTATTTTACTATCGCTATATGTCATTTTACTATTTGCGATTGTCCAAAATTTAGAGAGGCAACTCCACATAAAAATTATTCCTGTATTAAAGAAGAATGGCTTAATACTGTTTAAGTTTTAAAGTAGCATATTGTCTGATTTCTAAGACACATGTCTCCTAGATTTTACATTCTGCTACAAGATGCGACTATTCACCAGAACCAGTCACCTCTATACATATTTCATTTTTAAAAAGTATTTTATGCAATGGCATCCAATCTTGAATATTAAGTTGTATAAGAATGAGAAGTTTGAACGCTTTCAAAATTTCTCACAGAATGTTTTAGCTGTTCTTGAACACAAAACCAAAAAAGGAAGCAGGCTTGTTTCGCTACATTAAAAAAAACCACAAATTACAGTTGCTTTCTTAAAACACTAAGAACTTCTGTTCTTTTAAATGAAGATTTGAAAGAGTGGGACACCTTTTTGTCGTGGCTCTGATTTTTTTTAGTGTTGTTATTTGTAGGCCATCAGAATTGATGAGAACAGGAGGATAGGAGGAACATATACTACTAGAACTGGGATTGATTAGACTTCATGGTGATTCCATAGCTTAGAGCAAGGAGGGCAAAGTAAATATTAAATGAAAAGTAAGCTGATAACATTTCTATGATAATTTATGTACTATCCAGAAAGGGAAATAATTAAATACATAAAAGTGTTGTTATATTACAGATGGTACATATGAACCATTCATGGCCACATGACCAACGTGATATATTCTGAAGACAGCCCAGCCTGATCTGGCTCACATCAAGCAGTACAAAATAGCAATTCCTACATAACAGGATACACAAAAACAGTATCACAAGGAGTGCAGCCCTCCAGCATCTGAACCACTTCAAGGATCTGGCAAATAACCTAATCCATAACAGGGTAATGGCTACTATCATGGTAACTACAAACACAAAATGCCAGTAGGTACTGAACCAGCCAGTGCTGAGTACAGAGAGACAATCACTATTTTTGATACAGGCCAGGATCCTTTTGGCCTTCTTGGCCACCTGGGCACTCTGTTGGCTCATGTCCAGCTGCTGTCAATCAGCATGCCCAGGTCCCTGTCCGCTGGACAGCTTTCCAGCCGCTCTTCCCCCAGCCTGTAGTGCTGCAGCGGGTTGTTGCAACCCAAGTGCAGAACCTGGCACTTCACCTTACTGAAACTTGCACCATTGGCCTTGGCCCATCAATCCAGCCTGGCCAGAACCCTTTACAGGGTTTCTACGCTTCAGCAGACCAACACCTCCTCCCAACTTGGTGTCATCCTCAAAATTAATGAGGGTGCACCCGATCCCTTTGTCCACATAATCAATGATTTTATTAAACAGGACTGGCCCCAGTATTGAACCCTGGGGAACCCCACTTATAACTAACCACAAATTGGATGTGGCACCATTCACCATCATGCTGTGGGCCCAGCCATCCAGCCAGTTCTTCACCAAGGAAAGTATGCACCAGTCCAAGCTGCAGGCTGCCAGCTTCTCCAGGAGAATGCTGCAGGAGACAGTATCAAAGGCTTTGCTGAAGTCCAGGTAGACAACATCCACAGCCTTTCCCCCATCCACTAGGTGGGCCACCTGGTCATAAAAAGAGATCAGGTTGGTCAAACAGGACCTGTCTTTCACAAACTGGGCTGGCTGGGCCTGATCCCCTGGCTATCCTGCACATGTAATGTAATGCACTCAAGATAATTTGTTCCATAACTTTCCAGGGCACCAAGATCAGGTTAACAGGCCTGTAGCTCTCTGAATCCTCCTTCTGGCTCTTCTTGTGGATGGGTGTCACATTGATCAACCCCCGTTGGTGTGGGACCTCCCCGGTTATCCAGGACTGATGATAAATGATGGAGAGCAGCTTAGTAAACTCTTCTGTCAGTTCCCTCACTACCCTTGAGTGAATCTCGTCTCGCCCCATGGACTTGTGAGTGTCTAACTGGCACAGCAGGTCACAAACTAATTACTCCTGGTTTACAGGGGTTCTATCCTGCTCCCCATCCCTGTCTACCAGCTCAGGGAGCTGGTTGATAACCCACCTTTCTGTTGAAGACTGAAGCAAAAGAGGCATTAACTGCTCAGCCTTATCCTTGGTTACAATATTCCTCTTTACATCCAATAGAGGTTGGAAATTTTCCTTGGCCATTCTTCTGTTGTTAATGTATTTATAAAAGCACTTTCTATTATCTTTCACAGAAATGGCCAGATTGAGTTCTAGAAGAGCTTTTGTATTTCTAATTTTCTTTCTATGTGACCTAACAACACCCTTTGAACTCTTCCTGAGTTGCCTGTCACTTCTTCCTAAAGTGATAAACTCTTTTTTTTCTCTCCAAGTTCCAGCAAAAGCTCCTTATTCAGTCAGGCCAGTCTTCTTCCCTGCCAGCTCATCTTTTGGCACACAGGGACAGCCTGCTCCTGTGCCTTTATGATTTCCTTCTTAAAGTATGTCCAGCCTTTCTGGACCCCTTTGTTTTTAAGGGCTGTTTCCCAAGGAACTCTCTGAACCAGTGTCCTGGACAGGCTCAAGTCCACCCTCCCGAAGTCCAAGGTAGAGGTTTTGTTGACCCCTTCCTTAATTCACCAAGAATTGAATACTCTATTATTTCATGATCACTGTGCCAAAGATGTCATCTGACCACCACATTCCCCACCAGCCCTTCTCTGTTTATAAACAGCAGGTCTAGCAGGGCACCCCCCTTGCTAATTTCACTCTCCAGCTGTCAGGAAGTTGTCTTCCACACACTCCAGGAACCTCCTAGACTGCCTCTTCTCCACTGTGTTGAGTTTCCAGCAGACATCCCACAAGTTAATGTCTCCAACAAGAACAAGGGCTAGCAATTGTGAAATATCAGCCAGATGCTTACAGAATAGTTCATCCATTCCTTCATCCTGTTATAAACATCCTGTTGTCTATAACAGACTCCCATCAGGATGTCTGCCTTGTTGGCCTTCGCCCTGATTCTTACCCATAGATACTCAACCTTGTCATCATTATCCTTGAGCTCTACCCAGTTGAAACACTCCCTAAATTGCAGAGCCACATCACCACCTCTCCTTCCTCGCTTGTCCCTTCTGAAGTGCTTGTAGCCACCTATTGCAGCACTCCATTTACATGCCTCATCCCATTTCATTTCCATGACAGCAACTACCTCTCAGCTTTCCTGCTGCACGATGGCCTCCAGCTCCTCCTGTTTGTTACCCATACTGACATAGATGCACTTTGGCTGGGCTATCAATTTCACCCCCAACACAGGCATGCCACCCCAGGCTTATCTGTAGCAAGCCTGGTCTTACCTGCTTCCCCCTTCAAACCAAGTTTAAAGCCCTCTCAATCATCCCTGCCAACTCACAGACCTAGAATTCTTTTCACCCTTTTAGACAGGCAAGCTTCAGTTGCCTGCAGCCAGCCTAGTACTGTATTAACTATCCCATGAGGGAAAAAGCCAAAATTGCACCAATGGCACCAGCCTTCAAGCCATGTGTTGATCAGGGTTCTCCTGTTTCTTCCAGCATTCTTCCCTGCTACCAAAAGCATTGAGGGAAACACCACCAGTGCCCTTATCCCTTCAACCAGTCCCCCCAGCGCCCTGAAACCCTTTTTGATTGCCCTAGGAGTTGTCACTGCTGACTTGGACACCCAGAATTAGATAATAATCAGAGGGCTGAATCAGTCCAAGGAGTCTTCTAGTAATATCTCTCACTTAGGCCCCAAGGAGGCAGCAGATTTCCCTGTGGAACAGGGCTAGTCAGTATACGGGGCCCTCAGTTCCCCTCAGAAGGGAGTCACCAACAACAATCACCCGTCCTTCTTTTTTTACAGCTGTCGTTGTAATGTGTCTGGTTGACTGACTTGCCCCAGATGGACTTTAACCTTTACTGTCATTTGCCTGACCTTGAGTCACAGAGCCTATTCCCATCACTCTTCCCAAAAAAAAAAAAAAAAAAAAAAAAAAAAACCCAGGCATATTTGGATGCAGCAAAATCAACCACAGAACTAAATAGTTAGGAATTGTAATATCTAGAATCACATCATGGAGATTTTAGAAATCAATCAGGAATTCTTCTTCAATCACTCTTCTGCCTGATTGTGCCAAAAAACCCTTCCTGCATATCACCATCAAGCTCCCTCTGTCACAGATGTACATTTGGTCCTAGTCTGGTTGCTTCTTTTAATGTGCTTAGATCGAGGCTTTGCTATTTCCTGTCTTAACTTGATGGATTTATGAGCTGACTTTTTTTTTAAGGGCACTGGACTTTATGTCTATTCCTAAAAGATGCATCATCCATAAACAGGCGTTGCTTATCACCTCTTGAGTATCCAAGACTTAAACAACCATAATTTAAGATTCCAAGTTGCTTTATGGATGCCTGACAAACATCACTTAGCTCTTACCTCCCAAACACTTTCAACTTCAAGTTGTCATAGTCCATGAATAACACTTATATGTTTTCCATTATAGAACATAACTATAAATTATGCATTACACACAGCTCTAAACAGCAGGATTATGCAATTTTTGTCCAACTTGTCTTCTAAGCAGTGAAAGAAGAGGCAAGTGATGTAGAAGTATAGAGGTGCTCTTTGATCATGCAAGTATATGACTAGAAAAGCACGGGCTGACCTGGAGTTGAATTTGGCAAAAGATACAAAAGGCAACATGAATGGATTCTGCAAGCAAATCAGCAGCAGAAGGAAGACTAGGGAGGACATGGACCTACAGCAAAATGAATGAAGACCATGAAGGTGGATGCATTTAATGCTTTTTTGCCTCAGTATTTACCAGAAAAAATGGCTCTCAAGAGTCCTAGATCCCTGAGACTAGAGGGAAAGTCTGCAGCAAGGAAGAATTACCCTCAGTTGAGGGAGCACTCAAAACATATGGAAGTATGCAGCCTTGTAGCAGAGGACAACAGCATTTTGCTGTGCACTGGGAAGAATGTCAAGCAGGCCAAGGGGGTAGGTCCCTCCGCTCTCCTCAGCACTGTTGAGGCCATGTCTGTCATCCTGTGCCCAGCTCTGGGCTACCCAGTACGAGGCAGACGTCAACTTACTGAGGCAAGCACAGAGTCACAAAGTTGATTAGGAGACTGGAGCATCTGACACATAACGAGAGGGTGTTGTACCCCACACAGATTGTTTGGATGTAACTTTAATTATTTTTCATCATTATGGGTACAGCAACTAAACAAAAAAAGCAAACAAAAAAATGCAAACCCACTCGACAAATTCCAGTTGTGAGATTACATGCACAAGCAAATGTGAAAAGCATTGTAGTAACTAGCCACTGACCAACCTAAATAGGTATTCAAAGATTCTCAGCAAGTCCCAAATATAATTGTCTTTCTGCACTTACATTTTCAGATATGTGCCACACAAATATGATAAATACATCACAAAAGACTAAAAAGCTATTTGATTTCTATTAAATGACATCCATACCCAGTAACCAAAAAGCCAAAGCCATTTATTCTGCAGAAATACAGGCGCAAAACAGGTTTGTAACTAAGATTTTAAACCAGCCTAAAAATATCTGTAACTTCTGCTGTTATTTAATTGCATTTTAATATTAGACTTTTCATTTTAGTTATTGATTAATATTTTGGGGGGTTTTTGTTGGAGCTTTTTTAAGCAGTTTTTCAGACTTAAAATTATTTTTATATGAATATCAGGAACTGCATACACGTGTCTACTTCCTTTTCATTCTTCCCTGCTTTTATAAAGTACATACAACTCTTCTACTGTTTCTTTTACCAAGCAGTAGACTGTAAAAAAGTCATGTAAAGCTTCCATGAACAGGTAACTGCACAATTCTGAAGAGAGATACACTTCAGGGCAGTAAAAAACACTGAGGTTACCGGATTTAAAACACATCATATGAAAACTGATTCAGTAAAACTGCTGGGAGAGAAAAGAAAAAAAGAAATCTCAGTTTTCAGCTAGTTTAAAGCAAAATCCAAGGAGGCCAGCCCATCCTGGCTCCTTTGAAATCAGCAGGAACATGTCAGGCTGGCATGGTAATGACACTGAACAGCTACTAAGCTGTTGATATGGTTGCTTCCTCACAGCTTTTTTATACCTGTTTTTGAACTGAACTCACTTAAACTTTCAATTTCTCTTAACTGACATCAAAGTAACATACTTCTATACAACCACATGACTTTTATAACACTTTGACTGAAATAAAGGAAATAATGAATACAAAGATTTGAAAATAAAATACCTGTTATCGAACAGTACACTACGTGACGAGCAATCTTTTTAAGGTCTGCATAACCTAGACCCATTTCAGCCAGCTTCCCAGGGACAAAGTTTTCCACAAAAACATCAGATGCTGCTGCAAGCTTTAGAAAAGAAAAGGATGAGTAAAATCTGTTAATTAGCTCCCAAAAGTTGAATAAATTCCTATGTAACTTAATTTTAAAATCTTGCTAATCAAAATGGCTCCAGTCTTCCCGATAAAATTGTCAAGTCTACAGAGATTTTTTTTTTGCCTGCCAGACTGTGCATTTCTGCAAACTACATATTAGAGATGCTGCATATCTAGAAAGAAGACTGTCACAATCCTAAAGTGATTAGACAAAACTGTGATATTATCAGTATCACATCAATTTCCTAAGGCTTGACAATAGTTTACAGAACAATCTTCACAGACATTCTTTCTACCCCCTTTTTCTCAAGAAAAGTGAAGTGATATATCTCCATTATTCACGTTTTCTCCATAAAATATTTTTTTAATTGGTTTTCATTTTCAAATCATTGATAACAATTACCATAACAAGGCCATATATCCCACTTCCTATATGTAGAAGTAAAATAGAAAGCCTAACAACACTTAAAATTAAAAAATTAAAATTAAGATCTTAAAGTCACATCAAATACAATAGTGCTGTCAAGCTCTGAAATATGACGTTTTTCATTGCTTTCAAATGAATGACCTAGTCCAAAAATCTAGTTATGTTAAGACTAACATATAACCTTGATCAGCTTTAAATCTCATCCTCTCTTATAACAGTTATAAGCAGACCTACATATGCAAATTTCAACAAGACTAACACAAGTTGGCTCTTGAAGCATGAGAACTACATATTAAAAGAAAGATGCATGCCTTGAGGGACTTGTAGGCTTTTTGCCTGGTAAATTGTGTGGTGTGTGTGAGTGCACAGGAATTTAAGAAATGTTCCTTGACAGGTATATGTTTGTGCACCAATTTTTAAGCATAACTGATATATTAATTGCTTAACACTATTTGCAGCCAATCAAGGAGTCACAGTCTCTGAAACTGCCTTGTCACCGTCTAATTCACAGTGTGTTGGACAAGCTTCTATAAACTAGTATCATCATAACAGAAATCACAATGCCTTTATGAGAAATAAAGTCAGAGATTTTATTTTCTATTTAAATCCATCAAAGTTCATACATAAATACTTTTCAAAGTGGTAACTACAGCTTTAGCCTAATTCATTCAAGAGATGAAATTGGTTACAATTTGTGTATTGCTTTCATTGTGATTTTATAATCTATGAAAATTACAGTGATTTTATGGGCTAAAACAGTTGAAAGTTGTTGTCCATGTTAAAAGTTCATGTTGCCCAAGAACTATCATCTCCTACAAGGCACCGAGGAAGAAAGCATGACACACAGTACGGTAACATGAAAAGCGCCATACTTCTGGACTGGGCAACATATGTGGAATGACAACAGTGCTAAGTGAGGATATAATGATTTGGGCCCAATTTAGTAGAGTATAAGCTCTCAGAGAAAGGAGTTTTCAAGACAGCTTACAAGTGCTGTGCCCACTCTGCATCTAAAGTTTTCATTGGAATAGTTTTCAATGCATAAAGGCAGCAGTCTACATATAGCATCGGCACTCACTGAACCAACAATTCTGCCACTGTGGAAAACTGGATACAGAGTCTGATCCAAACAAACTATATGTTCTTAAAATTCATGGAGATCTTCAGTCTCAATGGGGTTTTAAGTCGGCTGTCAACTAAAATTTCACACTTCATGCCCTAAAATTCCTCTAAACATAACTCATATTTTAACACCTAACAGAGCAATACAACACAGACCTGACTTGGGGTACTATCTGTTCCAGAAAGGACACTGATAGGCTCAACATCTATGCCTCAGGAAATAAAAACCAGCACAGTTCATGCCAAAGTAGTTGTTAAATTGAATAACAAATAATGATGTTACTAATTTCATAAAGGAAACCGTGCATACCTTTTGGAAGTTTTGGTTGGTGTTGTTTTGGTTTACTGTTTGTTTGGGGATTTTTTGCGTTCTGTGTGTTTTGGGTTTTACAAGAACTCTACAGAGGAGAATCTGAATATACATACATATAAACAATATATATGTATGTGTGGATATGTATATATATGTGAGTAGTTTTCTTTATCAAGTAAGAGAGCAACATATGGGGTGCATTGACCAATCAGCTAAAAAGAGTGGAAGAGAAGAAGTGCCATCAGCTCCCAGCCAATTAAAGTCCCACGTTCTTCATGAACAACAACAAAAAAAATTAATTAGTTAAGGCTAAATAATTCACAGGAGAGAAGTATGCTCAAGGTTCTTAAAATGAGTTTCTGACAATAACTGATAAATAATGTACTAAAGAGATACTACAAAAAGATGTCAGAGCATCGGACTGGCACATATACAATTACTGAAGAGAAAAAAATTATTTTCATTCAGGAAGACAAACAAATATTTGGAAGGCAGTTAACAGTCAGCCAAAAACACTAGACGGGAAGGGCTACAAGTGACATAGAATAAAGAAATAAAGAAGACACAGGAATAATTTTGTGGAAATCAAGTAATCATGTATGAAAGAATAAACCCTTGAAACAGTATTTTGTAGTGTTGTGCCAAAGGATGAAATGCAGCTGGAACTCCTGATTAACAGATTTCTTCAGAACACTTGATACTACTGACTAATTATCAAGTCTGTGCTTTTGTCAATATACCTGAAGACTCTCTACTCCTATTTCTAACATGATCCTAAATCAAGATTTTCACTCTTCCATCTGTACAAAATATACATGGGAAATAAAATCTATTCTAACCGTGATACCTCGCTTAATAATGGTAAAAAACTATAAGCTTATTACATTTCCTTGTAGCGTTTAGACTGGCGACACAACTCATATTTATGTATGAGTAAGCAGTGTCACAAACTTCAATTTCTACTTTTCATCAGCTACTTTAAAGACATGGACACTACACGTCATGGTAACAAACACAATGCTGAACAATGCTCAATTCTATACACGTCTGTCCTGATGATAGCAGGAGACAACTGAAAACAAAAGCTTGTTATAAATAACTTCCCTTTACACATACTTTTTGACGAAAGTCCAAACAGAAGTTCTATTTGAGATGAATAATGGAATGTCAAGACCTCTGCACCAAATGCTTTCAAAATATATCACTCAAAATCAAGCAGAATGCTGAACAACTCCACAAGTAGCGTGAAAAACAGAGCCTCATCGTTCTCAATGTTGCTATATCACAGATAGGGATGGTATCGATTTAAGGAACAGAAAACTACAGTGGTTATTAAAGCAACTTTAAAAAAGGATAGAAAATATAAGAAATTACTTTGTGACAGGAAGTCTCCTCATTTTTACAGCTAGTGTGGTAAATATTTAACAGGTGATGCCACTTTTTCCTCCACCTCATCTTGACTCATAGGTCCAGCTGCCTTTAACTCTTCAAACACCTTCAGGCTACACATGTGGAATCAGTGGACACTTTGAGTAGTTTTTCTTTCACCAGTTTTAGAGGTCAAACAACAAATTAGTTTTCTTCCACGAGAGGAAAAATTTTTATGGCCCTTAATTAGAATATGACTAGTTTATCCAAAATAGATGTCTGTGTTTTACCATGCAAAATTTTTCCAAATGAAAATTTCTGCTTCTAAATTTTTTAGAAGATAAACGTACATCTCCATAACAAATCAACAATAAGTGGCTCTGTTCTGCAAAAAGAAAAGGCACTGTAGAATCCTTGGCTTATAAACTCCAAAGATTTCCATATGAAGTACCTTTGCATAGCTAACAAATCAAAAGCATCAGAAAACTTAATCTATTTCCATCTCATGCAATATTGCCAACAAAATATACTACCAGACAAATTCCACCTACTTCATGACACATAGTGTCACTGTGAAAAAGGGATTGGAACTGATACTGAAAAACACAGTAACAGAAGTCAGCTGCTACTACTGCAGGGCTTAAAATGCAGCACTAGCAAGTAGCAGATCCTGCATTTCTCAACAAGTAATAAATAAAGGGATGACAGAACACAAGTTTCACAAAATGTGAAATTTGATGCTTTTATTATTTTTAAATAGAGAAATGGATCACCATAAAAGACCCTGAAGTCAAACACTGAAAAAGAAAAAAATACCAAGCTTCACCTACAGGACAATGTTTTTCAGAAAGATATACAGCAAGTCATGAATACACCGTAACATTCAAAAGACTGCATTTACTGGAGCGCAGCATCTCCTCTTAACTGCTCACTGACTTCATCCAACCAGTCCATCTTGAATCTTTCTAATGCAGTAGTACAGCAAGATCAGTAGTTGTACAGCAGCATTAACAGGAAAGGAATAGGCTATTAGACCATTTCCTCACAATATTTCATTTGAAGATTTTGATGACATTTTCATGTAAATTTAAATCTAAAGTCATTAGAATTTACACTGAACATTGAGTCCAAAAGCACAGAGTACAGAAGCTATATACTGTAATTTACAAAATTTACTTCATGCATAGATTTTTTTTAATTATCAAATTAATACTTGAAATGCAGAGTTTAATCCTTATTACTCAGAATCACAACAATACAAAATAAGCACATCCCGCATGCTATCAAAACCTACCTCTTTGATTAGCTTTACTCCTTTTGAATCCTTCATGTTGACAGCTATACTCTGGGGATTAAAAAAAATACAACAGTAGTTTACGTGAAAACTTTTGTGAAAGAGATTATCAGCCTCTTCTAAACACAGCCAACAGTCAAATTTCACACTATAGCTAATTTGGATAAATACATTTTAACACATAACCCACCTCCTCCTGCTAAAAAAAAAAAAAATTTCTCTCAGCAAAGCAAGCTGAACTACATCTCATTAATGGATCAGACAAGCACCAAAACCAGTCTGACAGATGTGCAGCCTGTTCACTATATATTTACACAGGACCCACTACTACAAGTACACAGGGGGACACCAGAAGCATTTGTTTCAATGGTAACAAGCCACTAAACAATTCAGGTATGTCATGAAACTTCACGCTAATCCCAAAGTTTCAAAAGCTAGATTTAGCCAATCTCACTGTGGTATAATGGCAGTACTCTTCCAGCTCCAGCTGCCCACTGACACAGGTCAACTGAGCTGATGAACCTGAAAAAAATGATCACTCAAATAAAATAACCCTTACTTTCAGCAGGTTTCATTTTCAGTTAATTAGCGCCAGCAACTGAAGACCAGCAGGAGCACCCTTGCTTTTTCATTTTGTCTCAGCTATTCACAGCACCATATCAGAGATCTGCGACCTTTTTTGTTCTAGAAACTTACGGGTTTTCTCCTGAAATTTATTCATCATAACTATAGGTCAATGTAAGTATCGCTCCATTATATACATTAAGAATCAAACTAAGAAGTGTTATATATTCAGTTATAATTACAGAAAACATAGCCTCATGTTCAGTTCCACACCCCATTTACCTTTTTATTTCTATTGACACTGAGAAAATAAACACTCTCTGTCCCAGCAAAAGGTGGGCCCCAGGCTCTTGTGTCATCACCAGCTCCTGAAAGAAATGCCATCACATATTCATAGTTGTCCAATATCACACAGACAGCAAATGAAAAGAATAAAAAGCTTTCCTCCAATATCACATTTAAGTCACCTAAGCTTCATCTAGCAGGCAGGACAAATATTAGTTTAACATACATATTTTAGGATATTTATATCAAAAAGCACCTAAAAGTGAATGCAATTAAGCAAAGTGAACTAAGTTTTTGCTAGTGCTGGGATTCCATTTTAGTCTTTAAAATACTTATACAGCCACACATCACTAGTGTATTTGCAGGTTTTTTGGTTGATTTTTACTTATGGGTTGGTATTTTGCTTGTTTTCTTGCAGAGGCTGGGGAAAGGGGAGTTGGAGCTTTTTTGGTAGTTTGTTTAACTAGTTTGTTTAAGTAGAACTACAATGCAATTCTTTTAGTCAGTCCTGAAGAATTTAGTAGAGGCTCTTGCCTGCACCAAGTCACACAGTTCATCTGGTCAGTAAGCTACTCCTGAACCACTCCAGACACAACAACAGGATACCACTGATAGACAACAACTGATTTAAGTTGCATGCTGCACAACACCAACAAAAAGAAGCACTTGCTATAGCTGGTGCAGTACCCGACCTCCAGCTCTTCCAGAAATCCTGTCTTAAATGCGCTGCAGACACTGATATCACTGTATCATTTATGCTTAATTTCCAATTTTTAAGCTTTCTTAAGCATCATGAAGACTAGCAATCTATTTTAAATAGAATTAAAGCTAAATTCAAATTCAGATACAATCACTGTCCTGAGCATTAGCAAGCATGCACATTCCTGTATCTATTTCAATATCTAGACTTCATCTACTTGTTAACATCAGGTAACTTAAAACTTTCCTTAGTGAGGCAACACAGCAGACTGATACTGGCTTAGGTACAGAAACAAGCTGAAGAACCTTAGGTGTCATATTACATAGCCACTGTCATAATTATGCTATACACCATAGTAACAAAAGTCTACAGCCATTTAAGAACTACAGTGGCAGAAGTTATGCAAACATATAAATTGCATATAAATCAACATTTGTACTGCTTAACACATCTAAAGACTATTTTGGTTCAAGCAGGATGCCTAGAGGGGCAGGGGCAATCTCTTCTCTGTGTGAGTACTTTAAGTAACTCAAAGCAAAACATTTCAGTAATACTTTCCATTTAGAACACTAGTGGGGCTACTGTGTTTTTTGGATTAATACTCCTGTGAAAGTAGACATCCCCTCACAGAAAGAGAGGATTACTCGCATTCTAAGATGTTTGAAATTTAGAATTCTGAAGCTGCCCTTCATCTTCAATCACAAACAATGCAAACCTCCAAAACCATTACTTCACACTTAACTGCTGGCATTGCTCCATTCCTACTACCTAGACGTTCAGAATACCACCAGTGTCGGTCTAATCTGACATTACAAAATTGTTGCACCTTTGCCTGGTCACAAAAGTGAAAACCTTTATAAAAATGGTCAGTAAATACGGATGACCTATAGATTGATGTGGCAAAACCAGCATCAGACATTCAGTGTTTCATTAAATGTTTAAACATTCAATATTTCCTACTACAAATAAAATATAGAGAATGTAGTATGTTTAGTATCTCAATTTATGTTATAAATTATTATAAACTGTTATGTTATAAAATATAGGGAGTGTAATATTGTTTAGTATCTCAATTATTTTCACCAACTAGTTTCAAAACTAGTAATACCAAAAGAGAGAAAGTTAAAATACGGAAACTTAAAGGAAAAAAATACATTACATAATGTGCAGCTGTTATGGCATAATTACACACCTCAAATGCAGAATGATGCATAAAACTGAGAGCCAAGTGAGGGGACTATTTCTAAAAAAAGACCCAAATGCCATGCAATTCGTTATTCTTCTTATATGGTTTTACAAACTAAAAAGTGTAGCTATACCATAAGAATGAAGCATTTTTTACCATTACCCAATCCTTAGCAACTCTTTGGATAAGGAGTGCATGTGCTGAGTGGAAGAAGAAAACTATTTTGTTAAGCTAAATATTAGAAGCTAATTACCCAAAGTCCTTACTTTGTGTATATATATATATATATGTATACACTCTCATACACATAATACCCAGTTTTTATTATGTCTAAAATAAACAAATAAAAATCTTACCTGGTCTTTCCACTTTGATAACTTCAGCCCCTAGATCTCCCAAATTCATTGTGGCAAATGGCCCTGCAAGAACCCTTTAATATCAAAAAAAAAATTTGTTTTCTTAGTTTTTCCAATCAGAATATTTGTATTTAAACATACTGTTACAAATGACAGACAAAACACAAACCTTGTTAAATCAAGAATTTTCACACCATCCAATGGCTTTACATTACCATCACCTGACAGGAAACAAAAAACAGTGACATAGATCTTAAAAAAAAGCCAACACATTGTTTTTATGACACACTCTCATCATCCTCCCTCATCCCCCTCCCCTAATAAATGATAATGAAGCTTTCTGAACAAGCTGGTTACTAGGAGTATACTACATTAATAAAGTCTTTCAGAGTTGGAAAACCTCATGGACGACATTTCAGAACCTATTCTAACTCCCTAGCAATTCTACAATAAAGCTACTTCATAGTGATACTTTACATCTACCTTCCACACTCAAATAGCTTTTAAAGAAGCTGAAGAAAGATACAATAAAAGCATTTTAGCAAGCAACTTCAGAATGACACAAACTAAAAGTAAGGGTAGCAGACCACTGGGAAGCATAATAGAACTCACAAAATGTTTTGACCTGTGTAGACCTATCCACTTGCATCACACACACAAAAAGAATATCCTCATTACAAAACTTAAGACGGAATATACGAGCCAAGGAAATACTCTTTCAGTGGCAGCTGCACATGCAAGATAATTATTAGGAAATCACAATGCTTTCTTCCTTTCCCTCACCCTTTCCAACCTGACCAGGTCTAAGATACAATAGTAATGTCAGTAAACACCACAGACAGAGCAAGTAATCTCACAGTCTAGACCACAGGTTGGCCAACTATTTCTTTGGTGGCCTTGGGTTATCTTCTTCTCACTCAGTCTTTAATTATAGGCTAGGGATGCAAATGCTTCATCAACCTGTGTGGATGGTCATTTGGTTACTATCTGGAAGGTGGTCTCATATCACACATAAAACAAAAGCACCTGGCCAGTAACACCACTAAAATGGCACATACCAACTTGTGGCAAGCATCTCTTTTTGGCGCTTGTCCTGGTAAGGGAAAGATGTAAAACATGTGGGGGGGGAGGGGGGGGGGGGGGNACATTCATTCAAAGCCTGTGGGGCAGTGAGGCACATCTCCCATATCATGCAGCAGTGCACGCCTGTATCACGTGCTCCATGTTCCCTCCACTAGACCTGAAGCACCCTTCAGTCACCCTCATAACTCTCCTTCCTACATATGGGAAGAAGGAGACGTATATCAAGAAAGAGATTTTAAAAAGCTACGGAGAACTGAAGTAGTATTGGAAATTCAAGGCTTCTGCTAAAATATTTTCATTAACTGCACTGCTCTCAACAAGGACGCTTGCATCCCATTGTTCATCTTTAAGAAATTTTCCTCCATTATTACCAATTATTCCAGGGATATTTCCATTTAACGAGTTTCAGGCTTTAATACAATATGCAGACCGAGCAGCATGTTGAAAACATGCACAGCTAGGAATGGCCATGTGTTTTGCACTTTCAAAGCCTTTAGGAAAATCTCAGGCTGCTACTTCTCTTCAGTGCTCCACACCTCCGTGAGTTCCAGATGTTGGAAAACAGCTGTGCCAGGTAAACACCACAGACGCTCCAGTATAACTTCCATCTTATCAAGCTGGGTGCACCATTTGCTCCACAAAAACATTACTCTTTTTTACCAAAAATATGTAAAAAGCCTTACTGAAGCTCCACAAAAATTTAAAAGATATCATTTTAGTTAAAAAAGGCCCACCTTCCTCTATTATTTCCACACCTTTTAGAGCTGCACTTTAGTAGCTCACCTATTCTCATCCTGAGCCAATATTTAGGGCTACTTGCAGATACACTAACAGAACAATAGCAACTTTTCAGAGCCAACAGGCTCTCTACCTGCAGCCAAGTTGTAGGAATCCATAAAGATATTTCTCAAAAAAACCTGTAAAATGTTAAGATTAGGCTGTAAATATGTATTTATGCATAACTAAAATTGATGAACCCTAATTAATTATCCTATCACTCACATTATGGCATCATCTAACACTCCATTCAGGGATTAGGACTCTTCCATAGCTGGAACAGAATAGGAGAGCACAGCTGTTTTTCTGAAGACCAACAGACCATTGGGATTTATTTTTTTAATGCCAGTAAATAACAGATTTCCACAATGAAGAAGAAATGCAAGAAAGAAGAGAGATCAAAAGTTTGCTTTTGAAAATTGAGGAAAATAATAGATTTGTTAGTCTCTTCAGACTAGAAGAACACAGATGTTCACAAAAAAAATACATAGGAGCTAGATTTGTATTCCAGTGTGACACTAACTTGCTGAAATAACTGCAGTAGAAAGCGTTTTGGCATCAGAGAAACAGCAGTTCTGGAACATGAATCCTGAATAAGGGAGTGCTATCTATTGTAGGATCAAAAAGAAACAAAACCACGTTATAAACAAACACAAGAGATCAGAATTGATCGGCATTAACCAGAAACACCTCCTGGGTTTTTTCCTTTCATCACTAGCTTCCTAAGCAGGCACATACCCAAAGTTAGACTTCGTTAGAATTCCAACTCAACAGTCTAAATTTTCTGAAATGCAAACTCACATTTTCTCTTGTATTTTTGCTTTTATTTATACCAGTAACTTGATGACTGAATGAAAAGTCCCTCTTCCAGCTCTAACTATATCCTCTGTGTAAACTCACGATTCCCATGATCCTTGAATTTATTGTGAATTAGACTGTCATATGTATCTTTCATAAATAACTTCGATTAGGAATAAATAGACCCACTCACTCTCAATATGATTTACACTCTTTAATTAAGCTCAATAGTTTGCCCCAAGGTTGACCCGGCCTAACAATATGAATAAGCAACCAACAGAGAGATTGTTCCATAGAACAGAAATTAATTCTTGTGTCACACTCCAAAAAGACTTCCTTTAAACTTGTACATGACAGAAGAGGGCACCTAGAAGAGAGCTAATTAACTTTTGCAACAATGCAAATTAACAGATCCCATTCCAATTACTTTCAATTCCAGACTGCTCAAGTCTATTGTCTCTACTTTAACTGCACAATCAGTATTTTTTTCTTTATCCACGCAGTAACTTATAAACAAACCCATCACTACCGTGGACTAATTCACCATCAGCGGGTACACTCCAGCCCGGGACACACTCGATATGTTCATGGTGGGAGGCAGAACTGCAAACTTCCTCCGATTCTAGTGCCATTAACGCTATTGTTACTATTTCTCTGTTATTTAATAACAGAGAAACTTGAAGCCAGAGAACGATCACTTTGTTGCAGCTTGGATTTATTTCCTTTAATTTAGAAAAAAAAACTTTTAAAAAGCACAACTACACGCAGCTAGACTTCAGTAACTTTACAAAAAATTCAGGCCTGGAACGGGGCGTGCTATTAGCCAAGGCTGCCAGGAGAGCCGACACACTCGGCGTCCCAAGCGGCGCGGTCCGCGGGCAGCGCGCACGGCCGCGGGGCAAAGTCCGGGGCCCCCGAGGCCGCCCAGGGGCCGCGCTCCGCAGGCGCGGNGGCGCAGGCGCTGCCGCCGCCGCCCCCTTCCCCTCCCGCTCCCGGGACAGCCTCCGATCCCTCGGGACGGGGGGCGCGCAGGCGCGGGCGGCCCCGAGCCCGGCCCCGGCCCCGGCTGGTTGCCGCGTTCCCCGCGCCGCGGCAGCGGCGGAACGGTGCTCCTCTCCTGTCCTATGAAGCACTCCTAGCTGGACTTCATACAGCAGGGAGGCGTCCTGCAGATGTTTGCGGCGGGAATTCCGCTGTTTGATGGCTGGAAATTTTTACGTGCAGTTGGGCGTTCAGACCGTGACGCACAACGCTGCCAAGGCGGGATGAAAGTAGAACACCGCCCCCGGCCCACCACTACCCCTAAGGGTTTCCCGCACTCACCAAGGCAGGCAGCCGCACTGGATGCCAGCGCATCCGCTCACCGGCGCGGGCTAGAGCCTTCACCTCCGTTCGCCGTCACTGAAGGTGCAGTATGACTTACACTGAGAGCCGTATCTCCGATTGGGTATAGCTGTGGAAGGGTTAGCTTGAACTGACCTTTGACCAACTCTTCCCTGAAAGAAGTACCCTCAGACTATTTTCAGTCTGTGTTAGGATAGAGCAGAAGGCTTGTTACAGGAAGACCGTGGTGTCTTCTTGCCTCTCTAATAGGATAAAAAAGCCTGCACAGAGGTTCGGCATTTATTTATAAGAAATATATGAAGATAAGACAACTGCTGTATCTCAAAAGCAGCCGAAACTTCTGAGTGCTTGAACTCAAGCATGACGAATAGCACAGGCTTAAGAAATGACACGTCAGTCTGCCTGAATGCTGAGGAAGAACGCAGAGAAAATCTGCGTGACAGGTTTGTTGACTGGACATGCTGTGTGTAATCAAAAGTATTACATGGATGCTTAAAGATTTGTCAACAAGAAGAAATTATTCAGCAAAATTACCCCAGTATAACTCAACATGTGCACAACAATATGTATTTCTAATTCATTTGGTGTGAAAGGGATTTAAATTAAACTGTGCTTTTTTGGTATGAGACAGATCACATAATTTGGTAACTTACATTGATAAACCATCTTGTGTAGGCATGGCATTCCTTGTGTGCACAAAAAAACTAGATAGTCTTCCAGACTAAAGGATTATCAAAAAATTTAAGTTAGCAGGTTTAGTCTCTTTCCATTTTAGAATTTAAAAGATGTTACCTCATTTTTCACAGAGAGACTGTATAACATAGTGGGGAACTGAGTTCCCTGAGAATAAAAAGTTAGTTGTTGCCATTGAAGAAAAAACAAACCAAAGCCTGTTCAAAGCCAAAGAAAAGCAAGACTGGTATATAAAAGATAAAAATATTCTGCTTATTTTAATAGTTAACTTTCATTCACTGCTGTTCTGGAAGCCCTTTTTAATTTTCCTATGTTGCAATGTCCTAAAAGCGAGTAGCGCTTTGTTGTACTGACAAAAATAAATGATAATAAATTTTTTTACTATTTTTTACAGAGCTGTTGAGGATTTGCATTAATATATACCTGAGAACAGAGCAGGAATGGTGATAAATAACATTGTAAATTGATTTTGTGCTAAATATGAAGTTCTACAAAATAGTATTTTGCCACGAATTTGTATCAGTAAGTCTTTGCCTGAGCTAACACTCGCTTAATTGCTGACAGTTCTAACTGATTTTGAAGAAAACTCTTTCCATTAAAGTGCCCTTTAAATGCCACTATATGTGTTTTCAGTAGGGACTGCCGTAACGCGTAGCATTTACAGGCTCAGACATTAAAAGACTCCAGAACAAAGGCGCACAATAAGCATATCTGAGCATATCATAAGTGACACGAAATGTGAGGCAAACACTCGCTTTGCTTTACAGGAGTTGATTTCGTTCTTTTTTGGGAGCTGTAGAACCGCGGGCATTCGCTGACAGCCACGCCGAGTCCCCGAACGCCGTGAGCCTCATCGTCTGAGTTACTAGGCACCTTGTGAGACTCCCACTCGGGATGACTCCCGCTCAGCCCGAAGGCGCGCAGGACGCCCGGGCCCGGGCGGCTGTGCGGAGCTGAGGGGCCTCTCCGCCGCTCCTCTCCGCCGCTCCCAGGCGGGACGGGCGGCGCCGCGCCCTCTCCCCGCGGAACGTTTACAGCGCGGAACCTGCCGGCCGCCCGCCGGGGAAGAGGCGGGGGAAGAGAAAGGAGCGGACGCGGCGCCGCCGCCGCCATTGCAGGGGTTCCGCTGCCGCCGCCATTCCCGGCCTGTCCCGGCCATGTACCGCCCGGGATTCCGCGCACCGACACCGCCCTACGCGGGCGGCGGCTTCCGGAGCCCACCCTCCGGCGGAGGACCCCTGCCGCCCTCTCCGCGGGGCTACGGGAGCCCCCACCACACGCCGCCCTACGGCCACCGGCCCGGGCCGTACGGCAGCGGCCTCTCGCCCCGAGGCCCCGGGTTCCACGGGCGCTTCAGGAGCCCCTCGCCGGGGGCGCAGACCCCGCGCAGGCCGCAGAGCGTCAGTCCCCGGTACCCGGCTCCGTACGGCAGCGCGTCCCCGGCCGGAGCGCCTCTGCACCCGCCGCCGCAGCACAAGCGCTCGCCCGGCGGCTTCCAGAGGCACTTCCAGGTATGGGGCAAGACGGGGAGGGAGGGAAGGAAAGAGGGAAGAAGCTGCTGCTGCCCTTGCTGCTGCTTCTAAGTGGGGTCCGTAGCCCGCTGGGGGAAGGCCCGCCGAGGGCTTGTGCCAGCGCAGCATCCACCCGCCAACAGGATTTTCAGGGCAGAGCGAGGCTTGAACCGCACTGGGCAACATCAGTTTTTCCCCCGCCCATTCCCCCGCAGTAGAGAGGGCGGACAGAGCACAGGCAGCTGTGAGGTGAGGAAGCGGAAGAGGGCCCAGGCCTGGCGGGTTGTGAAGACAGAAGAGTGTAGCTTTCTTTTTCATGTTCTGGCGTGTGAAGGTACAGAATTAAGCACTGGCCAAAACGGCAGTAAACACCTCTGTCTCCTGTACATGCCTGCCTTTGATCAGTTTTCTTTAATGCAGTGGTGAAGCGCGGTGTGCTTTTCATTTGCCCATGTTGTTCTCCATCGTGGGAGCTACCCTATCCACACTCGGAGTTTTCAGGCTCACAGAGAAAAGGAGTGCTCTATTAAAGAGAATTAAGCTGAGGCTCCTTTAAGCAGAAATGAGAGCATCTGCTGCGATAATGAACTGTTGTTTTAAAGCCTTTGCATTGCACTGAAAGCTTCTGTTTGTATAGTTTTCCTGAAAGGCATCAACACCAGGTTCTGTGAGTTAAGATTTTCTGCAGCTGTGTTAGTTGCACCACGTGACTGGCTGCAATGCACACAGGGATGACAGTTCTCAGGGTAACAACTTTGGGTATATAACTGCCTTCATGCAATATTAGAGAAACCTTAAAAGTGTAACAAGTGATACAGGCAGTAAAACGATAATTTTTTTTGTGCTCTTATTGATACATGAAGGATTAAAGTATGATAAGTCACATCTTAGTAGAGATTAGTAAAATCTTAATGTGCCTGCACTGCATTGTCACGTGTCCATTGAAGACTAGTATTTTGTTATTTTCTTATGATGCAGTTAACTCAGGAATCTAATAGTTGGTGGAGGGGGATCATTATAAAATTTATACATTTTCTTCAGCACAACAGCAGAGGCTCTCCAGGCGTGGAAGCCAACAGATTGCATAACGTCAGTGCCTTTTGAAAAAGCCAAGCATGTGGCATTTCTGCTTCAGATTCTGGAGGGACAGTTTATGTCATCGATGTCTAATTTGCCTTCAAAAGATCACTCTTTGGCTGTTCAATTAAGTGGGTTTTTTTCAAAGCCTGCCTTAGAATTAATTGAGCAGAAGACTGTGCAGGAATCCTTTTGTCTTTAGTTTTAGTCAGAACTGTTTCTTGTCAGGACCTGAGGGCAGGAACCCTCCCATAGGTTCACAGGCTCCATTCTTGATCTAAGAAGCCTGACATGAAGTCAGGTTACATTGTGAGGGAAGAAACATGACATAAAGAAGGTTTGAATCCAGTCTCAGACTGTCACAACGTCTTCCCTTCACCCCTTTCCTTCTGTAGACCTTGTGAGTAGTTAAGGAGCACTGGCCTGATGGCGATTCCTTCAGGGACTCAAAGGGTATTGAATATCTGTAGCTTTGCCCAGGGCTGAAGAAATTTGTGAGCCTGCACTTTTACATGTGTACACCTGAGCTGTTCTGCCTGGGAGGGCAGTAGAGGCAATCACAGAGGGAGTTAATCTCATAAACCATGAATCCTCATTTGCTTTAGTGTGGACGAGGATCTCTGCCCATGAGGCCATAAACAGATTCAGGTAGAAGGCCTTTTTGCATTTTCTAAGCGTCAGATTTCTCATGAGGCTTGTGCATTGTCCCCTCTCCTCTGTAGATCCTGTTAAGTGAACTCCAGTGCCTTTGACATTTATGATGCTACAGGCACTTTTGAGATGAAAGTCTTAAGTGGCCCTTTAAAATTGCATTGGAAAATCCAAAAGACAGTTTATGTTTACTTTAACGTTCTATTAATGTCATGCCATTCGCATTCTGTACTCATTTTGTGCTGGCAGGCTTTCATTTTTTGAAACAAACAGAAAACTTGAAGAAAAACATTCTGAGCTTGTTTTTTCTGAAATGGCTAACTCAACCTTTATGTGCCCAGTAGATTACAGCACTTCCTGTTTTTTCCACAGAGGCGCTTCTGCTTTATATTTTATGAAAACAAGTTTGTGGAAACAAGGGCCTGTAGTGACAGGATATGGGAGAATGTCTTGAAACTGTAAGAGAGTAAGTTTACACTGGATAATAGGGAGAAGTTCTTTACTGTGAGGGTGGTGAGCCACTGGAACAGGTTGCCCAGAGAAGTTGTAGATGCACCATCCTGGGCATTGTTCAAGGCCAGGCTGCATGGGGCTTTGAGCATCCCGGACTAGTGGAAGGTGTCCATCCCTCAGGAGGAAGGTTGGAACTAGATGATCTTTAAGGTCCCTTCCAACCCAAACTATTCTGTGATTTGTCTTTGTTGCGTTTCTTGTCTCCACTTAGAATTCACTTAGTGGTAATGTTTCGTTTCCCACACTCAGCAGGAATTAGTGAACCAGCAGCTAGCAGCAGCTACATAGTTGTGTGGATCAAAAATTATTAGAGAAAGTAAAAGAAATGCCACCCTTTTGAAATGGTACAGTTGTGATTTTTGTGTTTCGTACGTATGCTAGCAGCTGTAATTACATCAGGTGAAGCAAGCTGATGAAGGGAGTGACTGTCCCCAGTTTCAAGGCAATATTACTCCACTCAGTAACTTTTTAATGAATAGCATCAAAAGATGTTGTTTTCTACTGTACAGAGAGATTTGCTATCTGGAGAAAAAGTACTGAGAATAGATTGACCATTTTTTAAAGGAAAGTTCATTGAGAAAAGGCTGTTGACATTAGTGACAGCTAATAGAAAGTTTTTTTAAGCTATCTTTGGTACCAGATAGTGCCTCTTGCACTGAATGGTTTCACTTGTACAGGTAGGGCTGTTATCCTTTTCCACAGGCCTATAATGTGAATAATCTCATTTTGATTTTCTTCCCTAAAAAAAATTCAGAGGGGAAAAAGCACATGATGGCTAGTATTCTAAACTTAAATAATCTACAAGCCTAAATTTAACATGTACTGAAGGCTGTCAGTCTTGTATTACATAATAATAAATTTCCTAGATTTCAAAAATGCTGAAAATGTCTGTGTTACTGATGACCTGCATCATATTGTAGTGAAATTTAAGATTATTAAATAAATCCATACAAATGAGCCTTACCATTGAATTATTTTGCTTCTTCACTGAATACTGCAGATCATTATATCAGCTGATATTTCTTTTGCTTTCTGCAGATTAAACACAGCAATAAATAAGCTCCACATTCAGTCTGTTTTACAATGTCAAAGTTAAAAGGTCTTCATTAAATGTGGTTTAGAGATGGTAGGGTTTTGTGTTTATTTAGGACAGAATGCACTGGGTACTGCCGTTTCCCTACTAAATGTGAGTGCTTAACATAAATGTCACTTTTGCTAGAGCATGTCAACTTAGTCTAGGAAACTACATGCCCCTTAGAGAGTTTTTTAGATGTATTCTGAGGTGATTCTCTGACCCTCGTGGGGTTTGACACAGTATAGTAATTCACCACCTTTTTGAAATTCTTCTGTTTTGAGATCACCATCTTAGCTACATAACCTAACTGCAAAGAATCATTAGAAACAAGTGCCCTATAAATAAGACATGGATGTTCCCACATTTGATTATGTATCCATTATCACCAAACTTCAGGTTTTCCTGAAAAGTTCTTGCTGGAAACACTTCAACGTGTTCCTGCCACAGCACATTAGCAGAAATAGGTTCAAGCTGTTTGAGTGAAATCTGTTCTTCTGGCTAAACATTGGGTCTTTCACTTTACGGCATCATTTCTCAGTTTTGCTCAGAAATTGTTTCATTTGATCTATTTACATAGATGCTGTTAGGGCTTACTAGTTAAATTCAAGTACCATCACTGCTGATCCAGAAATTCAGGGGTGGTGGGGTTGTGGGGGAAAGCAGCCATTAATCAAGTGCTTTTACCCTGCTTTACAAAATCTGATAACCAGCCTCAGGGCATCCTGTTCTTCTAACCATACAGAATGCAATGGGCATGCTTGGAGATTTTGTATCTGTAGTATGGGTTGTTTAACTTTGGTTAAAACAAATTAATTTAAATAAATAGAGCTTTAGACAGAACCTCACCTTTTAGAGGACTGAATCTGAGAAGAACAATGGATGATGCTAACAGGAGAAAATGGTTATAGGAGTTCCTTTATGTCACAGCTCTCTTTAAGCTGCAGACTTGTAGCAGCTTTACGGAAGCAATTGTTGTGATCCTTGATCTTAAAATAAAATCAAATGTGAAAAGCTGCTTGCAAAAGTCAATACCTGCTAAATCACTGATTACCATTGCGATTGTATATAAAATAAAGTCATCTGTTCTCAAATTTCACACAACACTGGTTTGGTTGAAAGAGGATTTTTTCCAATGAATTCTTTGTAGCTATTTGTATTTTACTATGCTGTGTTCAGTCTGTGAGTACTTAATATTTGACTTCTGCTCTTGTTAATATTGTCAACTCTTCCTCAGCCTTTAACTCCCTGTTTTGCTGTTCAGCTTTTGTTAGACATGTTGTTGACAGATTATGAAAAATAGCATGAGCTGCTTTTCTGCAGCTATGTGCCAGAGTGATGTAAACAATTATTTTGGAGAAGACTGTGGTGGTGCTTTTTTCTTATTCTGGTAAAAATGAGTAAAATACGTTAAAGTTAATCTTTCCTGAGGAAGATGCAAGTGAGGTGTAGTAATTACAATTAATGTTCAGCTTCAGAGCTCTATTAAAGTAAGAGGAAACATTTTTAATTTTTTTTCTTTTTTTTTTTTTTAGTTTGAATTAGACTATTTAATGGTTCTTTACCTGATGGTTTTCTTCCAAAGGGATCACCCAGGACATCTACTCCATTTGGTACAGCGCATGGCAGAGAGAAAAGAGTGTCTAATGATGTGGAAAACTATTACAGACCTTCAATGCTTGAGGACCCATGGGCTGGCCTAGAGCCAGTCTCTGTTACAGACATAAACCAGCAATACAGCAGTGAGCAAACAACATGTACGGGTAAAAAAGGGAGGTATTTCAGCTAACACTTTTAAAGGCCAAATAACTTCATCTTGTCAGGAAAACTTTGGGACAGAGTCTTTACACTTACACAAGATGAACAATAATCAAGACCTTAGGTAATACTTTTATTTCATCACACGTCCACCCTTTTATCCTGCCTTGTTTTTATTGCGTTGGATATTTTTATGTATGGGAGACAAAAGGAGTGGTAGGAAAACTTATATTTCTGGCTGTGTGAAAGTGCCTACCAGCTCTGAAGAACAAAGTGTTCTTTAATCACCAGCGACTGATTTGTGACTGTTTAACAAGTTTCCGTATACTTACCTCTCCCATGCCAGATTGTTAGCCTTTTATTGTAAAGTCTCTTAGGAAGTGGTATTTTTTATGTTTCAATATTTTTAGAATGAAATAACTTGGAAACAAAATAAAGTTTTGTAAATCCTTGTTTTGTAATGTATAAAGAATATTTTAGGAGCTTTGTTAAGGTGTACACGTTAACACCGTAGTTCACAACACTGAAATTAGGTGACTTCTGTAAATGTGCTTGTATGCTCTAGTTAACATCTGATTTTGTGCATAGTGATTTTTGTTAATTGCAGTGTAATGTGAAGTTGAAACATGACTTTTAGCCGTCTCAGGAAACAAATGTATTGGTTTTGGAAAGTTTAATTTGTCAAACAAACTCTTGAGTCACAGACTTAATTCTGGAATCATTTGCTTTTGTGTTTAAAAAATACGTATTTGGATCAATATTAGAAATTTCTGGTTTGTAGTAACAAGTCTGTTCAGTGGCAGTTTAAGTCTAAAGAGCACGTAAAACATCAAGCTTAAATAAATGCAAATGCATTTGCAATGGATCCACCTGCTAGAATAGTACAGAATGAATGACAGTTTTTGTTATACAGTTGACAGTAGTACATGCATAGCATCTTTTTTAATCTGTTTTATATTTTTCAGTTATTTTTTATTTTTACTTACAGCAGGCATCACTGCCAGGAGACTTGTTTTGTGTGTGTACATGCTATATTTTTATACTGAAGAGGAAGGCAATGAGTTTGGTTTTTTTAGAGCTTGTCTTTACGTGCTGAAATCCAGTAGTGAATATCATAATCAAGAATTAAAAAAGAAATAGTTCCAGCTGCAGGCGTGTTCTTAACTTGCCATGTTAAGCCTGCAGTAATTAGATAAATTTTTGTTGAATGTTGTTTGTTGTTGATCTTGGCTTTTAAGCCAAGATAGAGTGTAAAAACTTTGTTAAATAAAACCATCAGTTTAGTTTTCAAAATACATGTGTTCTTTTAAGCTTCTTACATACTCAAAACATATTTGTTTTCACATCCTGAGGCATGGTTAGGTAGAAAAGCACAGGGAATCCCATTAAACTGTTCTTAGTAACTTGTCTTTTGCTGAGGTAGAATAGTCCTCTGTACTCTTTATCTGTTTCAGCATAAGATGTATTAGGTTAATACTGCCTTCAGGAACAACTTCAAATTCTAAGGGCAGGTTAATATGTTGAAATGTGCTGAGTCTCTTGTACTCTTAGGACCACAATCTAAAGTATGTCACTTCTGTCTTCCCCCAGTTGACTCTGTTATTTTAGTATTATATCCAAAAAGGCTGCTTCAGAGAACTGAGAACATAATGCCTGCTGGATATCAAGAATGGTTAAATCTTCATCCCATAATCAAAACAACTGTGCCGTAAATGGCAGCTATCAGTACTGTTATCTGTAATAGGTACCAGTGAAACTGAGATGACTTGACAAGGGGTAGTCTTTAGAATTTATACATAAGTTAATCAATGTCCTTGTGAAAAGTGAAGTGTAAAGTTTTCTTTCCTTTTTTCTTTTTAAACCTTGTCAGGTGCTGTAAAGCTCACCAAAAAAAAAAAAGTAGCGTGCTTAACCAAGTCACCTTTTTGTTGCCATTTCCTATGTGATTGAATGCAGTTTATTTTTTTGCAATATTTGGTGATCTTGGGGAAACAAATATGATTTTATTTAAGAGAGTGAAGCCATGATGTGCTCTCAGTTAGACAGGAGGAGAGTCTGGGTTTGGAAGGGAGAAAGGAGAGGTAAGGGATTCCTGAGAGAAAAGAGACTGCTGGAGGTGGGACTTCTTACACAGTAGCCACTATGAGCTGCCCTTGCACATTGCAAAGATGGATTTTTCCACTTTGGCATTGCAGTTGACCCAGGCATCAAAGCCAGACTCCTCTGGTAATAACTCTTAACTCCCGGAACCAGGTGTCAGACATCAGTGAAGGTAAATGTTCCAGAAAGAGAACTGAGGAAATAACCTTGAAGCACTGTTTAATCCATGCAGACCTTCCACAATGCTGTCTGTTAAGCTGCTGCTCCAGTGCACTTCAGGATATCACTCAACAATTTTAAGTACTGCTAAAGACTACAATCATTTGGTCAAGAATCAGCACCAAAAACTTAAAAATTATTCACCTTTCTGGCTTCTGGGAGAAATTCTGCAATTACAGTATAATTTAAATATGTCATTGTTGAAGAGCTGTAAAATGCATGAACACATGTTCAGAACTATAAATATAATGTCCTTAAAGCCAATTTAAGCGTTGCCTTTTTTGCCATGATATCCAGGAAGTTTAAGCACATCCAGTTCTTTTTTCTTCTTACCATATGGCAAACATCATAGTTTTTCCCCACATGTTTCTGATGCAGAGAGGATATATCACTTCCTCATTTGTTAATGAAGCCACTTTATAGTAACAGTATGACTCTGGAAATAGCATTTGATGATAAAATGTAAAGCACAAAATACATCCTTTCTTCATGAGCCCATGAAACAAAATAGTGCTTATATCTTGTTAACGAAGGGATTCTTCTGAAATGAACACACTGAGAAAATGAGCACTGCTCTCTCTTCAACAGACTTAGATTTTAAGGTAAGTTAGCTCCTATTTCATAAGTTTGGGTTCATACACTTTTCCATTCTGTTTTGTTTGCCTTGTGTTTTTCTGTCAAAGTCCATTTGACTTTCTCTTCAGTTGTTGTAAAGAAGTGTAACTTGTGACTAACTCTTCCAGCAAAAATTTAATTCATTTGTTGCTGTTTGCTTCTGTGTTTGAGTGAACTATATCACTACTACATTAACAGTAACAGAACTTAAATCAGCTGAGTACGTGTGTAATGCAGCAACACACTGGGTGGGTAGTTATCCCAAGGTGTGCGCTATAATGGTTCAAACTTCAGGTTTGGGTTTTCATTCCAGCTTTATAGTATGGAATGTTCATTCTTCTGTGGCACTCAGTTCACACACTGAAATTGTTAAATAATTTAGAATATTAAAATTCCAATTAAAATGGGATTTTAAAAGTTCATGTTAAACTCCTCGTCTTTAGAATTAGAAGTAATGCATTGAAGTGTAGCATTTTCCTAATGTCAGAGATGGGAACACTTACCAGGTAAAAAGGTTAGCACAATGGATAACTACTTTTGCAGTCAGGTTGCTTTTCTTGTTAAGGATATCTTTATGTGCTGTTAACTTTATACAAATTATTTCATTAGACATCAGAGGGGGAGCATTTCAAAAATGCGTTATATGGAAATTGTACAAGTAGCTGTTCACCTTCCTTCTAAAGAAAAGATTTTTAAAGTGTATTTGGTTTTCAACCTGTGCTTCTGAGTAGTCTCACTGAAGTCAGAGGATTTGCTCATGCAACTGGGATGTGTAAGTATCTAATGTTACAGTTTGAAAATTCTGTCATCCATTTGTGTCAGTGCTTTTTAACAGCACTGCAGTTAACTCTGCCTAGTAATTACTCTGAACTCAAAATCATACATGTGCTTTTATACATTACTGTCCTGCAATGAATTAAACTCGTTCTTAGAATATTTTCCAAAATTCTCAAAAGTAAAGACTTTGTTCTCTTTTCACCAAATCTTGGTGCTTGCCTCCCTTCTATCTTCTTGGAACTTGTGAAGAAAAGGGAGGATTGCCTTCACTGATTGGTAAAGAATCATGTAATGTTTTTCGTGTCTCAGGCTTTCAGAAACTTGCATACTAATTGACATAGGTAACTAGATAAACTTTTTCATCATTTGAGATGGCTCAGACAACTTTTTACAGCACAAGAAATGAAAGAAATCAAGTTGTGTTTATACTCAACAGTAATACAGTTTCTGTATTTAGTCATTAATTCACAACCAATTTTTTTTGCCTAAAGTAACCTTTCGTCTGTATGTCTCAAAAGGCACAAACTGATTCATTCTCTGCCATTTTCACTTAAATGTGTGCTTTGCATTTGAATTTAACAATAATTTCTCAATCTGAACTTCTGAATTTACTTTTATAAAATTAGTAACTCTTGAGTGTTAGACGTCAAGCATAGGCCTTCCCTTTAAACTATTTCAGTTTCAGCAAAAAAAGGTTTTATCTCATTCCCATTGTTTCCTTGGTGACACCTTCCTTGATGTCTCTAGCCTCCTGGGCTAGACTGCTGCGTAGATGTTTGGGGTGTGGCCACTCTTCCTGTCCTAGGGGTTACCCCTGGATTTTTGCCATTCCAGTGCAGCAGGGCTCAGGAGGTGTTTTGAGACAAATAGTAATCCATTTTGCTTCACCAGCTGTATGTGGGGTTCAAACTGTATCAGGGGGTTCATTAGTGCACAGCCTGGATTTTAAATTTCATCAGCATCTTCTGCAGTAAAGTCACGGGTGAATTCCACTGCCCTTTGTTCGCTGATCTGCGGCTGTTGCACATTGCGTTTCTAAACTAGTCGTGTAAACATTTGTATACAAGAATGTAACTCCTGAAGCTAAAAGGGGTCATACCAGTACAGTTCCAGAGTGAAATTTTTAGTGCTGCTGACAGTCCTGCTATTATAATCTGCACCAAAAATCTGTATGTACTACCCTGCTTCTCTATAGCAGTAACCATGCTGTTTGATGCTGTATTAAACTGCACTTTAGCCTGGTATCCATATGTATTTTGCCACAGACTAGTTGCTGTGTATTCAAGGTAGTTAAAAGCTGTTACTGTAGAGTCAATGGGTTCAAATCTTCGTTGTATGCCTGAGGAAATTCCTATGAGTTCAAACTGCTGAACATGATGTTGATACAATTGTTAGTATAAATAGCAGTAAAGGGAAGAACAAAACCTCTTTCACTCAGATGCAAATCATTCTCTTTTCAAGCATCACAGAGCTAGTGTTAAAACAAGGGAAGAGGAATCAAGCTAATTGACAGCTTCTGTGGATGACTGCCCAGCATAAAGCAAAAATAACAGAGCTAACATAAGCTTTAAAAAACACTGATTGCCAGCTAGGGAGTAGTATCATCAGTAATTGGATCGTAAGTAGCAATTGCAGTGTTCTTAAATAAAACCACCTCCTCCTGTGGCTTTATGAAGATTTTTAGGTTAATATAAAAGAAGGCTTTGAGCTGTATTCCCTTAACAGATGTTGGAAATTAACATGTTACTATTCCTAGTTGAGTTTGCAGAAGAGACTGTCTTCACCACTTGTCTGTGAAGTCTAGCTTCTTTGCCTCTTTTTTTTTTTAAAGCTAAGAAAAAACAGGATTTGAAAATCTCAGGGATTGTCACAAAGATAAAAGAGAGAATTAACATCTGCAAATGGTCCAAGTGTACAACTTGAGTTAATAACTATAAGAAGGCACTGAGAATCCATTGATTACTTGCCATTGCACTTTCCTAAGGCTGTTTCCCACGTCTGTAAATTTTAATAGCATCCTGGTTGCTATGGCAATTAAATTACACTAAGGAAAGTTACTGGGTTGTTCATTTCCAGATGTTAGAAAGCTGTTTGCGCACCATGGGTAACAGGTTGAGAAACTGCTGTAACTGTTTGCAGATGAATGAACTGCCCAATTGTGTCCCTGTTGGAACTGAAGACAGCTTACACTACCAGCAGTGTTCTTGTACTTAGAATAGTTTCTAAAATAAAATTCCTAACATGTAGAAAGTTTGTGCAAAGAACTTTTAAATCCCTGTTTTCAAGGTATCTGTTGCATCTGGTTGCATTTTCTGACACTGTTTAATTTCCTCTCGCAACAATTGCTGCATGTTTTATACATTGGCTCTCGAGTAACCTGTCATACTCGCTGCTGTGACGTGAGGAAGAAATAGTTACTGTCTGTACTTTGTGAATGAACTACCGGTAATAGCCCGGTTTAATTTCTCTCTGCTATAAGATCATCCCAGTACACATTAACCAAATCTCTATCATCTTGCAGCCTGAAGAGTAGATTCTAGTGCATTACTAAACATATCCACAAGACTTCATGTACTTTATATTTCAAGCAAACAGTTTAAAGGAACCTACCAAAAGTGGGTTGTTTTTCTTTAACACACACACACACACACACCCCCACACACCCACCCACCCAACTCTATCAAGAGAAGGTAACTTAGGTAGTCTTAGCTCTCTCCAGAGAGTTTTCTATTCTCTTTTTTTCCCCCTCTTTTTTTTCAGTACTGTCCATACAGCAGCCATAAATTAAGGCTCTTCTGCATTGGTTTTCCATGGAAATAAGCATACCTTCCCTGCCCTTTGCATTGAAATAGGCTCACTCCACCCTTCAGAGCTCTGCTGGAGGGTTTGATGGAATCAGTGTCATCCAACCACCCACCACACTCAGTCACTACAGGTCCTGTTAGTTTACATTGCTGGAGATGACAGAATTATGACAACAAGTAAAGTCACACAGATCTCCCCTGGCTCATCTAAATGAGCCTGCGTTGGTTGAGTGGTGGACTTCGTTGTCAGATGTGTAGTGAGAACTGTACAACGCAGACGTGCCCTTGCCATAGTGGCCACCCTTCAGATTTAAAAAAAAAAGGCCACTACTGAACATGCAGACAAGTGGTCTGCTCAGATCTGTGTTAAACATTGCAAATTCAGCAATAATAAACAGGCAAAGTCACTCTAGAAAGACAACAGAAAAAGTGTGTAAGAAGGCACAGGGAAAGTGTTGCATTGATCCCAGTTCTTTCTGGTAGCTTTGCAACACAACCATCTTTTAAATACTTACATTTCGACTGAGGATATCCTTGTTGATAGTACACCAAGTTGGGTGGAGGAAAACTACCTCATGAAAGCATAAAATCAGGTATTCTTGCTCCAGCAGCCACAGGATATATTACTGTTATTAAATCCATCAATGACAAGAAAGCAGATGTGCATGTCTGAGAGAAGTGAGTTTGGTGAGCAGCAGAAATAAAAAGATTGTCTGCCTAGGAACCTTTCTTATTCAATATACTTAATCATTTACTGCCAGTTAAAAAAGATAGCTCAACTCAGTCCAGCGCCAGTTACCTCAGTGCTAAATTCTACTTCAGAAGCTTTTGAATAGCCAGAAGATCCTGCTGCAGAGCAACTGCTTTCAGTCTTGAAACCTTTCAATGAGCAGAAGGAAAAAGCAAGGTTCTGGTGTAATTCTGACTGTATTGATGGATCAGAGAAAAACAGCAGAAACATCTAGTCAAAGCATAGGGCTTTAACAGCAACTAGTATGGTAAGCGTCCCAAAATAATGCTAGGTAAGCATCCCAAACTAAATAATCCAATTTCAGGCCTGGCGAGGATCATCAGTACAGCCAACTTGCCCCTCCAGCACCTTCTGGCAAGGAGACAATCCAGTGAAAGGGTCTGCACCTTCAAAAACACACCATTTGCACCAGTCTTTCTCAGTCATCTGTAATATCACAAAGCATCAGCACAGAACATGGGCAAGAGTCCAGAACGTGTAACAAGTGTCCCCATTAAGGGACATAAAAGAGTAGAAAGCTGAAGAAAGGTGTTGTGGTTTGACACTGGCCCACCACCAGGCACCGACGAGAGTCGCTCACTCACCCTCCCCTACCACAGCTGGGCAAAAGGAGGGAAAAGAGGAAAAAGAAGTTAACGAAGGCTTCACGAGACAAGGAGACCAGGAGAAATATTTCAAGGGCAAAACAGGCTCAACCTTAGTTGCTAAGTGAAATTTATTACTAACAGAATCAGAGGAGGATAATGAGAAGTAAAATAAGCCCTTAAAACACCTTCCCCTCCCGCCAGGCCCTCCCTCCTTCCCACTGACAACACAGGGAGACCGGGCAGGGGGGCTTTGGTCAGTCCATCACCGAGATTTTCTTCTACTACTCCGGGAGAGGGGTCCTTCCCCTGTGAGGCCATGGGGTCTCTCCCACGGGAGACAGTTCTCCCTGAACTTCCCCAGCATGGGTCCACTCCCATGAGCAGCAGTCCTGCCAAAACTGGTGCAACGTGAGTCCCTCCCACGAGTAAACAGACCTCCCAAAACTGCTGCAACGTGGTTCTCTTCCCACGGGTGCAGTCCTCCAAGGACAGGCTGCTCCAGCCCTGGAAGCAAGGGCCCTCTCTCTCCACCAGGTCTTCCACTGGACCACAGCCTCCTTCAGGCATCCACCTGCCCTGGCATGGGCATCTCCTGCACAGGCTGCGAGTGGATCTCTGCATTCCCAGTGGATCCCCACGGGCTGCGGGTGGATCTCTGCATTCCCCGTGGATCTCTATGGGGGCACAGGGGCAGAGGCACAGCTGTTTCACCATGGTCTCTTCACCACAGCCTGCAGAGGAATCTCGGCTCTGATGCCTGAAGCACCTCCTCCCCCTCCTTCTCCAGTAACCTTGGTGTCGCCATGTTGTTTCCCTCACATGTTCTCACCTCCTCCTCTTATCTGGCTAGAAGCCCAAAAACCCTGTGACTTTGTTTTGATTTTCTTCTTAAATATGTCATCACAGAGGTGTTACCAGCCTCTCTCACTGGCCCAGTTTTGGCCCGCAGCATGTCCATCTCCAGAGCCATCAGGGATTGGCTCTGCTGGACATGGTGGAAGCTTCCAGCAACTTCTCACAGGAGCCACCTCTGTGGCCCCCCCACTAACAAAAACCAGGCCGTGCCAAACCAATACAAAAGGTAAGACCTACATTCATTCCCTCATTCTGTTTTTTCACAGGTTCCACATTGTGGCCAAGCCTTGCATTTGCTCTGGAGTCACTTTCCACCAGCTATTCCCATATTCTTTCTGTGGCTGGCACTCCATTTGAAGCAGATACTTCCACTCTTTTGTGACTTAAGCCATCCATAAATTATTATTTTTTATTTTTAATGTATTGATGTATTATAAACATTTAAGTTATTATTCACAGCTATCTGTATCACAAGAAGATTATTCCATTCTGAACTATCACTGTTCCCCTAGTTCTGAGAAAGCAAATACAAGTGTTTTCAAATCAGATTAAGATTGGATAGTTTGAAATGTGTTTCAAACTAAGCTTTCGGATGGCTGGAACAAGAAAGTTAATTCCAGTGAGCTTTTCCAACAGTGAATCTCAAGACTGGAGCTGCCAGTGACCATCTTTTCTATAATAACGTTGTTGCAACATCAATTGCAAAGCAATTTACGAAGGTACTGAAATCTGTAATATGTCTGCTGCTTTTTCTGCCTGCAGTTTTCACACTCCTGCTTCATTATTTTTGTCCTGAGGTCTTGTTGAATTTTTGGTTATTATTATTCTTTTTTACAAGTTGCAAGTTTTAAGGATCTTTCAAAATTATAAAGAAAAAATGGTTTTAAAGTTCCAAGTAGTATCTATACATATTGAGTCCCAAAGAGTGAGTGAAACTAGTAACTTTGATGATTCTAGTTGTGAAGAGGTATGGGATACAGACCTTTTCAGTATCCATGAACTAAAGCAATAAGTGAAATACACTTTTTACTAAGAAATGCTATGTAGATTTTGTCAAATCCCAAAGCTCAGTGTCCATCAGTTGGTGGTAGAGAGAAGCATATCCTGTGAAATCCTGCACAATATTATGTCTGAACCTCACCTGGCAACTCCCACATAAAACCACCAGTTTACAACGAAGACACTTAATATTTAAAGATTTGCCTTTGTGGTATCCCAGGCGGAAAGAGTTAAAACAATTCACAGCTTTTTCTTGGAATTTCCCTCTCCTCTCCAGAGAGGTCTGTTCTGGAGTCATGTAAATACAGACATCTGCTTGCTGTCACTTCATCCTTCTTTTAAATTCATAAGAATAGAAAGAATCCCAGAGGGAGTTCTAGACCAGGCCACTTTCAGCCACCACCCTCCATGCCTTTATCCAGGAAAAAGGCAGATGAAGTGCTGGAGCTCATACATGTTTCATGAACCTTCTGGCTATGAGTTTTGTTAAACTTTTAAGTTAATAATACAACTCATTCTGTCTGAACATAGTATCAAACCCAATTTATTTTTCATATTAAAAATGGGCAAAATTGTCCAACTTTTATATATCTAAAGTGTGTAAGGGAAATTGTGAAGTACAGTAAGTTTATGGAAAGAAGACCATTAAACTAGAGTTGCTATAAAAAAAAAGAAATATTTCAAGGCAAAGTATGGTGTTTTAGTGGAAGTCTCTCCATCTCTTGTGCTTCCATTTGGAGGTACAAACAACCTCTTTATATCTGATTTAGAAATCAGACCTCATCTTTTAATTACTTTGCCTCCCTGTTACTCCAGACAGGCAAGTGTGGAAGATCTGAGCAAATAGGAGAACAGTGATTCAGAGTTGTAGAAATAGCTTTAATCCCTATATCCTGCTAAACAGAAATTCACCGTACATATGTAAACATTGCTTTTAATATAAAGTTAAACCAACACATTTAATTGTATTTCATCAAGCATCACATCAGTCTCCAGAGAGGATAACGTTGTTAGTCCACCATTTTGCATACGGGAGAATGAATCAATACCAAGAGGAGATGTCTTGCTTAAGCCTTATTATTGTTTAGTGGCAGAAGAGAACCCGGTGTTTTCTGCTCTCCCTATTGCATTCCCTAAAGCTGGGTAATCAGTAACATTTTCAGATCCAGTTTCAAATACATTGCCTTCCTGGGAGGAGGGATGCCAGCAGAAAGTCAGCCATGCTTTCCAACACATGCTAATGATACGTGGTTGCTGTTTAATTCTGTGAGCATCTCTCTCACTCTCTGCTGTAACTGTTCATTAAATGTTCCAAATTCTGATAGAGCTCTGAAAAGAGCCCTTAATTTCCTCAAGCACCTTTCAAAACTACTGTAGAGAATACAAATAGACTCAGAAACATTGCTTTTAACAAAAGAATAAGCACTCAAGGACTTCAAATAAATGAGAATTTCCATTATTTCTTTTAGAATCTACACGTTTGTGCGCTTCACAGCTCTCCAGGAGAGAGTCTTCTGTGGCCAAAATATGTATGCCAAATTATACATAATTTTTTTAATGGAAGGTGGTTTTATTAGAAAACCCCAACATTCTGTTCAAAAGGGAAATTCTGGCACTGGAGAATTAAATTGAAATCCCTGCTGAAGTTAGCAGGGGTTTTGGTTTTCATCCTTTGTCTGAACTAAAATCTGCAATGACAGCGGGAACAATTTCAACCTAAGATAATAGTTTTAAGTTTTCATTGACAACACCATAGCAATGGAGGTCACAACTTCCTTAGAAAAGGAATACTTACACTATTGAATTTCACTGCACATGGAAATTATTTATGCTGTAATCAGAAGCATAGCCCCTTCCAGTGGAAGATTCTCAAGCAATTATCATGGAGCAAACCAGTCTTTAATTCACTAGGCATTAATTTAACAAGACTTTTTTTTTTTTAATTACCAGTATCTTCGTAATTGATTGATGCCTAATCTGGTGCAGCACCTGCTCTCTCATCTCCTGTGGTTCAGCTTTTCAGATTAATGAGTCAGAAAGCCAATTGTGACAGTATTGTAAAATGTATTATAATAAACTTTCCATGCTTCAAAACAGAAAAATAATCCACGAATTGATTTCCAGAGTTGAGGTTTCAGGTCCTGAAGGATTTTTTGGCTGGGGACTCTTTTTGGACAGGAGCTTTAAGTGACATCATCACTTTCTAAAGCATAGAACTGCCACCATAATTATAAGTCTTTTCATGCATTTTATTTTTTAAAAGCTACAGAAAATCAAGCCTAAAAATGTTAATGCATTTGTAGTAGTGGTCAAGCTGTGCAAATGCTGAATTTATATTCCAGCAATGTGTAATATTTCACATGATGTAGATGATGTTTTGCAAAACACAGGGTGTATAATACAAGTGTTACAAACCTGATTTCTTGCTTTTTATGACTACCTGCAGAGTGCTTAATGACAACTTGAGGCAGCTTTTGCCTTCCCATTTAGGAACAGTTTAAGAACTGCTCTGAAGAGCAATAGGAGCTGCCAGCTTCCCCGGTACACTTTGGAGCATCATGCCAATAAGAAATCTAATCACATTTGTTGGGTCTATTTATGTGCTGATGAATTTAATAATGCTGCTGTGGATGCATTCTCTCTCCTGTCCTGTGAAATCCTTCAACAGAGTTACACAATTTGTCAAGGCATTACACAACCAAATGGTGCTCTCTTGGAGGGGTGGAGCCCGTGTCCTATTAAACACTCTGCACAGCAAAGCAAGTGCTTGTATGTTTTTCATGTTCATTTTGTCTTGTCAAACTGTTGTCTCTGCATTGTGTAGAAACTTGGTCAGTTATCACCATTTCCTATAGCAGGAGCTGTTTTAAATATCCATCACACTTAAAACACAAGAAGTAGATTCCCTCAAATTGAGTATCGGTGAAGCATCTATATTTGATGTTCTGTTCTGCATATGAAATCCTGACTTTTTCCTGTTAACTGCAGCCTCTTTTGTTATCAGAAGAAGGTTTTAAGCATTTTTATTTTTATTTATTCAATATAACTGATCCCTCTCATTATCATAGCATTTTTCTTCCCAATCCTGTAGAGGAAATTTATGATCTCACTTAAATTTAAACTACCAGCTTCCTTATTTTGTTACGGATCACAGTGACCATATTTAGTTCTGTTGAATGCTCCTTACTCCCCTTCTCCTCTTGCCACCACAAACATGTCATATGGATTAAATATTTAGACAGAAATATACTTTAGCCAAGACAGAAGGAAGCCTCATATTGGGACTGCATCTCAAACAAGCCAGTATTTTTAGAACTCGATGGAAATACGAATTCAGTGCTTTGATGGTTCTTTGATTTACAGCTTTCCATAATGAAGGGCATCATGTAATAGTTTTTACAATACAAAAGCTTCATAATGCTGAAACTTTAATACAGGACTGAGGAATGGAAAAGAAAAAGAAATACAATGGAAGAGGCTGCAAGGTAGCAACAAATGACAGGCACTTAAATAAAGCAGGCAGAATGTTTTCCTGGATGTGAAGTAACAATTTGCACCTTAACAGTTGAGACTAACAAGAAATACCCAAACCCAAACTGAACTGGAGCTTCCCAAGAGATCAGTTGAAAGAGGTCATCTCTGATTCACCTGATGTTAAAAGCTGAAATAGGGTTGAATTTCTGATAGAACAGGTCTGCAAAGTTCTCTTGAATTTGTTGGCTGTTTTGTCATTATTCCCAAAAGGCAACATTGTAATGGCAAGTACAGTTCGCAAATAAAAATTATTACTACTACCTGCATGTCTTCTTTCACTGTCTTGCATAAACGTATGTGCTTGCTTGGAAGTCTCACAGCAGGATCTGCAATCCATAACAAAAAGCAGTCTGGGGAGAAAAATGTATATAGCTTCTAAAATCTGCCAGGTTTAGAGTAATACTTTCCCGATGTAGAACTGCCAAACCATCTGCAGATAAGTTTTTAACTATTATTTACTACTCCACTTCTTATATACAGCATTAATAGATTCCTGTTCATTTCCCATGTCATCTGTAGGTCTTAGTCCATTACCTACCCCCTCCCCCTCACAAACAATTTTTAGAAAAAATGGGATTAAAAAATGGTCACAATTAATCTTTGTTCTGCAAAGAAAGCAGGAAAGTGCCTGTGCAGTCAGAAGGTCCACTGCCTTCCTTGTCTTGAGGGCAAGGATTCCAGCCCAGGGATGACATGAATTTTCAAGAGTATTTGTGGGGCAGGAAAGGTTACAGGACTGCATATGGATAACTTTGTCTGCTGTTTTTGTCTGCTGTGCACATCTTCCTTTGTTTTCCAGTGTGGGAATGTGTTTTAATTTTAGCTCTAGTGCAGAAAGGCAGGGAATGGCCTGCTCCTCTTCTGTAACTTCCATGTGTTTTTTGCCACTGGGTTAGCTGCAAAGCAGAAGTCTCAATCTCTCAATCCTACGTTGATTTGCAGGCAGTTTCTAACATCCAAAGGCTCTCTGAAGGGCAATACCAGTAAAGAAAAACAAAAAATTAAAAAAAACAAAGCCAACCAAACAAGAAAACACCACCAAACCAGGTCTTGCTTTGAAACCATTCCTGTAGATCCTTTTTGCAGTTGGTAAGGATGAAGGAGAATGAAAATAAAAACACCCTTACTAGATACATAAGTAGTGATCTCTTCCTTGCTCTTTGTTCAGGTAAAATCACCTCCTAAAGTCAGGCTTCTGCTCAGTTCTCTGTACAGCCCATTCCTTGCTCAGGGTGATCTGGAGACAGAGCAAGGAGAGAAAGCAGCACTGGCAGCTCTTGGGGCATTGATGTTCAGAGAGGCTCCCAAAGGCAGGGCAAGCAGATTATCAGTGCTTCCAGACCACTGCCACCTGGGCAGAACCAAGATCCTCGAAAGGCAGTACAGAGTGTGCTGCTCCCCATGATGGAACCTGCTGACATGCTGTACGTGTTTGTAAAACAGGTCTGAAAAGAACTTGCAGGAGGAAAGAAAAAAAGGCACCTGTGTTAAGACATTGCTGCACATCAAACACTTGCTTCCAGCTATGTCCCCTAGCAACTAATACCACACTCTAGCACACAGGAGGGAGTACAGCAGAGACATATCTGCACAAGTCAAATATGAACAACTTACTCCCCCAAGTTACCTTTACAGGTAGCACACAGCTGTCACATCTGCTTGCGAGTACCAGAAGCTCCCAGGCTGGTTTCTGTAATGCTTACCCTTGAGTGTTCCCTTTTCTAACCAGCTATGTCTCCTCTACAATGTATTTCCTAATATTGAAAAAAAAAATCTTCACAAAGCCTCTTTGCAAAAAGTCCTATTAGAGGTATATTTACCATGTTATGAAAATTTGCCATATCAATAGTATGCCCAAAGTGCCTTTAGAGGAACGGCTGAAGAAGAATAGAAGCCGTGCTGTGTGAAGTGATCCGAGTATTGCCTATTGGCGAGGGCTGCTCTAACTGAAGAAAAAGAAAACATTACCATAAGGCTCAAAGTTCCTCTGACTGTGCCTTCTCCCCATAGGCAATAAAAAAACCCCCAAAATAAGCAGCCATAACAAGTAAATTACTTTAAAAGCAAAACCCTCAAGCTCCATCAAAGTGAACGCAGCTGACTGGGAAAACCAACAGTTACCCTTATTTGTCAAACGAAGTTCTCTCTGCCCATGTTTACGGCAATTGCTAAGTGCTCCAACTTTCATTTTCTTCCACATGGTGGGGGAGTTTGGTAGCTCTAACCCTGTTCATCCAGATGGCCTATCAGGTTTTATAGGCATTCCTTAAAAATAGAAGCAACCTAATCCTGGTTCAGGTAATTGAAAAGAAATTTCTGCAAAAGTGCATTGTTCTTTCAAAGCTAGCAGGCAGTAATTCATGGCTTTGACATGAGAGGACTGGTTTCCTCTCTTGCCACCAATTTCATAGACCCATTCCTTGCTCCGTGTTGATACCGGTTGTTCTGCATTACTTGTGTATCTCCTCTTTCACTTGATGCTATTTTACTCGCAGCTGAGGATATCAATTGACATGCAGATCCCACCAGAATTACTACTGGTACCTTACTGCACAGCTGGCTACTCCTATGGCAGTAAGATCTCAATGAAAGGGATGCCACACCATTCTCAAACCATTTCAGGTTCATGCTCCAACATAAACCAGAGCCAACTTTGTCACAACTTTGTTATGAGTTGCAATAGCAACTTTTATGAGAAAAACTGAGCAGACAACTAGAATTGGTTACACACAACTGCCAGATCTGCTACGTGCAAGTCAACACCCTATGAAACACAGACCGAGCTTGTTGCCAGAACTGAAGGTCAGGCTTTAATTGTAGCTGTCACCAAAGTATTGTTTCCAGAGTGAGATGTTTTGGGCTGCTGCTACACATCTTGTCAGCCCAATGTCAAACGACACCTATGTAACTGCTGCTGGCCTCTCTAACTTCCAACTGCATTTTCACTGCCCATCTATTGACTTCATCAATGACAAGTGATGAAGCAGCACTCAGCCCAACCTCAAGCTTAGGGGAACTGAAGATAACTGCAAGTGCTATATTTTTGGATGGAGGTATAGCGTGTATTGAAAGATTCAAACGGTTTCATAAGATTAACTAACACAGTAGGAAAAACAGCAAGAAAAGCCTCAGGCATTCAAAGCACAATTGCTTAAGCCAGGATCAATTCAGTGTCTCACCAGACACTGGAAATACCTGGCTCTCTGGGTTTGATTTCCCATTGCTTCTAACGCACACACCATCCTCTTTAAAGAGACAGTGGTGGGGAATATTAACTGCACCTCTGCTTGGACACTGCAAAGAAAAAACGTCGTGTTGTCCATCGCCCAGCCTCCTGAGCAGCTCAAAGTGCTGAAGCAGCAGCTTCTCAGCCCCTGTCCCATGCTGCCAGTCCCAGCACTCCGCCTGCTCTTGGGCCACCATCAGTGCTCAAAGGGATGCTCTGCTGCACCTTGGCCCCCACATCACCCGCTCAGCCAGCAAAGGCTCACACGGCCAGTCCCTGCAGGGCTCCTTTGAAACAGGACTGGAGCAATAAATGGCTTTTATTTATAACTTGCAGAATTTCAATACACTGAAAACATTGTCAGTTTAACCCGGTGTTCTTTTGAAATGCTATTTGACAACCAGAGAGGGAAAACAATGAAAGACTTCAATTTTCATGTATTTTATTTACAGGCCGCACAATACATTTTATATACAAATGGCTTAAAATAACAAAGAGTAAGCAAGCTGAAGCATAACAATTTATTTTAAATTAACTTGTCTCGAAATAACTCCTGCAATAAAGTTTCTTCACCCTGATAAGCAAGTTAATTTGATTTAAAGTCAACACAAGGTCATTTTATTTTTAAATATAGAATTCAAATAAATTTTCTGGTGATCCCTTAATTTCATGTCACACTTTTGCAAATATAGAACATCCTAAAACTCTCAGGAAGGGTAATAGCCAAAATTTCCTCATGTAAAAAACTCTATAACAGAACAGACTGGAGAAATGTTGTATGTAAAACACTTGCATGTTTTATTAATGAAAAGAAGAATGCAAGTAGTACATCTGACATTTTTCTCTCTCAGAAACAGAATTCATGGTCCAAGACCTAATTTGCCTGCAGACAAGAGGTATCCTGTGTTACTTCAGTACTTCAGTTTTTACCACACAATTATCTATTAAACTCATCCAACTATAAACTTCACCAAAACTGAAATGACCTCCTGCACCAAGCAAAAGGAGAAGAGCGCTCCAAACCGTAAGAACTTACAATGTGGGACTTATCGCCCCTGCTTCTAGAAAGCACCTGACACCACTGTGGGATGGAGAAAATTTAACAGAGACCACGTTTTATGGAAACATAAGAAAATATAGAAGTTTGCCATTTTAAAATTATTTTTTGAAGAAATTATGTTAACATTTAAGGATACATGTATTTTTATACCTCTCCCCTAGCACTGCTCATTCTGTTCAGGATAACAACTAGCGATCCATAAAAGCGGTTTCCTTTTCCTTTGGCTGAATTTAAGCATTATAATATTCTAAGTATTTTAAGTCATGGTCACAAGCAGTCCAGTCGTGCTTGCTTTCTTCCTCTTGGTATGGCTAAAGACCACTTAATATAAATAATGAAGTACTTGCTATTTGATAGTCCATTATTACAGTATTTCACTACGTTTATTTAAAAATACAAACACACAACACTTACTTTTTGATGTAGTATCCAGGTCTCTGTAGCTCACTTTGGAGTTGCAGCACAGAAAACATAAACCCAAAGGAATGAGGGAGAAAGTAACAAAAGCCACAGCTCCACAGAAAAATAACGCTGTTTTCAGAATGTCTACTACTGCATCAAAAATGCAAGAGCCACATGATGTAAAATGCCAAACCAGTACAGACTCCTTGCTGAGTGGAGTTCACTCATAAGGGCAAAATACTGCGTAAGCACATCATATGATTTAATTCAAAAGAAATGCTGATGGGTAATACACAGGTCCGGTACAAATGAATGTGGACCTACTGTCCTTAGATCCAGGCAGTTCCCTGGCTGCTAACCTGCCCAGACACAATTCTGGGCCAGAGGAATGTGGCTGCAGGCACCAATCGTCCTGCCACACCCTCAAGGGCAGAGCTCCTCACCTGTACCCAGCCTCCACCAGCCCAGAAGGAAAGGTGTCAGCAAAAGAGCCAAGAAGATTCCCTGGGCTGCAGAGAAGGCAATCCTTTCAGAGTTATCACATATGGAAATCCATTAACTTTCCCTCCAAATTATTCCAACACTGTTGTCCTAGGCAAATACAGTGTTCAAAGTCACAGGCTTGTAATCCTTAAACTGGGGAAAAGTCATTGTACAGTATTCATCTGCTACAGCATGCCAGAGTTTTGTTTCTGATTAATCTGGAAGTCAATTGTTTATTGAGCCTCCCCTCTCCTCCCAGTCAGGATTAATTGTGCGGGGGCTGTTGGGGTCTTTTTCATGGCCAAAGACTCAAATCCATTTTGGTAGAACAATGTATGAGAGTACTGCCAGCCCGTAAGGAAACTGCACAGTCATTTACAGATGCAGGGGGACCAACTTCTCTGCATTGAATGAAGCAAACTAAATGCCTTGAAAATTTATGTCCAAAAGGGAAGGTAGGAGACACAACTTTTTCCTTGCATTCTGTATTGAAAGTCAATTAATTTAGTCCTCTGAGATCTACTTTCCATTTGAACTTACCTGTATTTTTAGCCAACTATTGCCTGCAGTTACATTTCAAGTGCAGGTGAGTAACCCCAGACTGCACATCTTTAGTGAAAGTAAGTGCATATAAGCTTTCAAAGTATTTTGCTTGATTAAAAAAAAAAATCCCCAAAACTAAAAAAAAAAGCAAGCTGTGTGTATATTTGTGGGTCTGGGTTTTTTAAAGATTAGCAAACAAAGAGCCTTAGCTGACACTGTCCCTATCTAAATGACACTAATGATTTTTGTCTTTATCATTTTACTAGAAGAAAAATGCTATGGGGGTGTCCTTACTCAAGGGAAAAACAGTCCAGTGCACTGTCATTCACATGAAGCTTTTGCCTTCCTTAAGCACAGGCTATTCAGGTTCTAAGTATTTGTTTCTGACCTGGCCACTTTTGTTTTCAGACTGCAGGATTTTCTACTGTGTCTAGTGAAGGCAACTGGCAGACTCGAGGACAGCGTAAGCAGCAGGACTCTCTCCATTCCTCATCTGCCAGATCCTCAAACACTACACAGTTAGTGAAGGGAGTTTCTCCATGCTCTACAGTGTGGGAATTAGCCATATATGAACCAGGATTTTCAACTGAAACAAAACACCAACAGCTTTGGCTTCTATTCTGAAAATCCAAAAAGTCATTGACAAGACATTTGTAATAGTGTAAGTAGAAATTTTTACTTTTTAAAAAGTAGTATTTAAACACTCAGTTACATAAGGTACCGATTTGTCAACTGGATAATCAGTTGGAAAATGGTTTCCAATATGGGCTTCAAGACATCATTTTACGTACAGGCAAAATATAACCATACCTCCTCTCTGCAGGAGAGAGACCACTTGCTGTCAGAGGAAACAAAAAAAACCATGCTGGGAGTTGTAACTAGTATGAGGAGTGGCTCTTGGTAAGAGTTTTAACTATAATAATTTTAGTTGTTCCGAGACACTCAATTCCAGTATTAAAATGTTCTGTGGAGTAGCAGATATAAAATCAATTAATTGGCACAATCACAAGTTTACAGCAAATTACAACTAGTGTCAAACATTTTGCCACTGCTTTAAATACTGGTCATTTTTCCTTTGGTTACTTCCTACAATGCAGTACTTGGGGTAAAAAGACAACAGTGTCAGCTTTTCAAACAAAGTAAAAAAATTACTGCTGTTGACATTTAAGAGAAAAAAACTATTTCATCACTTGGTAAGGACATATAAAGTGTAATTTATTTGGCAGAGGAACTAAAACACTTACTACAACTCCAACAGGGAGCTGAGGAAAAACTACACTCTTCATTCTTCTCCTCACTTTCAACATTTCTCATGAAGTTCAATCTGGAAATTACAATTTTATCTAGGTAAGATCAGGTCTCTAAGTAACTGGCCCATGTGAAGTAAACAGCACAAGGTTATGACCTGTTTGAGTTTCTTATTATTATCTGAATTCTCTTGTTAATTACCTATGCTTAGGCATTTATGTTCATAGCAATCTGTGAAGTACTTCCAAATTTTTGCAGACCTTAAGCTTACATGTTAAGGCACTTACCATTCAAGTAAAACAGTTCTTATATAAACAAGCGTGGGAGATGGAGAGAACATTTTACCAGAACACCCATTCTTTTTTTCCTTGAAAGAAAAAAAAAAATGTTGACCAAATATTTATAAAATTTTGCATCAAGAGAAAGGTTGTGTTTTATTATCTGAAATGAACACGAAGTACACCTTCCACAATAACACTGAAAGCAGTGCAAAGACTGACAGTGACCTTTGACTAAAGGTAGTTCTGTAAAAAGAAAAATACCAGATAAATCAGTGCCCTGCTTTGATTGTTGTAAAATTTCTTTTTTTTTTTACATAAAAGTTGGTCCAAACTTACAAAAAAAGCACAAATGTGCATAGTTCAGAAGATCCGAAAGAGTGCCATAAAAAGCCGATGTCCCTAAATTTAGCATCCACTTAAAACTGCCAAAATACAAAATAAAAGTCAGAACTAGAGTTTGTGAACATGTACAATCAATTCATCTAGTTTTTAGACAGCATGAGTTGTAAGCATTTTTTATTTTTCCTACTGTATGCAAGACCCTTTTCCACATAAAAATAAAGCTGTTGAGTTGACATTATTCAAGTCCGTTGAATTGCTGTTTTAAATTGCAGCTAGGGGGGAAAAAAACCAGTTTTTCCAGATAAAAATGATGTGCCTGAGGAAAAACAGATACTCAGTATGGTAATCCTCTACCTCGTCCTCTCACTGCAGATGTGCTAATGTGTCCCCTGAATCCTTGGGAATAGCCAGGTCCTTGGGCAGGAGAAGTCCAAGTTTGTCCATGCATGTGGCTGATGCCAGTGGGATTTTCCTGTAAGTTACTTCCATAGCCATAGTTGTGCATCTTTGTGGGCAAAGAGTGCGCACTCTCTGGCCCTGTGGAAGCATCACTGCTGCTTCCCAAAACCGGGATTGGGCCATGGCTGTACTCAAACCTATGGTCTTTATCTCCACTGAACAGCATGGGGCCAGCGTTGAGGTAAATGTCTCCATAACCAGTTACTGAGCTGGGAAAGGATTCTGGAAAGGCTGATGGAGGAGGGGCAGCACCAGAGTGAGATGAAGCAGTACTGTAGTTATCCAAAGACTGAATATCTGAGTTTCCAAGGAAACTCCTCCTTTCCAATACTCCTGATGATCCGCTTCCTATTCCATCACTAGTGCTGTAACAGGCAGATGAAAAGGATGATGATCCAAAGTTATCCTTGTAGTCTGGGCCTGTTACATAGGAGTCTCTAGCCTGATAATCCACACTCGTTTGTACTGGCTCCTCCGTTGTCGCCTGAGCTTGATGCTGAGCCAGCAGCTGCAGAAGAGCTGCTTTCACCCCCGCGTGAGGATCTGTTCCTGAAGAGTTACTTATAGGCAAATGCTGATTCTCTGTCCGATAATCAAGGTCTTCATCAGTGAGCGGCGGAGGCTCCGGTGGCTCGGGGGGACGCTGGTCTGGAGGCAAGATCCGAGGGCGCTCCTGCTCAGGTGTTCGGTTCAGAAGCCTCATCTCAGACTGCCTAACCAAATCCTCTTGACCTAAGAAGATGAAAAAGAAAAGCTCTGGAATAAAAAGGCCACCTTATCAAAGAACAGCAATACTCAAGGTTTAAAATAAACATGAACAAAAAAGCACACTTCTCAAAAAACCCCCCAAAGCCCCCAAGAACAGCCCCAAAGCACTTCACAATATTTCTTTTAACAGCTGCAAACACCACAAAACAATACATGAACCACCATAATAAACCTGAATTTGCAATCCAAAAAGATGAACAGAGCTCTAAACTGTGAGAAGACTACAGAAGCCACTACTATATCTCAGTAGAAACCTTTAGCCATGTGTGTGACAGTTATAGGTAACCTGAATTTGACACTAAGAAACTGCTCTAGTGAGCATTAAAACCCAAAATAAAATACTGTCTCACCAAAATAAGCTTTACCCAAACACACAGTCAAAAGTGGCAAATTACATCTATGCATCTGCTAGAAAAGACTGTCTTCTCCACCACATTCAGCACTAAGAAAACCCCAACCCTCCAGAATAATGATCAGTGTTTCATCACTAATACTTGTGTACCTCTTAAGCTGGGTATCATTGTTTGCTCTGTCTGCATGGCACCTGTTACAGTAAGAGACAAATCCTCTGATCCAGATGTAAAATGTGACCAAATCCATTAAATCTCCTATACTCACACAGATTCATATGGCAAACATGTTAATCATCTACTTCCAACCTATTACATCTCCAGTGCTCCAGGTATTTGCTGGTTAGCAATAAAGGCCTTCAGTACCTGCAGACATGTATAACGACTTGATCAGATGCGGGTAGCCAGGTGCCGGAGATTCCACGTCATCCCGGCTGACAGACACAGGAGTGGCGGGTTCTGGAGGCTGCCTGAGTTGTAATGACATTTCATTTCCTGATCCATTTTCCTTCTCCTCCAATACAAAATCTTTTTGTTTTGTTTGCTGAGCCTTTATTAACTGAGACAACAGAACAGCAAATGCACTCTGCACAGCTGCCTGGGCAGCATCAGTCTCAACTTTAGGCTGACCCAGCTGAGCAGGTGGCACAGGGGGCTGCGTGACCATCGGCTGTTTTAGAGGCTCCTGCTCTGGAGGTGGTGGCGGAGGCGGCGGTGGCTGCTGCTGCTGTTCTGACTGTTTTTCACCTGCTGACAAAATTCCAGCAGGAAGATTTATTTTATTTAGTTGCTGCTGAGTCTCTGGGTTTACCTTAATATTCAATACTTGGGCAAACTGTGCCAAACTAACACTTGTTTTAGACTGTAGCAGGTTTAGCAGGATTGCCACTTCATTCTGGTTTAACTGCTGTCCAGTGCTTGTTTTTGCTAAAGACAAAAAAGGTGTTTTTAAGTATTATTTAGAACTGACATATTTCAGAAACTCAAAAGAAGACTAATCTAGCATGGCTGACATGACTGGCAAAGCATGGGTTTGGACAACACAGAAATGGAATGCTTTCACACATTAACTGTCTTTGGGGAGTATCTGTAGGAAATGGAACAGTAAGATCCAATATAACCAAAGTGACTTCCATGAGGTGCACACATGCACTTGGACAGATGGAAAAACACCAAGCTAGAGCTCAATTTTCCACAATGTAACTAAGCTGGGGCTTAAGGCCACCTGCTTTAGGCAGCTGTAAGATTTCCAATCCCTATAAAATTTCCTATCTTTGACATACCACAACCCTTTGTTAAAAAGTAGCCATCTGCAAAATCTATTTCCAGTCACATTCCAGCCCATCCTAATTCAGCGTCTGGGTTTTAGCACCTGCCCAAGTGACATGGCTCTAGGTGGCCCAGGAGCTCACAGTATAAATGCAAAAGGAAGTGCTGACTTAGAGGGACAAGAAGTCAATCACTCAGTAGCGGGAAATATGTGATGATAATGGATGATTAAATAGAGTTTGCCACAAATAAGAGCAGATTATGATGATACAGGGAAATATGAATAAGGAAGTTTGAATATCAAAGTAGTTTCTTAGCTTCAGACACCCATGGTGGTGATTTATTTTGAAAGAAGTGAAGCAGCATGGATTGCAACATGCCCTATGAGTAGATGACTCAGAGAAGGCGGCAGTTAAAAATTAGAAAATGAGTGTGTGAGCAGGCTGGCAGAGCCCTGATTTTTTATTAACCCAGGTCAGCACGAACACATTCAGTCCTCTTCTATCCTTGCCATTGTGCTATCTTTCCAATATATTAATTCATAGTGGATTAAAAGCCATGCATGACATACAAAAATACTAAGTATTTGCCTTGCAAGATTTAAGAGCAGCAAAGCCGGAAAGTGCTGCAAAACCCAAAACCCACAACTCTACTTGTGGATGTGCACCAGGATACTAGCACTTGGAACCTACTTAAGCAGGATCCAGGGACTTCAAAATTTTTATATATTTATATAAATATAAACCACCTTCTATTTGGCAATACAAAAAAAATAAATCACACTTTCTTATGCCTTGTACTTCTGACTCTCACTCAGATGTCATGATTAATGGAAGATTTTGTCACATCTGAGGATGGTATACTCAACATTAAAACTTCTCTCAGACTCTCAGTGAAAATTCATCAGAAAAATGCCAAACGGGAAACTAATCTACCTATTCCATACTCTTTTAGCTTTACGTTCAATCTAACAGGAAACTGTATTCTGGGAAATCTGTCATAACAAAGTTATTGAGATCTGAACAGCTCCTGTTAAATTGCAAAATGCAATAACCAGGGGTCCCATTCATGGATTGGAACACTAGCAATTTATCCAATGTCTTTTTAACCTCTCCTTTTGGAGTGCTTAGAAACAAATGTAAAAGTTTTGGCTAAAGCATGCATTTGGTCATAGTTATATAACCTGTCTTACTAATAATATTATCTAAGGTGCATTACGGCTTCCAGAAGTGTTTTGTTTAATACAGTAAACGCCTCTATGCTCCACTGAAAATTAAACTGCCTTCTCTTCTATCTAGATATATTTTTCTGTGGACATATGGGTAAACAGCAATATAGCTATTTGCTTAGTTTATTTTGCATAGTCAGTATTAATGACTAACAGTAGTCTCATCAGGCTGTTACATTATAAAAGTACAAAGAAGATAACGACTTTCCTTTGGACTCTTTAAACTTCTAATACAGTTTCATTGATCGGGGAAAAAGAGTTACAGAAAGTCATTCTTGAAAATGCTGCCAAAATTTTAGCCTAAACATATGGATGAGCAGAATCTCACAGCTGGATTACAGTGAGAAATCAGATGAATGGATCAAGAGGCAATAAATTGCAATAAAATACAATCAAAATAACTATTTTTGATGTATCTTTGCACAGAATATTTGGAGCTCTGCTCTACTGTTAAATTAAGGGTTGATTCATGATGGTTAGTATTAAAGAATTGTCAGCGACTATGAATGCATAAACTGTGTTTTTCAGCTGAACTGCTCTATCAGTGCCATAGGATTTACGGTCATTTCGCACAATCAAAAATGGTCTTACATTAAACTTACAGGTATCCATTTGGTGTTGTCACTCTCTGTATTTCTACATTTTTTGTGAGAACTATCACTTAACCGCTAAGTGTCTCAAATGGTCTCCATATCAGAACCGTTATTTTTTTTGTTATATTACATTTGTAAAACTTGTCTTAAGCAAGATACTTTGTTCAAGTTTCAGAATTACTGGCAGTGCAATTCACAGAGGTAGCTACTTCATGTTATACCAGCTTCTGGGGGGGTGGGTTTTTTTCGGTTTTTTACAACTTCATTTAGCCTCAACAACCTGGAAAGCTGAAGACTAACACAACATGCAGATGGATTCTGTCCCATTTGAAATGACGATTGTTCTAAACTCTGCCTTCTGGTCAGTTTATCAATACCAATAAAGCTTATCCCATCTATGGAGATTTTGAGAAACTTGGAACAGCCACTGGGTTGTGGAATTACAAATGAATTATAGATGAGCAAGAGCTGAAATACCCTCAAAATACAGAGCAAGCAAGATAGTTGCTCTGACCAGGCTGAAAAGTTAGGTCAAATTGGGAAGGAACACTTATGTTTCCAAAAGCAAAGGTAAATCTTTCGTAACAAAGATTAAACTTACAATACTGTTCCTCCCTCAAGAATCCAGGAGATGTCAATACTCTGCAAGTAACATCTAAAATTTCTAGAGGTGCAATCCAAGTAGTAGGTAATTGTAAGAACTGAAAATATTACTGACCAAGTGCTACACTAGAGCTGCCCTGAGTTTTGAGTTGGGAAGAAGTTTGCATGCCTTGTGGGGTGTTGGTTCTGCTTTCATCCATGCCTAGCGACAGATCCTTCCTAGGGACTTTAGCTGCTGTAGAGTCATCAGTCATGCCCATCTGCTTCTGTCTTCTGCGTTTCTTACTCCACAGCTCATGGCAATCCTGCCACAAAGGAAGGCTGCAAAGAATGATTGGAGATAATCAGTTTTATCCCTATATTTAAAATTTTTTTTAACCATACTGGTAAAATAAACACTTAAATGATATATAATGTAACTTTTGAACGGTGAACCTACTGGAATTCAGAAATACATCAGGAAACATTCAAAAGCCTGCAAAATCTCAGACCTGCTTTTTCTGGCTGAAATCTCTTTACTGAGTGCCTCTTTCAGAAGCACAAATCCTTCTGGCAAAGAAGGAGAAAAAGTATCTTAAAATTAGTTATTTTCCTAATTTTTTGTGTAATTCAAAACTTCAGAATCAGTGCTGCACAGTTGCTTTGAAATACAACTTGCACACTACCAGATAACTAAGTCATCAGTATGAAAGTGTTTTTTCTTAGGGTCCTTCTGTCTGCTTATAAAAAGACTGCTGAGTCATTAGGTCACATATTTGTCCATAGTAACAGACCTGGCTATCTAGCATTTATAGTGTACAGCTCAGGCAACCAAGGCAGTAGGGGGAAAAAAAAGAAGAGGTTGCAGAAATAAGTTGCATGAATAAATAGCACTAGGAAAGCTGAGATACCAGGAAGAACAAGGGGATACCTTTTAAGACATATGTATGCAGAGGCAAAATTCTCCTAAGAAACTTATCTGCCACAAATTCTGTCCTTCTATTACAGTTCCCTGCAGGCATCTCAATTCTGATTTCCTGAGGAACACAAAGACCCGTCCACAGATAACAGAAATACTGAGAAAGGCAGTAAAAATAGTGGTTTATGTTTTCCTATATTACATTACATTTCCTATTCCTGTCTTAGCAGTTCTGTCACCCAGGAATATGGAAAAATTAGCTGACAGATGACAAGAGACACTGGAAAGGCAATTATGACAACTGTTTCCTTTATTCTCTCCCTCCACCTGCCAAGCATTTTCTGAAAAACAACTGGAAGCAAGAACTCATTGTGAGAAGTATCCTATGGTCCTTGCAATCAGCATGTCACTTTCTTTGAATGAACAGCTGCTCCTTCCCAAAACAGAACTTCAGTCTCTCAAGAGAACAGTCGACATCTTCCTGTGCTGTGCCAGAAGTGAGTGTGGTTCCTCTTAATTTTTAAAAGGACACCAGTGACTTATTTGTATTGAATTTCCATGTATCAGCTTCTAGAATGGATGCATTACCACATCCCTGAAGAAAAGATGCTCTTTCCATTCACTTACTTTAAAATGCACATAAGCAACATGCTGTACAAGTGGTTCTGAGACTTCAGCAAACAGCCCGAGATTGCTGATTTCTGATTTTCACACAGTGATATAGTCATATTCAGGCAATGAAACCTCTTCACCTCGTGTTTTAGGAACATTAGTAATGTCTGCCCAGAGAGGTTGTGGAGTCTCCCTCACTGGAGATACTCAAGAACCACCTGAACACAATCCTTTGCCATGTGCTCTGGGATGACCCTGCTCGAGCAGGGAGGTTGGACCAGGTGACCCACTGTGGTCCCTTTCAACCTTACCCCTTTTGTGATTCTGTATAACAACCTTGTGTATGTAACAGGTTAAGTCCAGAAAGAATTTTAATAAAATCCTTAGGTAAAACTCAAACATTTTTCCCAGTTGGTTACTAATTAAAAAGAAGTCAGTACAGGCTGCCTTGAAGGTTCAGTTTAGTCAAACAATATCATAGGTTCTGTGTTCTGACAGCTATATTGAGGAAAAAATGACACCTGCAGATTCTCTAATACTTTTTCATTGTTTTCCTCAGGAGATGCTCCAATATGATTTGTACTGATTAAAATTACTGCAAAGTCACTGCAAAAATCCTACAAGATGTTGCAATACATTTCCTCTGAGAAACTGAGAGGAACGATCCCGTACAATTTCACTTTTCCTGCCTGTAAAACCAAGACTCTCCTCTGGCTCATGAAACAATTTCTTCACTTTAATGCTCAGGTACTTGTGCAGAATTCTATACCCAGTGTCATTCTATCATCAAAGAAGGTGATTCAGATTCATGAAGGACCTCAAAATACTTGGAAAAAGTAGACACTGATAAACTGAGATAAAAGGGAAATTATGCTTTTTCAATATTATAAACATTCATAGAAGAGTATTTCCTTTAAAGGTAGTAACTCAGTAACTAATTCTAGGAATGACGAATCAGTTCTCAGATCCTCACAACCACTGTTACCGTGTAAGAGTCACTTAGCTACACAAGCATTTTACTGCAGAATCACCTTTCAACTGTATATGTCAACACGCCTGCCACCACCTCCTTTACTGAACCACAATGAACTTACTGAAATCAGTGCATGTTCACACATCCTAGGTCAGCAGCATTACCAGTGGAAATTACTTACTCTGGAGGAGGCATTTTAGATGGCTCCACATCTCGCAGAAACTCACACTGAAGAGCTTGTTCAGCTGTGCAGCGCTTGCTGGGATCCAGGGCAAGCATATAATCGAATAAATCTAATGCAGCTGGTGGGATGCTACAAAAGTGCAAAATGGAGGAAAGCGTCACATCCTTATTTTGTATCACACACCTCTGTGCAAAATCTTAATAAACACATCCCTTCCAAGACAACTGATCATTAACTCCTCAGGTAACTTACATACTAATAAAACCCACAACCTGAGCTTGATAGTACAAGACAGAGATAAACTTCACCTTTTACTACCTGTACTATTATATAACCCAAGCTTTTTTCACCTTGTGTTGTTTCATTGCTTGAAACTTTGTCCTTACCACATCCACAATTCTAAGCCAACACTATACTCTTACTTTTCATTTTGGAATTTACCACCAAGGAGTTGGACTTTTGATTGATTCATGGACAGTAATTCTATCACTTCAAAGATATTAGGCTCATTAGTATGAACAGGATGATCATTTCTCTTGAAATCCACTGTACCTGAAGGAGGGGAACAACCCCTTTAAAATAAGCTTACAGCTGTCTTCCCTACCTTTCACTTGCGACATATGCACAAAACTAGTTCAGTGGTAGTAGTTTAGAATACACGGTTCAGGTAACTCCTCTGTGTTGAATGAGTTTATGGCCCAAAAGACTGTAATGTTAACCAGACTACATATTTAGCTGCAGCCAGTTTTACTAATAAAAAACAATTAATTACTCTGAGCTGTTTTTTGGACAGGGCAACATGCAGGTGTACCAAACAAATGTTTCCTTAGGTGAAAGCTGATAAGTGGCTGAAATTTTAGGGCCTTCTTTCCTCTTCTTGACACTTGTATTAAATAAGGGTTAATACAAGCTCTGTGGGTATCACGGGAAGGACAAGAACCTAAAGCCATTTTTCTCAACACTTGATCTATGTTCGTTCTCCAGAAAATACTGAAGTTCATAAAGTCTCCGAGAAAACTTAATGCTATTACAGTTGACTAAACTAATTCTTCATCCTTACAAAGCAAACTCTTCTCTCAGTTTTCGACGATACTGCTTCTTTGGTTTCATTGTGTTGAAATAAGCTAATTTTATAACATCAGGCCACACTGCTGGACAAGGACTTCCGCAAATTCGGCTGTACCAAAAAGAAAGGAGAAAAGGATATGAGATCCAAAGCTACAAGTGAGCACAGCTGTCATTTTTATTCTTGCAAGTACAGTGAAAACAAAAATAATTTTCAATTTTAATGTTCAGGTTATTTTTAGCTAAAATTTCTCCACTGTCAAATGCCCAACACCATTAAATAAGGGTGAATTGTCTACGAAGGGTAATCACCCCACACAGACTAAACATACTGTTTCTGCCTCAGCCCAGCCCACGCATCCTCTACACAAATGTTTTGAAAAACGTAACCAATTACATCTGAAGAGTATGCCAGGTATCTGACTAGAAGAACTGGACAGCCCACATTTAGAGTAACTTTTATGTCCTTAGCTCCCAACGCCATTGAAGAAAGATATACCAAATAGCTGAAAAAACGCTGAAGAGATAAGGGAAAAAAACCAAACAATTCAGTAAGTCCCAAGGGCAGAAACCACTAGAAAACTTCTGTATTTTTTACTTCAGTTATGAGTTTTATGTCTCAAGCTTCATCTATCTCCACAAATGGAGCTGCCCATACTCTTATGCCTCACATTCCATCCTCATCCTTTTTTCCAACCAAGGATGGCAAAGCACAAGCTGATCAAGATCACACTTCAGTGCAGAAGAACTAGTAAGGTATTTCCATATATGCAAGGTTTCAAATTCTGATGCAAGTAGTCATAAAAGGACATTTTGCAAATACATTTCCCAAGTTCAGCCCTCCTTTTTATTAGATTTAAATGGTTAGTGTAAGAGACCTAATGATCTATTCATTATGCCCCAGGTGCTATGCAAACCTCTGACTTTACACTGGTTGGGGTATGTAATTTTCAGGAGGGAGAATAAAAATAATAAATCTCTTACTATCAGAATTTACTTCAGCTCTATCTTTGATAAAGTTTGAAAAGATAAATGTAGAATTGTTGACTGCAACATGATCACAGCAGAGATGTTGATAAAACTGATATATTATGTTCAAACAGCAAAAAATGCATAGCATCAGTGAAGAGGAAAAATGAGCTACAAACAGAAGCTTCCAGTAGATGGATATCACAAAGTTTTAGGGTTTTGTACCAGAGGTACAACACAAAGAAAGAAAAACTTCAAATTACTCATTCTCATGTGCTTCAATGCCATCTAGTGCTCAAAAACAAAAATTCCCAAACTCATGAGTTTAATTCTTACGCCACAGACGACCACTGATAAGCTTCACACCTCCTAAAACCTTCATTTCTTCAGGCTAGCTAGTAACTACACAGAAACATGTTACTGTTCAATCTGTTTTGAAAAACATCTCAATATATAACTTTGTAATATTTTTTATTAAGTTAATTTGATCATTTACTGTTCACATTCTGTAAGTTCTGTAGGACTCACCCTCTTTTCCCCTTGTTTCTAGGAAGAGCACCTCTCCTCATTTACAATGTCAATTATGATATCAGAATCAAGAGCAAATTTTGCTCGCTGAATAAAGGGAAAGAAAAAGATGCTCTGGTTCCACTGAACTAAATACTTATCATTCTATGATTTATTGAGAACAAGGAAAGAAACAGAATTTTTATCTCCATCAAATGTCTGGCAGTTTGTAAGTGAACAGAAAGATTCCTGCAAAAGTAATAAAGCCCAGGTATGTACGTGGTAGGCTTGAAACAAGAACTCATGGCCAGCAGCATGCCAAATATCTATTCCTCCCAAATCCCACTTGTCCTTATTGTCCATGTTCTCATTTTGATTTGCCACAAGCAAGTTGCAACATCATCTTAAAAATTATAGGCATTTTGATTACTCTCTCTTGACAATTTCAGAAATATGCAACTCCAGCTACTCTACAAAAATCCGTCTTACTCATCAACTGTACACAGAACACTCACAAAAAACCCATCATGTCTGTACCAAAGTCACTCGTGTTAAATGCCCCTCAAAACCTCTAACATCTTACTCTGGGCAGTAACTGAGTGATTGCAAGTGTTTGCAGTGCATTATCTCAGATTTTAACACTAAGAAAAGAAACCTGTCAGTTTATGAGGCACCTACTATGTAGCAGTGCTTGCAAGTTACCTTATGAGTTCCAGTTGAGCAAGTTCTTGATTTGCTTGAAATATTGGCTTTTTAGTAAAAAGCTCACCCAGGATACAGCTGTAAAACAGTTTTGCAAAATTCCATCATTATGGCTTTCAGTACAGATTGATAGGAACTTTAGGATTTATTTCTGGCTTGTTTTTATCCTTGCTATGCTTCTGTCCAAACTCTTACCCACAGCTCCAGACATCGATAGCCGGTGTGTATCTTTCTTCCCCAAGCAGAAGTTCAGGAGGCCGATACCATAACGTAATAACTTTGTTGGTATATGGTCGGCTGTCGGGAGGAGGAAAAAGAGAGGACTATCATTTTAGTACAATCACACTTCTGAAAAAATGATACCTTAAGGACTTCACTTCTGTGATGCTGTTTAAGAACAGTACAACCTTCCACTCTCTTTTAATTTTAGTCCTGCAAAGCTGTAACTGCACAAAAGCAAACACAATTGCCTGATGAAGGCTACAAAAAGTCAGATAGAAAACATAAGTAATTATCACACAGCCACTTTGATGCTATGAGCATTCTGTATCTCCATTATTATTCAGAAAGCAATACTGCGTATCTATTACACTGCTAGTCATTTCAGGAGCAGGACCTGCTTAGATGAAACCAGTAACTTCCACGCACCTACTGGTTATTACCATACTGAATATAGGACCTCTACGAGCATTTTAAAAAGAAGAAAAAAGGTCACTTTTCCCTCTTTAAGTATAAACAAAAGAGATAAAGCCTTTTTCTGGAACTACATCATTCAACAATTTTGATTCCAAAGCCTGGAATGCTTCTAGTATCTTGCTACATTTCACAACATCTTTAATTCTCCACAGCTCTAACCAGAAATTTTGGTCACTGTGAATAATCCTTTCCATCTTCCCACTAAAGGAAAGATTTCTACTAACGCAGACACACATTTTTTTTTGTGCGCAGCATCAACAGTTCAGAATGGAAAGCAGAAAAGAGATGTTTGATTTTGGTTTTGTTTCAACCACGGTAATTTAAAAGTGATCCCAGAATTCTTTCAGTTTTTTTCAGTTTTTCACTGTTACCAACACTAGGTAACTCCAAATAGAAAGAGTAACATTAAGTATGAACAACCATAGAATGAAGCCTAACAAGTTCTTATAGCACCCTCAATAGTACAGGTATAATTTCTGTAAAATCATCTGAGTCTTTCTTTCATTAATGCATATAACTCCAAATAATTTTAAAAAGGTAGTATGTTTTTGGAAACAATCCCATCATTTATCATATTTATCTCTGAAGCAAGCATTCCTCTATGAAATGTTTAAATGGTATAGACTATCTCTACAGATACACTGCTCATACGTATTAGTATATGGTGGTTTTTATTTGAACAGTTGTCTTGTCATGCAATCTCTCAAATCTCCTACTCCAAACACGTTAAATCCACCAGAATAACATTTAAAGGAGCACAACTACAACAACCAATGGGAATTTACTTATAGTTAAATTTTTATTTCCTCCCCATTATGGCCCCACCAAATTCTGTACCCTTTCAAACAGTATTAAATTCTAAACAAAGTAAACCAAATGCAAAGTACCTGAATTAAAAACAGCAGCTATTATACACTTGCTGATATACATTAATTACATCTGTTACTGCAGGTGAGAAGGAAAATGTATGACAAAAGAATTGTCAAAAATCTACTGAGATTCTAATTATTCTCCCATATTCAACTGGCAATTCTATTAGCTAGCTTAATTAAATCTTAATCTTGGTTTCATTTATGCACAATGGCATAGTAATGTTGCTGTTTAATGTACAGTACAATCTGTTATTGGCATTATAAGGACACTGGACTTCTAATCCTTAATGAACAGTGAGTTTTACAAACAAAATTTAAATTAATTTAAAAAAAGACATTAAAAAAACCCCAAGCAAAACATGGTAAGCCAGTTCTGAGGAAAAAAAACCAAAACAGTAGGCCAGTTTGGTGCATGTTAAAACAACAAGGTAGGATAACATCCTTTTATTACTAAATACATCCAAACCAAAAAATAATTAGCTAGCAGCTGCTTAAGATTATCTCACTTTGCTATTATACTCAACAGTTTTCGTAACTGTACTTAAGCATATTTTCCTGAAGTAACAGTTCAGAGACAACAGCACAGTGAAACTAATGCTAACACATTTATCAATGACCTAAGAGCTTTCTAGAAAACAAAAAAACCATAAAGCTAACATTATGGATATTAATTCCCAAATTAGACATGCAGAAATCAAAGTAAGCTCAGGTATCCAACCATCTCATGGACAGACTACTGTAGTGAACATTCAGCCTGGATTTTGAAAAGTCAGTTCCACATGACAAATACAACATTACAAAGTAAATATTAAAGTTCTTAATCACAAAAAACTGTGCACCTGTTTCCTGGAGTACGAGCATAACGAAGCCAAGAACAACAGAAGCACAAGTCACAAGAAGTTTCAGAATAACTTTTATTTAAACTTGTATCTCTGTTTCCAGCAGATTCAACAGCACTGACTGCCTAAAGAATACAATCAACCTCTTGAAATATAAGGTTAAATCTTACATAAAAGTAATGCTTATTGGATAAGAACTGTATGCTACTTTGTGTCAGCAAAATCAAAAAAAAATTTTCTTTCCCTAAATAATGTCTTTGGTATACCAACAGAAGAAATATACCTTAGGTTTACAGGACCAGAAATTTAGGACTGTAACTTAATTTCCGATCAATAAATGGCCAGTCTCTACCGTTACTCATCCAGAACATGCGGAAAAGTAATACACTCACACAAAGAGACTTTTGTGGTTTTCTGCAGTGTAAGACAACATGTATTTCCTTCACTTTCCTAAGCAATTACATGTATTACGGTACAGTAACATTTCCTTTAAACAAACCAGTCTTCTGGCCCTCGTAATAGTTATGCAAAAAGATTAAACTTCTGAATGTTTTTTCACAGTATAATTGTATCTTACCTTTCTTCTGAGTTGTACAGCCGAGCAAGCCCAAAATCTGCGAGCTTTATCTGCCCTCTGGTGGAAAAAGCAAAGAATTATTCAGTGGTTAATCCTGTTAAGCTTTCCTCCCCCCAGATCAGGTAAAGTTTAAGACTGAAACAGCTGCAATTGATCTTCACCAAACCACATTAATGAACAGGCAATGCTTTGCTATCTCTACAGTAAACAGTATGCTAACTTACTGAACAGCAAAGACAAGTAAGCAAAATCAGGTATGCTTATCAAGTGGCGTTTACATCACTGGATCTTAGTCAAAATTTAAGTCTACACCATGAAATACTCAAGTCAGTAACTCTGCAGGAAAAAACTGAGGGAAGAAACTGCTACTTTCTCAGGCCTTACTGCTAGCATGAGGATTTGTACAGCAAACAACTATCAGCAGTCATACTTCCTTCTACGAAGCCATCGAAGTCCTGTTCTGCTCTTGTACAGTTTAAATCAGCCTTTAAATCAGGGTGACCAACCAGATAAGGGCTTCTATTTTTGTCAGCAGCCAACCTGCTGAATGGCATAACCCCTAACCCATTCCAGAGTTTTCCCATATATGAGGGGAAGAGTAGAAGATACAGAGCTCTTGCCTGGCAGCTCCCACAGCTAAAAGGCACTGCTCAATGACCAGAAACTCTCACTATATGTAAAGTCTGGATGATTCAAACTGAAAGCTATCTGCAAGCTTCTCTAATACATTAAATGAATGCTGGACTGTTATATGTGGTTTTCGTTTTCTCTACTGATAAACTTTTATAACTCCCATCACTTTCAAATACGTATTATTTAATCAAATTATGGCAAGATTTGCTGCTAGCATGACCATTTTGTGGTAACAGCATGTACACGACCATTTTGTGATGATAAAATATATAAGTTACAGTTTCCATCCACTTTTCTCCTCAGACCTTTACTCTGATTTCTTGGAGAACATCTATAAACAAAGAAATGTTCCCCTCAAATTTACATGCTTATTTCTGAGAAACTACTTGTAGAAGATAAATGTATTTGCTCAAAAATTCATTGAAGTTGCCTACATAAAAGATACATAATCCACCTGTTTGGCTTCAGGCTGTAACTGGTAATAGGATTCTTGAAACACTGGCTTAAAATTATTCAGATCTACTATCATGATTTTCTGCTACTGGTGGAAAAATCTAGGGATGCTGAGACACTATCCTAGGGGGAAAAAACCCAACCGTGTAACCTGGATTGGAGAGCACAGTAAAATAACAAGTTCCTCCTCTACCATAATGCACTCTTCTCCTCGGTCAGGTTACACCCGGCTTCTGAGTTCCCAAAGGTGCACAGAGAAACACTAACCCTGGAGATTAGCAGGCAGTAAGATTGGGTGTGTGGGCACAGTGAGTAATGGGGAGAAACGTGTACACCTGTTTAAGAGTCTGTATCATAATCTGGCAAGGTTGCAGTAGGATACAGAGCTGAAAGCAGTCTAGTGTTAATTTGCTCTAAGGGAAAAAGGAAGAAGAAATAGAAAACTTAATTTGGAGGAAGCTGAGAGAAAACTAGGCCTATCAAAATAGACCCCTGATCCATTTTGACCAGTATTTCATCTCCAATGGCAGCAGTAGATTTTTAGGGAGAACATGTGAACCCACTCCCTTTGGGGCTCATCTTCCTCATACTTAACCATGACCCACAATCATTGTGTTAAGGATGCTAAAACAGGGATCCCTGTCCATTCCCATTAGCAGGTGTTAATGATCCTATCCTTGAATATGTCTCATCTTTTTTGAAACTCCTGACACTACTCAGAAAACCTCCTGTGACAACAAATCCCAGAAGCTAACTACCTGCTCTTTTTTTAAACTATACCCTTTTATGCTGTTATAAACCTTGCTCTTATAGTTGCTCCCTGGATTTAGTACTCCAGGTTATGAGGCACAACAGTTTGTAATGAAGTCATCCACTATCTTCACACTGGCTTTTTATTTGTTGCTGCTGCTGCACACTGAAAACACCACACTTACTAACATGATTTATAATTACCATGTGTTAAAGCAGTAAGAAACAAATCATTCTCCCCCTTCGCTTATAGCAATAACTGCAAATTAAGGCAGGTTTGGACATGCCTGATCAAATACTCTTTTAAAGCATTATCCTGACGACAAGGACCTCAGAACTGCCATGAAGAACCAGCCTAGCCACACTTCGATCTTGAAATGAGATGGCAGAAAGAATATACATCAAACACTTATATCCTACAACTCTGTTTTAATGTATTTGAACTCAGATAATTTTCCCCCAATACTCTGACTTAGCAGGATTAAAACCTGAGTCTTCTCTTTTAACATAGATTAAGTTTAATATACAGCTGCAGGCTCCAGTGTTAAGCAGCAACATTACTGGATTAGTATTTTGCAATTGATTTTAAAGAAACTAGGGAATTTAGAAAATAAGCTTTGTTAATGAGTCCAATCAGGTGAACTGTGAAGACTAAAAGAATGATTTAAAGATGTTGTTAACAATTTTTGTTACGTACTTTTAAGAAATATCCATACCTATTATTTAGTAGAATATTTGAACATTTGATATCTCTGTGCAAAAAGTTCTTCTTGTGGCAATAGGCCAAGCCCTCCATCAGCTGTCTCATAAAAGATTTAATATGATTTTCATTAAAATGAACCAAACCAGATTCCAGCAGTCCCATCAAGTCATGGTCCATATATTCAAATACCAGGTAAAATGCACCTATGAAAACAAAGGGAAAGGGTAGGAGAAACACAGAGAGAAAAACTGATTTAACAGCAGTCCAAAGCATTGCTGTTGCCTACTTTTTAAAATCAGAAACATTTTTCACACAACTGCTTACATTTTCTGCAGTATTCATAGCTGTATTTCATGTCCAATGAAATATAGTACAGTAAAAAGTTTTAGTAAATTTCTGTTCCATATAAACAATTATATTAGTCAAATGTTTGTGAAAAGAAGTATGTTACTACATGGTGCTTTAGTCTAGATGAACATGTACTCTCCCTACAGCTCTCAATCTCCATCTATTTTATTTCAAGAAAAATTAACTGTGTTAATATTATCTATGTAAAGTTTGGAGAGAAATCTAGAAACAAAGTATGTACAAGCATTATTGTGCATTACTGTTCATCTGTCATAACTCAGTGATTAGTTTTTTTAAAGATTTCTGTGCACCTGGGTCAGAAATAAGCCTGCCCTTCTCAGACTACAAATACCTATAAGACAGGACAAAATGAGAAAGCAGCTAGTAACAGCAGGTCTGCAAAGACAGACTTCATATTTTAAGTTGCCACATGCATATATTAAGCACAAGAGACTATGGTCTTATCTCACGTTGGCCTGTATAATTCTACCAATAAAGCTATTAAAGGCAAGGCTCTTTCATACATATAAGCACTCCTTAGGAGGAAAAGTGCTGAGTGCTTCAGAAGCAGCAATAACCAATCTCCAACACAACCATTCCCAGTACAATCTACTTTTTAATACTTCATTCTTTCCCTTCTTCACCCTGAGACACACAGAACAGTGCACCCCCTGCAAAGCCAAGGAAGCAATGCAGAACCACATTCAAGTGGGTCTGTCTACCTTGCATTTCCAAAACCTCTTTAAATCCACCACTACCAACAGCTTCTGCCCAACAAGAACTCATTACATGTTCTTGTTCCTAAAAAAGTTTCAACTCAGAAACTAGTAAAAGTCTTGGAGCAATGATGAGAAGTCAGCTTGGCAGAAGCCGTACACACACGGCCACATTCTAATGAACAGACTCCTTTTCTTGTTTAGCAGCTGAAAAGGGAAAAAAGAATGCTAGGTCCATCTACTACTCAGGAAGAAGATTACTCATACAGTAAGTGCTAAACTTATAACAACGATCAGCATACATTAGCTAAACCACAGGCCATTGCGCAAGACATTCAAGAGTTCATTGTTTTTGATTTAGGTCCTTTTGTCCTGTTGTATGTCACACAGAGGAAGCAAAATACTCATCATAAAATACCCCTGCTGTTGTATACAGAGGGAGTGAAACAGGAGGTGAATCAAGCAGGTACAACACAATCCCATCACTCCACAAGGAGAAAAGGAAGTATTAAGAGCTATTGACGCCTTTTCCTGGTCTTAGAAAATGAAAGCTAGAAAGGGTTAAAGGGGTAAGGGGTTTACCTCAGTATGCGCAATGCAGGTGCACCGATAGGATCCTATTAAAGCTACTGAGGTAAACCCCCTACCCCTTTAACCCTTTCTGGCTTTCATTTTCTAAGACCAGGAAAAGGCATCACTACAAATAATCAGAAGTCTGCCGTGTTACTATTTGCATAAACGAGTTCACTAATCCAGTTCAGCAGTTCAACATGGAAAAGCACAGAGGCTCCTCATCTTGGTCTTTTCAAACTAGATAGCTGGCAATCTCCTGTTAGATCTACTTCAACGACAATTGCTCAAGTATGAACCATGACGTATCTTAAAATGCCTTGAAACAAAACGCCTGATATTAGTGCTGCAGTGTCAGAATAACCTAGATATGCCCTTCAGAGGATGTCAGCGCAACAAAACTGAATGAACACCAGCGAATCTTGGTACCTTCTTGCTCTGGAGTACAACAGAAAGTCAACTCTGCCTGGCAGCTGGCTGCATGTGTGTATATCACAAGGAGAAAGATTAACTGTAAAACCTCTAGGTGAGAACAGCTGAACAGAGACCTCCCATTTATATGCAAAGTAGGATCCATGCCTTGAGCAATTTCCTGCTCTGTCACTAACTCCCAGTATTTTTTCACTGCTATTTATAACCAGCAATCACAATTGGTACTCTCACACAAGAAGGAAAGCTGACAACAATAGAGAAGATTCATAAAAGAAGTAGAGTAGTACCTGGGAGGTGGCATCTGATTATTTACATTCTCTGCAATTCTTCCTAAGAAGCATACACTAAAACAGTATAAATGCTAAATATTCCTTTCTTATGAGATCAAGAGCAAACGCACAGATTCGTTACACTTGTGCATTCTTGGCTATTTCCTAACTACATGTTTTTAAAATTTGTTTTAAAAACAAAAACTGGTAATCTTCTTCATTCAGTATGAGAATCTATGAAAATTAGTCTATTAACCTTGACAATCTTACCATTCAAACCCGATTTTCAGTATTACTCAAGCTATATCTGGAAGTGACTGTAGTTGCAAAAAAGTTATCAAGCAAACTGAAGTGGAATTCCTGTTAATTTATTCCTAGACAAATGTGGTGCCCTTTTCTGACAGAGATCTGTAGTTTCTGCCAACAAAATCGTTACATTATTCCACCTGATAATTTCAAATCTTCATCACTTTGCATCATGTTAGGGGATTTGATCCTCCATGAAAGGGAAAATAGCTAGTCACTCAGGAAGAAGGAAACAGTCATGGAAGACATCACAAATGAACTATGCACAGGCAGAAGTGTGCTCACTACAGCTTAGTCTGAGTTCAAGTTCACAGCATACTTTTAGTTCTATCAAAACAAATGCCACACAAATACCCATTTCTCAAAAAAGGAAAACATAACAGAAAAAATAATCGTTTCTTATTTTATGAGGGCAAATCATTTTGTAAATTGGAAGTTACGTTTTAAAATGACGTTTTGCTTGATGCTAGTTTGTCCAGTCTCCATTTTGGGAAGCAGTGTTTTAAAAACACCTAAAGCTCTCTCACAGTAAAGTGCATGCAATTCAAATGAACTCAGAATTACTCGACTTTAAATTTCCTCATCTTACTGCTGTTGTGTTAAAGACCTGCATTTCCCACCTGTGGGGTGGCAGAAAGCCTACAGTCCATTTGCATACACTGCAACAAAGCACTAACAGAGGGGTTGTGTCCTGGGTGCCCCATTTCCTTTGCTAACTCCAAGCAGCTCATCTACTTTCCTTCATCTGCTGTGATACTCGGAAACCTTAATGTCACTACATGTTGACAGAGCAGCAGCTGGAACAGCTAACAGTAGGAACAGTGCCTTTTTCTGAATATGGGATAAGAGAGAGCTGAATCTATTAGGGAGGTACACAATAAATAAAGGAGATTCACATGGATGGAAATAATCCTCACCTTACTCCTTTTGTTTGCACTTAGAAAAATTCACCTTTCTGACCCTTTTGTCAGTTAAGACTGATGGGGTTCAGCAAGTGAGGTACCAATTTAGAATAATTAAAGGATTAACACATCTCCTCCTCTTGGTCATACGTTTCAAGTCAGGGAGCTCTAACAGAAGCAGTTCCTTAGCACAAAATGAGCTGGGCTATAATGCAGTAAAGGTTTGCATACAAGAGAGGTAACTCAACAGAACATGGCACTAAGGATCTGCAATAAACAGTGGATTTTCTGAAATGCCAAAATATTCTAACAAAACATACTTTGCGTTTTTGTGCCACAGGCAGGCTCTGGATTTCTTTGGACTGTCTTCAAATCACACAGATCCAACAAAACAGGACATAATTTGTTCCCAAAGATACAAGTGCTTCAGACTGGGAGGGGAGGGTGATGGTGCAGGGGAGAATAATCCGAAAGTCCCCATAGATCATGGCTTTTGAGCAAGTATTTTCCAAATGTAATTCATAGGAAAGCTGTTCAGTGTTTCTCAAAATATCTGATTAGATAGAGATCAGAGGAACCAGGAGACCAGAAATGCCTTATTACATGCAAATTTACATTCAATTCTAGTATAAATGCATTACAATAGTATCTTGAAATACAGAAATGCTTTAAAGAAACCCCAGTATCCCTGCCTCATTTGGTGCATAGTACGTATAATGCTGAGTTGTGAAACAGGTTTTCAACATTTGTTCTGTCCTCAGTTTTCAAAATGAGACTCCATCAGATTCTCATTTTGCTAATAAGCTTCCTCCAGCTCTTTCTATGCAATACGTAGATTATTCTTCCCTTTGACTGATTAAATATAATTAGATTACACTTACTATTCTATTTCCTTAACATTTCAGTACTCATGATATACTATTCCAAGAGTTTTAAACAGGGTTTTATCAACCACAACTTGAAAACTAAAGAAGAAATTGTCCACCAATTCACTGAAGTTCCTTACACTTAAATTCCTTAAAGTTCCTTCAATAGACATTCATCTTTTCTTTCAACTCAGGTTTTATTAATCTATTTTCTAACTTCCAGAACAACAAATAAAGCCATAGCTACTGAACTGATCACCTTAAGACTAAAGAAAACATTGCTACTATACTAGTTTTTTACATTTTCACCCAATATTAAATTTCTGATTAATGACAGCATTTTTCTCCCCCTTCAAGTTCAACTGCATTTTTCTCTTGCAGGAACTCCACATATGTTCTGAAATAGGGATACAAGCCAAAGGCATACAGAAGGCCTGGGAGTAAATACTATCCTTGTTTCATCACGTAACACAGGGAAATAAGAAAAAAAAAAAAACCAAACAATTAAACCAAAACCAAAAACTTAAAGCAGACAAACAAAAATCTTTGATTAATAATCAGAGATTTTTCTCATTTTGACATGGATCAAGTTGAAAATCCACACAATTAGGTCTGCACTTATTCCAGACCTAAGCCCAGTACAGCACACACAAATGGGAAGCACCACTTGAGCAGTCACACTATTCCTGATAACTTAGCTCTAGCATGAAAACTATTTGGGTAAGTTTCTATCAGCTATTTTGGGAGCAGCAAGGCAAGCTGTAGAGCATTAGAGGTTTCTGAAATTTGGATCTCTGCTTTTACTCAACTTCCTAGGAAACACAGACAAAACTAGCTACCATGTAACGGTGACTACATGACTGCTGTCACAGACTTCTTCTAAATCACAAGATTTCAGAATAAGCCTTGATGGCTGTGAGAAAGTAACCTGTCAGTCATATTACAACGTACTGCAGAGCCAGTGTCTTCCTGTACTACAGTACTGTCATTATAAATACCAACTTCATGCCTAAAGAAGTTTGCTAATTTGTACTGCAAATCAATGCAAAATTTAATCTAAAGTAAACTTACATCTTAAAATTAATTACAGAAACACACATATATAAACAGGTAATCCACACACACAAAACCCAAACAACAAAACAACAGAAAAAAACCCCCAAGCTGCAATGTTAACCAGACCTTCTATTATTGGTCTCCATGCTAAGTTTTACATCCTCCCTCAGGTTAGCAAAAATGCCTATCCCAGTCAAAAGGAGGAAGGGATGCCAGGCAGTACACTTTCTGTGTTTACATTCACAGCAACAAAAGCTAAGTCAGGCATTTTCCATCTGTTCAGTAAAAAGAGATCATGTCAATCCCATAGCTAGACTGTTGAGCACTTGCAAACATCTCCCAGCTGTTAGAGGCAACTGAGAACTGAAGATCCATCTCAAGTGCCCAAAGTAAAAAAGATATACACCAAAGTCATGTAAATTATACACTCACTAAGGAAAAGAACCAATATTGACAACAGCCCAAAGTGGGAAGGACGATTTCCCAATAATTCATTTTATAACTGATAAAGCAGCTCAACACACAAAAGACCGAATACAATCTCGGAGTCATAGGTTTCCATTGTTAAGTTTGTGTGTTCACCTATCTCCCCCTGAATGACAGGTAGGTGAGAGAAGCCTACACAAGAAACAAATAAAATGGATACTCCTTGTGGCCACACCCAACATATACATTTTACCTGTCAGGATTGTGCCTGAGAATCAAGATGTTACACTACCAATTAGTAATCAGTAATGCCATTCTCCAACTTTATCATCGAGCACATCTCATGCATAACGAAGACTGCAAAGTTAAAAACTTCTGATCTTCAGTATACAGACCCATCACCCACTCTGCTTTGTATACGCCCAACCAATACAAAGAATTATGATAAGGATTTGACTTCCAATGATGGAGGGAAATGTACTTTAGAAATTCTGTAACAAACTGCTCCAAACAGAAATTCTGTAACAAACTCCAATGTGTTACACTTCTTTTTCTAATAGTTAGTAGAGAAAGAACAAAACCAATACTACCTATCAAAGCTGTTCCTGTCTTTAAATTTATAGTCCAAGCTGGCCAGGATAAAACACAGATATAATTTCTTCCATTCTCTTTGAAAATAAAAAGATTTTGAAAATATTGAGACAGACTTTAACACAGGGAACCAGTAATCCTCTCTCTTCCAAAATACTGAGTATGTCACTTAACACATAATGCAGCTCAAAATATCAGGACAAAGTTGTACAAGCCAAGCCACTGCTGGCTTGCAGTCCAATGCTTAAAAAGCATCCTTAAAGCAAGTACTGTAAAGTGGGCCCAACACTTACACTATTGTCAGAAAACTGAATGTACTGTATATTAAACTACTGAGATCCAACCGAAAAAAAAATCCCACACGGCCTTAAGTGAAAAAGCAGGGGAGTAGTATGTCAGGATATGATACACAGCCTTAGAAACAAAATTAACTTCACTCATACCAACTAGAAAAACGTGTGACAGCAAAAACATTCTCATTCCCTACTCTTACAAGTGGGATATCAGCAGTCATATACCAAGTCATATTTCAAAGCTATGGTAAACATGTAACATACATTAAGCATAAGCATGTTTATCATATGGGCAAAACACCCTGCTTTTACTGTAAGCTCTGCTTTTTGTAAGATATCATTACCACTTTTCAATTGTTCCTTGTTAAGCAGCCTACTTTTGCATTTCCAACACTTTACTGTGAAAATGACCAAACTTCCTCCCACTTGCATTCATTCCCTGCAGAGACTACAGTTTGGCCACAACTCAGCTATAAATCCCTATCTCACAATGAACTACTCATTACAGAAATACAGAATACAGTGCCTAAAAAAACCCACAACTTCCATCTTTTCAGGCAAGCTGTAACAGCAGTCTCATTATCCTGCTGTTTTCAAGAAACCATCAAAACTTACTCAACTATCAGAAATTAATTCTACTCTAGCATCTCCAGAGAAGCCTCTGCCCTTGTAAATTTTCAGAAAATGTAGTTGTTTTAATATGCTAAATAAGAACAAGAAATTAAGTCAAAAGGAATATCAAAAGCACAAATACAGACTTGGACAAAAAAACCTATCTGAAATTAATGAGACACAGTTTGAAGTACAAAAAAAAAGTTTTACTATTGAATTCTAAACATGGCACTAAACAGAAAGAAAGAAAATTCATTAATGAGTCATTAAGTATTAAGTCAAGACTCAGTGTGGTCTCATTAGCCAAGCAGGTTAGACCTAATTAAAACTTAGTGCAAGATTCACATACAACGACTCAACTGGCTGTTGCATACTGTCAGGATTTTGAGTGGAGCCTGACCACTGAACCTGCACAACTCTGAAGAAACTCTTGCTAACTTCCCACTTTTAAACACAATAAAAGCAGCATGTCAGTGCTGTATACCCTCAATGGTATTATACTCTCTAAAGATGCTAGGAAAAAAAATCCAAACTAATTCCTGCTTGATATCCACCTTCTGAATCATCACTCCACCTGGTGTTGCAGCTGGCCATGCAGTACATACAGCATTTTTTACCTGCACTGCTGCTGGGCATGCTGTATAGAAACTCAGGGAGGAAGAGCAGGGAAGAAGGACAGGTACCACATTGCAAACACACTTCCAAGCCAAACCATGTAACAAATTGTCCACAGGACACTAAAATACCCCCAAAATGATAGGTTTGTAACACTTAGACCTAAAATGAAGTGCCTCCAGTGGCAAAATACCACTCCAATATCAAAAGTACCAAGCAACAACACTGCATGATTTTCACTCTGCTTGAATCTCTACACTAAGGAGGCTGAAGCAATTCAAACAAGACAGGCTTAAAACTGAAGGAACCAAAAGAGTAGAAGTCTACATGCCTTCTATCTGGGGAAAAACACTACCACTATACGAGCCTTGCATTTCATTCTTTTAATTTACTCTTCTTCTAGCCCTCAAAACACACGTGTTCAATCATTACAAAAGTAACTGAAGAACAATTCAAATAAAACCAAGGCCTAAAATGAAAAACATCTCTTCAGCATTCAGCCTATTATACTCTAAATGGTATGAGAAAGTGCTAAAAAACCAAGAAGTTAAAAAAGCTCACAATTAAGAGCTTCCTACTATTGCCGGCCTCCCTAATCCACATGTGTCAAGGAGTCAAACATCTGTTCCTCTACAGCAAAACCAGAATCAAGCATTGCATTTTTTATCCCACAAAATATTTGCAGAAAATGTTTCTATAAGCAAAAGGCATAGCTGAGTTAAATAAACAATTTCTTATAGTATTTAAATCAAAATTAAAATTCCTCATCAAGCATCACTATTTGCAAACATATTTTTTAATGAAGCGTAACTTCAAATCCAGAATAGCAGACTATCACATTAAGAACAAGTCCAGAAAGAGCTACCCCTGTTAGCATACATACCTTTGTCCTTCTTGAAGTCCAAAGCATCTTCCTTATCTGTCACTATTTCCTTCATGTTGATGATGCTCTGATGATTAAGCTGTCGAAGAATCTTAATCTCTCGAATAGCTGTAATTGGAAACCCTTCCTTTTCATTATCCAGGCGTACTTTCTTCAGTGCTACCATTTCCCCTAAGAGAAAATTTAAATAAAACCCATTAAGATTAGCAACCAAACCATGGGATTTAGTATTGATTTGTATGTTTGTTTTTTAAAACCCTGATGCTTGCGCCAAGCACTATGCTAAACAGAAATCAGCATCACACATAGAAGCAAAACTACAAATGAGAATTTTCAGCTACACACTATAAGGGTTCTCCTTCTTCCTCCTGCACAACTCACTCACATAACCCAACATTCTGCACCATGTCTACCAGTAAACAGTGATTATCAGCAGCAGCTTTAGAGACAGAGGCCTGGGAGTGCTCTGGATTTCTTAATACTACATCACTACAGGTCAGAATGCATACCTCTAGCCATTAATGCTACGCCATTCAAGATATGAGGCAGATGACTAAAGAGTTCTCAAATTCTTCAGTATACATTCTACAAGCACAGGTGGCACTGCCATTTTTACAGTGAGGAGATTTTTCCTTATTATTTTACTGCAGGGTGGGCTGGATCAAACTGGAGTCTACAAAATGGCAGGAGCATGATTCTAGTCACGATGGAGGATGTCTCCAGACTGTATATGCTAATTTCAATCATTTTGTTCTTGGAAGTTTATTGCTGTGTCTGGGAGGTTTATTGACAGCCCAGACACCTTTGTTAATTCTAAAAAGTACTCACCCTACACTAACTTATACAATACACTCTCAATAGATCACATTCCAGCATCCACTTGCTCTGAAAGCCCATTACACAGCTTCTTCTAAGGTATCTCAAAGGCCATAATGCCACTCTCCACACAGGATTTGAATCCAAAGCTAACAGATTTGCTTGCTGTAGCTGTACGGACCCATTCAATGCAGAAAGCGACAACTTCTATGGGAGGTTAAGAGAGGACTGCGACGCACAAATAACCTGAAGTTTGCCAAAGAGGTAATGTGGTTATGGCAGGATTAAAACTCAAATGTGCAAAGGAGAGAATCCCAGCAGATCCTAACAATGATTTGCAAAGGTTCTCAAGGCAGAGGTAAAAATCCGTGATAGTTCAACTAGAACTAAAGTTTGCAAACTGAGACAAGGACAGGTAAAGAATGAAGAAGGAATTATAATTACGCTGCTTATTTTTCTGGAGATCAGAAAGAAGGAACTGAGGCTGGTGTGTAGTCCTATGGGATTCAGTTACTGCTGAAGTAGAAAATTGTCCAGCATTCAAAGCATGCACAAATAAGCCAGAAGGGCAAGCAATCATAGAAAGAACTACTAACTGAACACAAAACAATCACACAGCATACAGCATATATAAAGAATTTGGATAATCTATTTAGAAGTAGTGAAAATATTATGTATCCTAGTGGTGACTGCTTACTCATTTCAGCAATGGTTTAACATGAAATTTAAAAACAATATCACTGTTGTAAAATCAGTTATATTGCAAGAATACTCCATGCGCAACTCCTCAGGGCTGTGTTTCACAGGAGCAGATTCTCTTCCTACTATGAACTACTGACTACTGGAGTACAAACAACAACGACCAAGTTTTATGCATAGCTTCTTTCACAGTTACATCCCTTTACAAACTTCATTACAGTCTGCCAACCTGTCTAGGGTGACATTTCGTTTCCCCAGGATACTTAGCCTCTCTTCTTTACTAGTTCAACTTTATACAGAGCATCAAAACTCAAAAAATCAGAATTAGAATTTAAGACTACTCAGCTTGATTTCACCAGAGCTTCACAGATAAATGATTTCCCAATGCAGAAAACAATAATTTCTGATTTAGACAAATGCTAGAGTTAAAACTGAACACACCAACAACTAAAAACCTTCCAAATACGAGAGGGCAGAATACCAGGAATTTTACTCAATATAAAGCAAAACCCAAAACCATCCTGTTCATTTAAAATTGTAGGATTACATTTACTTTTTTTGAACTTACCTGTATCTTTATCTCTGGCTTTGTAAACTTGCCCGTAAGTGCCTTCACCAATAATACCAATGATATCAAATTTATCCACACAGCGCTTTCCCCAGTCTATTTCTTTTTCTTTTGTTTCACCATGTCGTGGTCCACATATTCTAGAAAGCAACAAACATTTTTAAGAATACGGCTAGTATATCTAGGCATTGTCTTGAATTTGAAGACACCCTCAACACTAAGTATTTGGGACATTCTTAGTTAACTGTCTAATAACCATTAAGTGGCAATAAACCATGCAGTTTGAGTCAAGCCACATTAATATTAAAAATGTCATCAAAAAGCAGAACTCTTTTGACAAGAACATATTTTAAAGAAACTATTATCACTTCTATTTGCTTGATAAGCTTTAAAAAAAGTTTAATAAACGTACTTTGGTCTTCTCTTGCTATGTAACTGAACCGCTGGTTTCTTTTCTTCAGGACTTTTGGGTACCTCAGCTCCTCCAGGCAACTCAGGTGGAAGTGGCAAGTCTGCAAGCAGATGGCGAAGTTTCTTCTCTGTTTCTTTAACAGACTTCACTGAAAGATTCTCTCTCAAACTGTTAAAAAAAACCACAATTTTGCTAATAAGTTGAAGATAGTAGAACATTAACATAAAAGGAAAACTTAGAATTATTTTTTTTAAAAAATACATTCTAGACTGTCAGTGCACCAACATTTGAAATCTCTGCTCTTAAAATTTGCAGGACTTGACTCACAAACAGCGCTTTGAAAGACGAACTACCACAATTCTACAGAACTCTGAAATCACACCTTTCTGGTGAAATCTGAGGTCAATGACACAGGGAGCCTTACCAGGCCAGACTTCTGCCACATAAGCTTCTTTCCAAGCTTATGGCCTAGACTATTAAAATATTTAAAGCTCAGGTGTTGCCAGACATCAAAAGTATAGTGGAAATGTCTGTACTCTGACTTCTCATATAAGAGAGAAGATCTGACTAATCCAGTTCTAAAATTGGTCTCCATAGATAATGAGCTTCATGCTTACATTAACACTGCAGAGCATTATGAGGCTGTCCACATCACCTCATTTACAAATTCTAATTGCATACATCTGCTGAAACACTCCAGATTCAACACATTTCTGATGATCAGCATGTATATCAAGTGGGGAAAAAATCAGACGAAAAAATGACAATGTTTTTCTGACATAGGTTACTGATATCTGACTGATTTTTAACCAACCTTAAATAGATAACAGATACTAATTGTCCATCTCTGTCTTGAGAAAAATCCCCAAACACACGTACAGCATCTTTTAACGATTACACAATGATCTTAGAGATGCTCTTCCCAGTCTAATAGGGAATCATAACTGCTGCAAGGTTTTTTTCCTTAAGCACATGGCTCCATTTTACCAGAACTTCTTTTAGTTCAGCTAGATTTGTTCAGCTACTGCATATCCAGTAATTTTAAAGCCATGACCATCTCTAAACTTCATATAATTACATCGTTTCTTCCCTACAGGAATCTCACATAGTATTCACTCTTAATTTCCGTCACTATATCAATCAAATTTTAGCCATGCTTTGAGGGGACATTTTCCAAGTTAGCTGCATTTGCCAAATCGCACTATTCATCCTTCTCTGTGAAGGTTTTTCTACAACTTCTTACCTGCTTAGTTTCACAGATAAAGCAGGAACTTCTCTAAATGGAAAGATACTGCCAACTCCCATAATGGAGAATGCATACATTTTTTCTTACTTTTCTTGCAATTTGTAATCCTTACATATTCAAATGAAGCATTCCAGTGTTTTGCATATGTCTATGCTTCTCTGTGAAAACTGAACATTTTTATGTCTTTTACCACTTCCCCATTTTAAAGAAGCATCACAAGGAAACATAGACTGCCCTCATCACAAATATAATGGTTAACATGCTGTAAGGAATAAACCATGCTAGCACAGTGCATGTAACTGACATGGCAATAAAAAACTCTGATTTTTGAAGTTCATATATTAGTATTTCTCTCATAATTTTTCCCCAAAATTTCAAATATGAGTGAAAGCACAACATACGAAAGGTTCTGACACAGATTTTAAAAGTGGCACATGAAAATAAAGGCAGCCAAGAGCAGCCTTTTTTTTCAGGTTTGCTAAACCACACATCATTGACGACCAGGGCAATTTTCCCTTTCAGCTAACCTGTGGAGTTGCAACACTGATGTTCCCTTAGGTCGCTTATTTGTGGGTTTTTGAGATTCTTACTAAAGGAACCAGACAGTTCTGCATAGCATCGAGCTCAGGCTTTCTTTGTTGACACAATTTCCCCATAACAACTCTGAGGCCAAGGTAAATACCTTTGCCCTCCTCCACCCTTAGAAACACTGATCTTCTTCCTTTCATGAAGGAAGATTAAACTTTATCATGATTTATAATTTCTGATCCAAAGTTTATAACATCCTATAGGCAAAACTAAGCAAAGCATAAAAGACATTCTATCACTTCTCATTAATCTTTCTAATGCAGCTGTTTGCAAGCAGTAGGCTTTTTGTTTTGAAAGGAGAATGAGCCCAGTGCTGAAAGAACCACAGTTTAATTGTAGCTTAACTTTTCAGTTTAGCTAACTTAAAACAGGCGATCCATTAAAATATAATAATAATCAGAAGCAATCAGCCAGCTTCAGTATGAAATCTCATTTCATATTGTTGCAATTAATACTGCAACGCCAGTCATATTTAGTTAAACTAGTTAGACTAGTTCTTAGTTAAAACAGTAAATCTTGCCCACAGTATCAGGATTCTCTTTTACCTAGAGAGGATGGCTTTGTCACAAATGTAAATACAATCATACATTTGCTACACCATTATTATATTTGCTCAAGTTTAATGCTGAAGGGCAAGAAGCAATTTCTTTTTCACTACTAAAAAAAAATATATAACCGTCTAACATTATTCTAGGTTGTATTTATTTCCCAAGGCCTCCTACGCACCCCTAATGTCTAATACAAACTTAAATTACTAGCAAACACAAGAGAAACATTTACACCTCTAGTTAAAAATTTCTGGCTTACTAGTGAGGTGATTTCTTGCGTACATGTGAGAGGCAAGTAATATCTTCAGTAAAACCAAAAATAACTTCTCTAACAGTATAATTTTCCAATACAAATCACAGGACATCTTCTCTGTTAGGACTATGAACAGACTTGACATAGTCTAAATTCAGATGACACTTGGAACACAGAAATTAATTTCCTCACTACAGACCAATTTTTACACTTCAAAATTAACACAAATGACAAGCCATGAACCTCACTTCCATTATACATACTCAAAATAATACTGATCTTTGAAGTAAATTACACTAAAATAATGCCCAGCTATAAAACAATTGCTTTTCAAACGGAAGAGAATCTTTACTTCAAACCCCAGCTAAAATAAAGAATTTTCACATATTGGTACTGAATTCAACTTTTCCCCAGAAGTATGTATATGTTCACACCAAACCTGAAATCCTGAATCCTTGAATGCATCCTTTCATTACTCCCAAAGCTATTACGTACCAGCAATTTTTAAAACATCTCTTTAGTAGACTTTTTATTGAAAAATTTCTTAGACCAAATTTTTCTTTTCTCAAGAACTAATTAAATTATTTTTAAGATCAAATTCCTCCGATTCACTAATAACCATCAGTTAAACAGCTGAAGAGCAAGAAAAAATTAAATAATGCATTAGCCTGATCTAGCATATAGTTTTATATTTCTTTTCCAAAGAAAATAACAACCATTACAAAAAGGAACAAACAATCCCAAAAGCAAATCTCTGTCACAACTCACCTATCAGTCTCTTTATCTTCAGGCAGCGTGGGAGGCAAAGGCAAGGGTGGCAGTGTGGAGGTCGGTAGTGCAACAATTCGATCCTTCTCCTTGGCTACTACACTTGGTGTACTCGGTTTGCTTTTCTCTTTTGCAGGGACCAGTGGCTGTTTCACAACAGTCAATTTATTCTCTTTTACTGCCACAGGCTTCTGTTTAGTAATTTTGTCTGCAATTAAATTATTTTCCGCTTTTGTTTCAAGAAGCGAGACCTTTGTTTTTGCCTTGTCATTCTTCAGATTTGCACTGCTGGTAGGAGAAGGCGTATGCTCAGTTTTGATTTTCTTCAGGTCCTTAACATTGTTTACTTGAGGTGCACTTACAGCAGTGTCAGTGTTTCCCTTAGTAGGTGTTGAAGTATTGGAAGCTTTTGCACTGGCTTTGGCTGCCTCAGCAGCTCTTGCTTTTTTGTTTTTGCTCAGCTCAGCAGCCAGGCTGCTCTTCAGAGTCAATGTACTAGGAGAAATACTTGAATGACGACTTCTGGATCTAGACAATCTGTGTCTGCTACGAGACCTGGAGTGCCTTGATGAATATGGACTTCTGCTTCGAGATTTTGCTGATCTCCTGTTTCAAAAAAGTAAAGATTTACCCAGGTAAAATTAAGTCTAGCTGCTTTCCCAGCATATCCACTTTTTTGACAAACTACATTTTTTAAACTAACTATTATCACCATGCTCACAGAATAAACAGAAGTCTGAAATAGGAAAGATCACGCATTAAAAAAAAAATCTGTAGTTAATCAATCAAGATTCTACACCTTTTTGTTACAAAACATTAAAACTCTGAGATGTAGGTTCTCCTCTTACAGAAATGCGAAATACAATACTTATGTAAGACAAGAAATGTTCTGCTTTCCTCACTAGTTAAGAGGTATTTTTCTTCTTAAAAAAAATCTCAATGTATGCAACTTCTACAGACACCTATAGTATATACAGTATTTGAGAAAAATTCAATTGACTACATAGCCAGAATTCAACAACATGAAATTAAAATTGCAACAGGACAAGAGAAATCTAAACACTGAAGCATTAATTGTAGGAACTTCAGTATTTTCACTTTCATAAATATAATTAAAATAAGTTAATTGAGAAAAAAATGGAATACTAAAGGCTGCAATGTAGCCAACTGAAAGATAGCTTTCCTTTTTTGAAATCTAATTGTACTACTTCAAAAAAAACCAAAACAAACAACCTCCCCCCTTCCAAAAAGCCCAAGTACCCAATATTTGTTACAGCTATTGACAACCAAACATAACCCACAAATGGGCCTATGCTATAACTGCATCTGAATGCAGACACTAATAGAAAGAAGAAAAAAAAATCTAAGCCATCTACAAAATCATAGCAAGAAAATTACCCAGAATGAGGATGGGGGGGAAGGGGGCAATCTTAAACTTCTACTGTACAACAACACCATTTAATATGAATGACTCTTCATTCAAAATTTCGAAGGGATATTCTAATTTGCCTAGTACTAGTTTTGAGTCAGTTGTTCATTAAGAAGTAAAGGGAAAAAAAAACCTGAGCTGAAAGGCATGGAACAAGTAAAGTAGCCTAATCCACTGCTACCACATAGTAATGTTATGAAATAAATTAAATTAAATGTAGAGGTTTTAATCCATTTTACTATACCAAGAATAACAAGGATATTAATCAGATTTACAAGTATTTTCTGGATTAAATTTTGATGGAAATCTATTTTGCTTATCATTTGAAGAGGAGGAAAAAGCATACTCAGGATTAAAAACACCCAGTATTCATCAGCTGGACAAAAAAAAAGCATCAAGCAATAGCAAAAATAAGACTTCCTGAAGACACAAGAATTTCAGAGTTCAAAAGACAGCACTAGTGCATGGATGTTGCCAAAACAAAAAGAAACAAAAACCCAGACCAAACCAACTAAAAAATGAATCCCAATAAACAAACAAAAAGAATGCCAACTACAATCCCTATGATCAGGACTACCCATCCCACATCAAATTTAATTTTACTGACAATTAAATCAATTCCATTTTATTTATCAACACAATAAATTACATCTCAATGCTTCAACAGAACAAATATTTAATCTAGTACAATAACATTTCTTTTGTGTGCAATATTGACTAATTCCTAAATTTACACTCTTCTCTTTTTATAATGCAGGAACTCTTACCCGATAAAAAGTCACCGAGATCAATCAAGAAGTGACTGAAAACAATGTGTATGCACACTGTATAGTACAGCAAAAGCTTCAAAATTCAACAGGTGAAACTGAAATTGATCCAAACGGCTAGAGACTCATGAAAGAAAAAAAATGAAATTCCAGATGAAGATAACTCTTGGAAACTAGTACAGTTCAATTCTATGCCAGGAAGCAGGTTTTATAGGATTTTCTGGCACAGCAGGGTAACAATGACAGACAGTAATAATAATAACAACAACAAAAATAATAATCCTAAAAGTTTTTTACACTTTAAAAAAAAGCCTCACAATTCTAACAGTTTTCAAACAAAACCTAATGTTTGGTTCACTCTGTAAAGACTTATTAATGTTCATGTCTAATAAACACCAAATAAAACCATAATATTAGGCACAAAAATTCCATTGAAAACTCACTTCTCCATTATGAATCCTGTTGCTGAAGTAATTTTTCTCATTATTATTTTGAAAATCTAAGTACTAAATCCCACAGAAAATTTTCAGAGATTTGGCCAAATAAGAGTAAAACTAAAAAGGTACAAAGTTCCATTATACAGAGTTAAGATGGTGTAGCAGGAAGAAAAAGGGAGGAAATCTAGAAAATACACACAGCTTAAATGCTAGACCACAGCTCTCCTCACACTGCTGTCTCACTTTTGGAGAGGAATTGCTATCTCAAACAGAGGTGTAACTGCTGCAGATCTGCACCCGCTCTGGAATCAGCATAGTTACATTTCTCCAGCATCAAGCACAAGCTAATAGTCCCCATTAGTCCTAAAGTGACTTCCATGTCTACGTCATTTGCAAGGATGTCACTGACCTGTCTTGGAAAAAATTTCCTTGCACATCTTGTTTATAAATCAGCTATTTCAGACCGTCACTCTCTCCAATTACCTGTAAAACATAACCTCCATCCCAAGTACTTACTGCAACCTGTACTAAATTTAAAACATGCCCTAAAGGTCTCAAAATGAGCCATATTTCTTTCATAAGTATGATTTGGGATTTCTTGTCTGTTTTGACTAGCACCTAACAAAGTAAGTAATCATGTAACTAACAGAAATACAGACATAATTTCACATGCACTAGAAAAGAGAAGTAGCAGCTTAAAACAACACAGTTGGTGAGACACCATGCCTGATTCTAAGACTGGGTCTGTTCCACTTTGGTACAAAATAAGACAGGTTCATTTAGCTCACTGCTAAGGATAAAATTAAAAAAATCTGTTCAAATCAGTGACAACTAATTTGATCATCGGATCAGCTACCATAACTTAGTGAGGAAGAGGCAGTTTTGAAAACCTAGGGCAAAAATAACCTAAACATCTATACTTCAAAAACAAACAAGAATTGACAACGGATTGATGTCTGTACTTTACCAATACTAGTCAAGAGAGTCTGGGACGTGAACACGAATTTATGCAAGCTCAGCTAAAAAAAGAACAAACCCAACCATGGTCCATCCTGGGTTTCACACTCCACATGACAACTGCATAACTTTTTTGTGTCAGGACTGTATTCATGTGGGAGACAGCAGATATGCATGCACACAAATATTTAAGTTTCAGTCTCAGTACCTATTACAGCCCTTAACAGCAGATCAAAATGATAGCAGCCTAGTTAAGAAATACGTTGACTGATTATAACCCTCTGCACTGGTTTAAATTTTCCAAAAACTTTTTATTATTTATGTCAGAAAAAACTATTGTATTACCTACATACAGTACCTTTAGCACCCCAAAAACCTCAGCAAGAATTCCTTGCTGTACCTGAACCACTGAGCTAGACCCTAGAGAATACAGCAAAAACATTAACATTTTCAACTGAACGATCAAATCCTGAATTTTAAGTAAAAAGCAGGTTTGTCAAAGTGCTAGTTATTCAAGCTACAATGACAAAATCTGCTGTTTTCATAAACCTAATAATCTTTTCAAACACTCAACTATCACTTTCTTTCATCTGTGTAGTTCAGAAGTCCCAACAGACTAGACAACTTATGTACAAGTTTTCACCTATAAAAATAGCACAAACCCAAAAATATGGACACATTTACAAGTTTTCCCTCAAAAGCTTATACAGTACTCAGAGTGGAGAAATACTGCCTTACACACAAGGCAGCCTTATACATAAAACCAGCCAGCTCACTCTGTTCAGACCTAACTTTTGACATAAAAGACTAAGTCACAGCAGCACAGAAATGGGCTGACAAAACAGCCAGTGTCTGCCAGTTAACAGGACACTGACTACCTAGTGAGACCCTGAAAAAACAGCAGGAGAGACATCTGAAAGACACAGTCTAAATCTTCCAGCACGTCTCTATTAAATGTGCGTGCATGCACACACATACATGTCAAACGCCTTATCTGACATTTGACACCAACTACTTCAGATGTAGTCAGCCTCTTGTTTTTAACATAATAAAAAGGCACAAAAGAACAGTGGCCGCAACTGCACAGACCTGCACTGCAAGCAGCATATACATCAAACAACACAATTCAAATTTCTCTTCCTGAAATAAGGAGAGATCGGGAAGTTTACTAAACCTAAAGGTCACATTCCGTCTCTTAAACAAAAGCACCAGCCTGTGCTGCTAGCACACAAGGGGAGAGGCTACTAAGAAGACTAAGTCACTAAGAAGGTAACTTTCCTTTGATGCTTCTCCCTGTTTGCACCGAGAAGTACTGCCCATTTAGGAGTACCTTTGCCACTAAAGGCATTAACAGTCTTCTATCAGCATCTTGAATTCACTTCACACAAGTGTAGATCCCTATAGAGAGGACAACTGCCACACCTCATGACACTTGTAAAATCCCTTCTGAGCCATATACAGATTTCAGTATGTTTTTATATATGGAGGGGAGAAAAAGAAAAAAGAAAACTGATGTACCTTAAGACTGCAAGTATCAGTAGGATAAATTCTAAAACTGCTTTGTTTCTTCCCTAGAGATGGCAACAAAGAAGCTTGTGAGCACAACTAGATTAGCTGCAAAGAGACATGGAAGAAATTACATTTTAGCTATAGCTATAAAATAAAAGCAAAAAAAAAAAAACCAACCCGTTAAGACATTATCTACAAACCATGTAGGGGAAGAAGCAAATTTAAAGAAAGTGATAGAGGAAGAAAGTACTAGGTAAGGAAGTCACCCTGAAAACAAAACTCTAAATAATGCCTTTTTTTTTCTCCCCTCAAAGACAGAAAAAAAAATAAAATGTTGGTTTAGGTATCACTGTTCTTTCTTTTTAACTTTTTTGTTTTGCCTAGTACCCAACATTTCATAAAACAAATAGCAATTCATTGCTTCTCTGCTTCATACAATGTACTTAGTCACTTTAAAAAAACTACTTAAAAGATCAAAATGTTATGAATTACAGGTTTCAAAACTGTTACAATGTTTCTCCTTCCTGACAGGCAACATTCTATTGCACTTCACTGGCTGCCTAACAAATTAGCAAACAGTGAATTTACCGATTAATTTAACAAAGAAAAAAGTCTACAGAAATAATACCACTTATATTCTCGAGCAGAGAATGGAAGAATTCCAAACAGTAGCTTAGAGTGCTATCTTTTACTGTCTTGATATTTGAAACCAGAGAGGAAAGAAAACTGTTATCTATGTCAGATTTCCAGGAATACGTTTCATTTCTTCCTGTCCCCTTTCAATACCCCCTTAATACCAAAAGAAGAGTTACATTTTATTGACAAATCAGAAAGATCATATGTTATCTTCTCATGTTTCTAGACTTGAAAACCTCTTTTCTTCTTAACTGCTTTAAGAGCAAGCTAAATCCATCATGCTGGTGGCCTAAGTGCAAACGACTTTGTAGTTGAAATACGTAAGGGTCTGTGAGCTGAACATGTCAACTAACTTTGTCAGTAACTTTTTGACAAGACATAACACAAAGGGATCAATGAGAACACGAAGGCAAAACCAAGTAACCTAACAGTCCAAAGGAGGTTAAAACAACCACTGTAGCCCAGCTCTTTCTTTAACTCACAGGTAATGCGGTGCTACTGACTAAGTACTGACATCCTTCCCCACACAGCAAGTGTATTTGAAAAGAGAGACCTAAATTTAATCAACTGGCTTCACTGCAGACCTTCCAAGACATTTACAATCCCCTAGTAACATAAACCACCTTGACAAAACACTAGAGTTCATAGTATAGCTTTTCCATGTTGCTCTAGGAGGCAAACATATAGTTCATTTCTTTAAGCCATTACAGTAATAGTATTCTTTCACTTGACCCCTTATTCATTAATTTTATTTATTTTCTCTAGCCCCTAGTTCAAGGTTACATTCTATGCAGCTCTGCAACCAACCACTTACTCAGCTGCTTTGTACATGAAGACTACACAACTTGCCTTACTGATTCAAACTGTAAATCTTTAAAAGCGTCTCCAATACATACTGGAAAACGCTGAGCTTGGCTTTTATTTGTTTCTTGAACCTTGTTTTAAAACCCTCTGTTATCATATGAGAACTTGGCCTACAAAGAAATTAACCAGCAAAAGGTCAAGTCAACTCAAAATCTGTGCTCTAAACACATTTGAAGTTAAATTTTTCAAACGAAATTTCCTTTTTCAAATAAGAGAAGAAGCACCAGCAACAAGGAAAAGGAAAGGCACATAAGCAAAAGGCAAAGGCCGGCAATGTGCACTGGAAAAATTAGCTACTCCAAACAGTGAAAACCTAGAGTGGTCCATTTTAAATTCTGCAAAATACAGTTTTACTAAACAAAATTAGAGAGCTTTAAATGAAAAAAAAAAATCTATTTTTACTAATCAAGGTGGGGGGGAAGTCAAACTCTTTCTTAATCCTTTAAATTCAGAAGTACTAGAATTACTGGAATAAAAGTTATTTTCATATCGGCGTAGGGCACCATGGCTTCTCCATTTACCAGATGAATATATATTTTACTGTTTTCCTATGCTTGTTATGATTTTGCACGTAAATGACCCATGTTTTGCAGAGCCTCACTATTACAGACTAGCTACCAATACAGACTGAGATGACTCTATAGTACCAAAAAGAAAAGAATCTTGTATCTTTCCTATAAGCAATATCTATGCACATGGTAGTACTATGCTAGTAGTGCCCCACCCACTTACTTTTATCTAAGCAGATGGGTAGGTGTATCCAAATTTGGAAAAATGCAATTACTCATCTATACTGCTAACTGAATCAAATGTGTGATCACATAACATATGACCTGACTCAAGTTACAAAAAATAGTTCTCTGGAAACTAGTTCAGCATGAAATCGCAGGAAACAAGAGACTGTCTCTGCTTATTTTGTCAACCATGGGGTTTCGTTGAGAATTTTTTTTTAATCCAGTCATTTTACCAGTAGAGAAATAAATACCTCATACTTTTGGAAGAATTTCCATTTTGAAAATATGCATGTGCTACTTTACAACAGCTGTGTTACCCTATCCACAAGAAAATACAGTAATACAAATCCACCAGCATCAAGTCAAGAAATTTTGTCTGACAACTGAACACAGCTCAGTTTATCCAAAACACAAACTTTTCCTGCTATTATAACAGAAAAGGCAATTAGTCTATCATTCAAAGAGAAATCACCAAGTATGGAACACATATGCAGTGTCTTTGCTTCTCCTCAGAACCCACAGTCAAACAACATCACCTAAAACCAGCAAGTCAGTACTGCATTTCAAACCTCACAGCAACGCACTGTGCTGCTTCAAACAAGCAAAGCTGACTTCACTTGTTTCTCTTCAGCTGTTTACTAGACGTTTCTCCCTAAGCAGCTCAGACACCTAGATTAAAAAATCACCAGTAGGCACATGGGCTTTCCAACCATGCTAGAACTGCTTCATAATGATTTTCTAGATACCAAAATAACTGAGTAATTTACATAACATTAGAGAAGACATATATATGAGATATAAAACGAAAAGGGCAAAAAGACTTGCAGGCTGAAATACTCAGTCACATACAAAGTTCCTACTGTCTGGACATCATTGCAGGTGGATACAAGCCCAGAATTAAGCCTTTCAATCATCCAGATGAAGAACACAGGTGCTGTAAGAAGCTGTTGCCTTCATGAAACGGTAGTATTCTATCAAGTCTTAGGCCACTATATAATTATCAAACAGGACAGCAAAAATGTTCAGCATTTTGGTTGCAGTACTACAGAGTCAAGCAGAAAGTGATTATGATATAGTTTTGAATGGTTAAAAAAAAAAAGCATAAACCCCTTCCTTTCTATTTCCCCACTGCCATTGCAATATACATTATGATCAACAGCTGTATGGAAGGAAAAAACCACTGGCTTTCATTTCTCCACAACAAGTAAACATTATGGGCAACTTATTTTATCTTCACACTTTAGTTGTCTTTGGTTTTCTATGAAAGTGACATTTTTGCAATGAATGCCCCATTAGGACAGACCTTTTTTTCTACATATAGAAACCTCTCCTTTTCACTCAGCGATTCCAATCCCTCTCCTGTAAACCTGACAATCTGCATTAATTTGTCCGTAAGCAGTTAAAAACTGAATGCAAATTACAATTCAACTGGAGGGAGGAAGTGACGCCAAGATGATTTTTGCTTTTTCTTTTACATACCTTTTACACAGTTCTATGTATCCACAAGTATTAGCATGCACACTTGTAATTCTTTAAGTCTGATAATTTAGCATGATTCCAATGTTCTGTAGGGCCAGGAGACCAAACACCCCAGAAACTGCATAGCCAGGAGACTAAACATTCTACGATCTTGGGGGCCAAGGTCCCCTAGTAGAACATATTCTGTAAACTAGAAATTAGCCCACCCAAGCCCCATTATTGGGTACCCTTGTTAGATATGCTAATGTGTAAGGTCTATAACTTGTACACCTGATTTACGGCGGGGGTGCATTGCGACATGTTCCACCTTGGGGAAGTGATGCATCAATAGGGTCCTATTAAAGATATTGAGGTAAACAACCCCCTAATCCTTTAACTGTGTCTGGCTTTCATTTTCTAAGACCAGGAAAAGGCATCAGAAGAAAGGAGGGGAGTCGCAAAGCTAACTCCTAGAAACAGATCTGCAAGCTCAAGAAAGACTTACTCACCACAGAGTGAATACCAAAACTGGGAGATTTAAACTCTCATTCTTCAAATCACAGGCCCGCTACCAACAGAAAAAAATCCACTCCTACAAAACTCTACTACAGCCCAATTAGTGCATAAGACAGAACCCTGAACTTAACTGGGTTGTCAATTTGACTATTCCTAAATGGAAACCTCACATGCATAATTCTGTGTATCATTATTAGCTTTCTTATTCCAGGATATAAGCAACTACAGAAAATAATCTGATTCCTAGGGCATTTAAATCAAACTATGCACATAATACTCCTGCTATGCTATTATTAAAATAATTTTGAAAGTGTATTTTAACCACTTGTAACAGACTCTCACAGAAGAACAGCATGATGTTTTCAGAGCAATTACAGGGTTTTCTTCTTGAAACACCCTACTGCTTACAAAATTATTCCACACAACCACACCTTCAGACAATCACTATTTTTACCCCAAGGCACTTTGGCTCTATGTCTCTGAACAAAGTAGGACACAGCTTCGTTACTTTGTTCTTTAAACAGCATTTGATGCACACCCAGGACAGCAGACTCTACCAAGAGCCAGGGCAACTCAGAACAGCTTCATGTTCCCCGGATACACTACAGGACACCCCAAATGGTGACCAACTCAAAGCGCTTACTAAAAACACCAGAGAACAGTTCTCAGACAACCCACCAGGTAATGTCTTGTAAACAGAATTCTTGCCAGTAGAACAGCACATTGCTGGATACATTTAAAATTAAAGTCCAGATGTGAATTTAAGTAGGTCCACAAACAATGAGGCAATAGTAAGATTCCAATATAGGAAATAAAAATCTTCTGTTATAAACACATACTAAGAGATACTTTTAAATTTCAAGTATACTTTTTCTGCAGATTAAAATATTCTGAAGAGCTTTAATTCCACAACACGGTTTGCATCTGATTAGAAAGATACAGCCCACACTTCCTCTCCATATTAAATTCAAAAACTCATGCAATGCTGACCTTTACATTCTGAGTTTCCACTAACACTGAAGAAAAATTATCTGCAAACATACATTAATTGTATACACGTGCATAACCTCACTTGGAAAACGCTTGTGTTTTTCACAGGTTATGTAAAGCACAAGACAATTTATCAAAACTTGACACTGACTCAATTTTCTAGCAAAACAGAAAGTCCAAGTCCTTCTATAGACCTCTAAAAAGAAAAAGAAAACACTTGTAAACACAAACTGCCTGTCAGCTGGTTTTCTCTTAAGATTAGTAGAAATTAAACCAAACCCAAATATATTCAATATGTATCCCATTTTAGCCGGGAACAGGATACATAAAAATGTACCACAGAACATCTGTACTTTGTAAGCAAATATTTAAAAACCAAAATTGGTGCTTCAGAAAACCTTTCCTCCAAGGAGCATCTTCCTTCAGTCACTCTCATCTGAAAATGCTCTCGTGCCCTTTAACATTTGAAAGCCCTTCTCCAGCCAGGTGGTCTCCCACAGAGAGAAACTAGCCACACAAGTGTTACAGGCACCCGCGTCTCCCTTTCTCCCCGAGAGACAGGACAGGAAGATCTTTGTACTTCTCCCTCTCCCCTTCCCCCCACCCCAGCTTTCTGGCAGCAAAACGGCAAGAGGGAGGGACTGCTGCTGCCTGCAAACCTCTCCGGCCTCTCCTGCATTCCTGCCCCAGCCACTACTCCCCTCCTCTCCACACCAGGCCCCCTCCCCATCCCGCCTTCACCCCCAGGCCCGAACTCACCGGATAACGGGGCTGTAGGGGCTCCGCGACCTGCGCCAGCTGCTGTAGGGGCTGGGCGACACATCCCCGCCGCGTTCGTACGAGCTGTGCCGGCTGTAGCTGGGGGATCGGCGGCGGCTGTAGGGGCTGAGTGGCGAGCGGGCGCCAACCGGGCTGAGCGACTTGCGGCTGCGCTGGCTCTGCGAGGAGCGGTGCAGAGGAGGGCTGTCATCCCGGCCGGGGCTGGGCGACGAGCGCTGCCGCCGGTACGCCCTGGGCTCGGGCTTGTCGTCCCGGTAAGCTTTCGGAGGGTCCTTGTAAGCCGACGGCGGCTCTTTGGCCGCTTTAGTCCGGCTCCGGTGCGATTTGCTCTCTCGGTC
>VZTG01004083.1:1255158-1303316 GCA_013397845.1 Melanocharis versteri
GGCGCTGTCCTTGTCTCTGTCCCGGCGCTCTCTGGAGACAACGGGCAGAAACTGATGTACAGGAAGCTCCACCTGAATACGAGGAAGAGCTTTTTTCTGTGTGGGTGACCGAGCACCAAAGTAGGCTGCGCAGAGAGCGTGTGGAGTGTCCCTCACTGGAGGCGCTCCGGAACTCTCTGGGCGCAATCCTGCACCGTGTGCTTTAGGATGCCCCGCTTGAGCAGGGAGGTTGGCCGGGTGACTCACTGTGGTCTCTGCCCCCCTCACCCATCCTGTGAGCTGGAGCAGTGCGAGCGCCGCGTCAGGCTCTGGGAGGCGGTGTAGGAAACCCGCCGGTCCCCAGCTGGTTTTCTCTGCTTTTATTGTACGTAGGCCCTGGTTAGTGGCTGGGGGCGTGAGAGAGAAAACCGCTTCAGTTAAAACACGCGCGTTACTCTGAAACAGTGAAGCCACTTCGCCGCCTCATGAAAAGTCTTTTTTTCTTTGCTGTCTTACGCTACTGAAACTAGGTACAACTTAGGATATTTTAAGTTTCCTTCCGAATTTACTGATTTCTGATTTCATGCTCTAATGAAAGACTCAATCTCTTGTTTTTCCTTTTTCTGCCTACTCTATCTTTTTGCCTTTTCATGCTTTTATTGAATTTCGTGACTGGAGCTGCAACTGCTGACTGTGCCTCAACTCAGCTTCTTCGGCTGACTTATCTTCTACTAGGTACATCTGCTATACCATCTTAAAAGTTGTTGTGAGCACTTTAAAAGCAGTATCTATATCTTCCCTTAGGGATTTAATAGTTTTCTAGCCACCTTGCTGTCTAATTGTTGTTAGCTAGCTTATATACATACTGGTTACATTTGTTTGTAAAACACAATGCAAAAATAAAAAACCAAAACAAAGGAACCCACCTTGTTTTTCACTCTTGTATTTCAGCTTCTTGAGTTACTCTAATTGGTTCCTTTTCTAAACCCAATCAAAAATATTCCTCCTGTCCATCTGCAATGTGTGTCATCTGCAATCCAACAAATCTCCTTTCACAAGTGTGTTCCAGTACTTCACCCTTCACTTCTCTGTTCCAACTCACATTTCTTCATCAAAGCATTCATTACACATTTCTCTAGTTGTACACACACACACACACACACACACACACAGAAGCATGTGCACTTTCCTTCAGGCTTGCTTTTAAGGTGTGAGTTACTTGGAGAACAACCAAGTTGCTTTTATTCTCTAATGATGTGCCATAAGATGGTGAAGGAAAAAGCCTGATGTGCTGGCCCACCTGCCATTTCAGGAGAGAAGGTCCCTGTCCGAGAAGGATTACTCTAACCAAGGCAGAACCTAGGCATTCATACTTTGTGAAATTGTGGGTTTTTATCAGCGTGCTGTGCCTTATGGAAATACTGTGCATCTCCCTGCTGTTGGGGAATAGTTTATCTTTCCATAGTGGTCTGGAGGCTGCTCTCAGCTTTGCTGATGTCCTCTGCTGCTTACCTTGTATGTGACTATTCAGCAAATATGAAGGGGTTCTCCAGGGCTGTTGCAGCACACTCAGCAAGGCCAGTGCGCCATCAGGCCTCTGGCACGTTGGAAAAAAACCCGAAAACCAGAAAGCCAACAACCCTACATCACAGAGGCATTTGTAGAGACCGTAGAAAATTACACGGGGCAGATCTGGGCAAAGCAACAGAGTCTGCAATTTCTAATATATTCCAAGCATTACCTGGCATTTCTGGAGGACGGATATGTTATTTGAAAGAGTTGTGTCATTAGCAGTAGAGTGCTGGTGTTTCTGCGTCTGGAGTGAGCCTCATGACTTGTCAGAGAAGCTTAACTAGAAGCTAAGCTGCCAATGACGGCAAGTTTACTCCGCTTGGAAATGAGCTACACCAGGTTGTAGGGGGATGTGCCAACAGCAATCATGTCAGCTGACGGGTGATGGCAGCATAGGATTTGACAGTGGAAACCTATCCGTAGATTCCTGACACAACAAAGCAGACCTGAAACAGAGTCCTTACAGAGAATAAAATCCTTCAGAAACATTGAAGACATTGATGGCATTGTGCCAATTGTTGGACTCACAAAGAGCCAGAAAATTCCAAGATGCATTACAGCTTGTTTCCACAAGGCTTAGTGTGGAAGAGCAAATAGTAGGGAGAGGAATACCAGATTCGGTTTTGGCAGTGGCACCTGCAGTGGTGTGAGAACCCGTACTCTGTAAAGATGGTTGTTCCACAACAAGCTGAAACCTCATGCCATAGGAATGTTGGTTGCAGGTGTCTCGTATCTTGCAAGGTATTACTGTATGGTCAGTACATGAAAACAGTGGTAAACACTAGAGAAAAACACACCTGGAAAGTTGCAGCCAAAATACTATCATCTCCAAAAAGTATTTTCATGCCAGCTCTAGAAACTGAGCCCTTGGACAAGCACTTCCCTACCAACCATCCCATGGAGGAAACTTGGACTAACGCTTAGGTAATTTAATTTTATTTAGGAAAAAAGCCCTCAACTCATATCCTGTTTTTTATCCAAATACTTCGTTGTATCTGCACATTAAGCGCATTAAGTCTGTTCTGAGCAACTCTTCACCATCTTTAGTGTAACACAATTGGTACAAATAGATGCTGAGCTGTCGTGGGTAAGAAGGAGGCTGTGCTACATGTCATGGACAATGTTACCACTTCTTTTTTTTGTTAAGGCTTTAGTTGCACTTTCTTCTTTTTTTAACTTTCTGTGTCCTGTCTTCGCCACCGTGTGTAAAAAGTCCTTAGCAACATCCTTCTAGTGCAGGACAAACTGTCAATCCATCAAGATAAAAAGAGATAGGTAAAGTCTTCTGTAGTTTGAGGATCTTTATTTTTCAGCAGAATTTCTCAGGGCTTGTTTGTTGACTTGGTAGGCATTTTTCTTTGAAGATGGTTCTAGTTGGTTGGGGTTCTTTTTTTTTTCGGGGCGGGGGGAAGGTGTCTGGTTTTCTCTTTCTCCCAAGCAGTAACATGTACCTAGAGTTCTTTGAAGTTTTGTTTTCCATCTTCTAGCATCAACCTGTTTTTTCTCCTAAAAGAACAATTTTCCCCAAGCACACAGAGGAATTCAAATTTCTAGCTTGTTTTTTTTTCCTGTTGTTTGGTTGTTTTTTTAGATAAATATGGAAGTCTTAGAAGATATTTTTACTCTCTAATGTGCTGTATGCTTTCACATGTCTTCTAACCATTTTACAAAAAATAGCCTGATGTCTACATATACTGTCTTGTGTAGTCTGCTGTAGTTTTTGTTACTACCTCTGCTATTTCTTTGCTGCAATTGTATTTGTATCATCTTGCCCTAAGATTGTTTACTGACTAGAGTGCAATAATTCATGTTTCCCAAGGCCCTGTGGAAACACTGACTAGATTAACTATATCCATGGTTTTTTTGTCTCAACAAGAAGAATGTTGCAATGATCTGGGAACCCAGGTGTTGGAAAAAACAGAGAAGGATAAAGACCTGTGTATTGGCTGATCGGGACACAAGTGGACTTACCAGTGGAATGTCAAATACAACCCATACACTTGAAGAGCTGAAAAAGATTAATGCTGTCTTGAAGTCACTGTTAGATCACTGAGTCTCTGTCTGTTCTGATCATTCTTGTTCAGAGAAAAATGAATTCAGGAGCAGAAAAGGCTATGAAGATCATCAGTGAACCAAAATCTCAGTTTCAGAGGAGACTGGCAGAGCGTGACTTGTGTAGTTTAACAAAGACAGGAAATCACAGCATTCTATAAATTTAATTAGAGAGTAGGAAAGGTGTCCCTTCCCATGCTGTGGGGGCTGGAGCTACATGATCTTTAAGATCCCTTCCAAGCCAGGCCATTCTGTGATTCTATGAAAGGAGATAAACACCTAGAAGGAAGGACTGTTTGCCCTAAGAGACAGAGTTAGTGCAGGCAGTTACAAACAAACAGTCAAAGCACAGCTTTTTGGCTTTTGAGCCCAGTGTCTTTGAAACAGGCTTATTGCCCATTCGTGAGAGACAGTTGCCACTCACCCCAATTCCTTTGGGAAAGCAATTTATTTATGCTTCCCAAAGCCATCAGGCTAGAATTTAAGTGGTTGAAACGCTTAGCAATTTCATCCATTGCTGAAGCAGTTTTAGCTGTGGATGGAAATATACTGCCTTCCACAAACTCAGAGCACAGAGGACTTTCCAGATTTTTAACTACCAAGTTCACAAATATTTGGAACAATCACCTTGTTTCTTAACTCAGTATGCATTTCCTCTGCTGACTGAGCCCTGCTTAAATTTACCAAGACCTTTACTCACAGAAGCATGCTGGAACCACTTCAGGGAGCAGCTTCATGTTGAGGGCCTACTTTGTATTTGACACCGAATGCCTGGTCCCTAGAAAAAGGTCTGTGACTTCTTTGAAGCCTCAATAGCTCCCTAGATAAATGCTCTGGCAAACCATTTTGCAGAAAAGTTTCTCTAGAGGTCAGCATACCAAAGAAGATGAAACCAGAAACTGAATTCACACTGTTGCTGCTGCAAGAAATCTGTCATCCTCCAATTGCCCTCACAGACATTACCTCTGAGCTGCTGCTCTTGGGGCAGCTGTTAATTCTAAAAGTAAACTAAAATCATTCATGCTGTTGCCCACTCAAGCTTTGGGGTGAAAGCTAACGTTTTTATCAACTTGATACTGCCTGGGAAGATGATGTGATAACCCTAGACCTCAAGTAGAGAATTCTGCCTCAGAAATTATGGAGGTTAACTTTTCAGAACTGTCAAACATTCAGAGCAGACAGCCTGTATGATGTACAATAGACTGTCTCACTGCTTTATCTCTGTTTTTACAGTAAGTGCATGAAACAATGTAATTTTTCACATGAGCAAGAGTCATTAAAAAATAAACGACGAAACAACACCCCTTCCCTTCCCTTCCCTTCCCTTCCCTTCCCTTCCCTCCCAACTTCTCAGAACTTCCCAGAACTTCCCTTCCCTTCCCAGAACTTCCCTTCCCGGAACTTCCCTCCCTTTCATTTTCTCTTCATCTTTCCTTTTCTGCATCTCATCTTTCCCTACCAGTACACACTGGGGAAATCTCTGAAGACAGGGAATCTTTTCCCAGCCCTGCACTAGCAGAAGGCACTGAATACCCAAAACCATCTCTCAGCCTAGGCATTGGCTCTGTCACCTTGTGGAAAGGAGGTGTGGATCTTCTGAGGGGGGTCAGAACTGTGGATCATCTCAAGATAAAGGAACCATCTGCATAAATTTGCAAAAAGCAAGTGTGATGTGGTTTTTTTAAACTCATCAGTGTTCAGCTGAGATAGGTTTTCACAGGATGGCAAAACACCACATCACTGACACTAGCGAGGCTCAAAGATCAAGCTTTCAGTCTGGTGCAGGATATGCTTCTCATCTGAATGGTTGCAAACCATTTGGAGGTGAGCAATACCTGTTCATTTTCCCATGAATATTCTTTTTTGCTCCTTGTACTCATTTTTAAAAATGTCTGGTCTTCTATGGAAGAACATGCTAAAACACAAGAGCCTGAGAACAGCAGCACTCCCTCAAAGGGAAGGTCCATCTGGCCCAATACTCTGTCTCCAAAGTGTCCGAGGAAGAGCACATGAGCACTGAAGTCAAGTCCTGACAGGGTCCTGGGGGTGCTCACAGGCCTCAGTGGCTGGGACTGCCCCCCCCCGGGATCCCCAGCCCCACCATCTCCTGCTAAGGGCCCAGGGGCTGCGTCCCAGCTCAGCCTGGGACCTTCAGTCCCTGCCTGAGCCCTGCTGTAGGTGTGCCCATCTCTGCCCCTGTCTCCTGGGTGGGCCTGGGACCTGCACTGCAGAGAGCTGCTCTGCTGGGTGGAGCCCTCAGACCTGGGTCAAACCTTGTCATGCAAAACTCTGGGTTTAACATGGCATAACTGCTCTGTCCTATTCTATTCCCTGCACTCACCATGAGTCAAATAATGGTGAGACTGTTACTTGTGTGAAGTTCCAGGGAGTTTTCGATCCAAAACCACATTCAAGAACACATGACACACAGGTTACAACTGGAAATAGGAAATTATTTTAATTTTTGTTTTTCTGAATCAGTTTCAGAACTGATGCTCACAACCACTACCACAATGTGTATGTGTAGCCAGGAGCAGGCTGATGTATTCTTCAGTTTAGCTTGAAAAATCCTTTGTAATATGGAAAAGGCAAGTGACAGAGCTACAGAATGTAGCAGCACAAATATAAGCTCAGCAGCTCCTGTTTCCTGAAGGGTGAGAACATGAAGAATGAGAACCAGAGGCAACAACACAAAAAGTGTGTACTACCTTGGGTATGTTCCAAAGCGTAATACGTATCAGTGACAAACACACTTTTTGCCTTCCAAGATTTGCTTCATTGCTGTGTTCCCAGGCCAGGGATGCATGAAAAGCACTCTCATGTCTGTCCTGTGCTTGTGTTGCAGGCAGGAGAACTGAAAATTGGCAGCTCTGGATGGATGCAAGAACCACATGTGAAATGGAGCCAAAGGAAGAGCAGAGCTCAGCCCCATTCCACGCTTGCAATGGGCAAGAGAACCAGAGAGAGCCAGGGCACGAGTGGTGCCTTGGAGGTGTGAGGGCAGCAGGCAAGAGGCCCGGAGGAGCCTTGACAAGGGGCTGTGCCCAATGTTACAGAGGACAAGAAACAACCCCCAGGCCACCTTTGGGGCCCACCCTGGGAGTCTGGAAAGCTTCCTGACCACTGCAGGGCATGAAAGGCCATCTTCAAGGAGCAAGAGCAGCAGCCAGCAGCCCAGCCAAAAGGGACGGAAGGAGCCCTGAACAGTGCTCATGCTCAGTGCTGCAGAGGAAGGCAAAATGCCCTGGGAACCAGTGCCAATCTACCCTGTGGGAAAATTCCTTCCTGACCCCAGTGCTACTGATTGGCCATCCTGAGCATGGGCTCTGTAATTAATGCACCCAGTGGAAACACAAATCTCCCCAGAGAACCACGTCCCATCCTGCTTATTAACCAGAGACAGCTGGACAGGACAACCTAGGGTCAGCCAGGTCAACTGCCAGTGGCATAATAGATAGAGTCTCCAAGGATGCTCAGGTAAGCCCCTGATCCAAAGAGAGATGATTGGTTGTTTTTTTTAACCTTTCCCTCTCATAAAAAACCAAAACTCTTCTAGGGATCCTTAAAAGATCCTGCCCTTAAAAATTACAATGGCCTGGGCAGAGGGAGGGGGCAGATGACAGTTTGGTGCTGCCCTCACCACTGAAGGGGGTCAGTGCAGGGAAAGAGCCAAGAAAAAGTTCAGACGGACACACACATCTGCCTTCCCCCAACAGAGAACCCTGGATACTGGGCTCATTCACCAAGGCAGCAGGAACTTGGCTTTTAGAAGTTTCACTTCACACTGAACATGGACTAAACTCCTGCTCAGCTGGCACTGATTGAGGTTATGTATTTTTAGGGTTCTAGAAGGTAGGGATGATCCTGTGATGTGCCTAGGGCTTTTTCCCTAGATTATATTCCCGAGAAGATGGTAAAGATGAGGCAGGAAAACTCTTCTGAAAATCCCCTTCTCTCCTAGGCTGGTTTCAAGCTGTAACTCACTTGATCACTTCCCACTAGTTTTAGTAAAACATCCTAAGGAGGCAGAAAATGCCCAGCCACAAGCCTGGCTGATTTACAGCTCCCTGAAAGCTGCAGGCAAAGTAGCTTGGGAAGCACAGCAAGAAGAACAGACAGACCTGCCCTTGCTTGGGTGTCCCAGTCTGTGGCAAGCACTACCACAAGGAGGAGAGATTAAAACTCAAGGGCAGTATAGATTTTCTCCACATTTTTAACTGGTTTGCCCAAAATTGTGCTTGATGCTTATTTTTCAGTTATCTATCCATTTTCAACTTTATTTTTGAATGGGATGAGAGCAACAGAGGGTTTTAATGGTCACTGAGATAATGACCACACCACTGTGCCCATCAACCCCAATCTAATGGGGCTGTAGAGGAGAAAAAAACCTGAATTTAAAAACAACCTGGCAAGAAGTTTGTGCTGGCATGAAATGTTGGGATGTGCTTGCCTCTCCCAGTGGTGTAGACAAGCAGCATTGAGAATATGGGCTGTCATCTCACAAGATTTAAATAGGAGTGCCCGATGTGCACAGCACCCTCCCGCCACAAAAATGTGAAACTAGCAGATAATGCTCTTCTAAAGGAGAAGCACTTGGACTAATGACTCAAAATTATTATAAAAGTCAGAGGCACAAATGATTGATGGCACAGCACAGCCCACGCACCCCATTTTTTCTCCTGATGCCATGTACCTGCAGGGGAGAAAGGCCTACTATAGCAAGTTTGGAAGGCAGTCAAGGCTGTCAGCACAGAACAGCGGACTGTGACATCAGCGGTCTCCAGACCCCATGGATGGCAACCTAAGCGAGCAATGCACTGTGACCTCACATACCTCACTGCTTATGTTTGGGCATGGGCAGAGCCTGGGCCAGACTCGCTCGTATCTGGACTCCTGGCAAGCGTGTCTGGGAGGACTGGAAGCCCGCGAGGTCGTTGGGAGCTGCTGTCAGCAACTCTCAGTTCTCACTCACGAGACATTGCCTGTTTCCTTAGCCCTACCTGGTTCAGGAAGCCAAGTACTGTGGGTGGTACTTGCAGAAGCACAGGTGAGCGGTGCAGGAAGCATGCCCACGGGGTGGCCCTGGGGTGGGTGATGGCGTTTAGGGAGCTGTGAGTGTGTCTTTCTCGAGGGGCCTGGGCATTTCTTCCAGCCACCCATCTCCCTGGGACAGCAAGTGACCATTTTGCAGCGTGTCGCACCAGCAAGAGGGAGCAGCTGCTGTCCCCAGCTCTGCTGCAACACGCAAGCATGGCCACGGAGACAGAGTGGAACTGCCCCATCTGCCGTGACATTCCAGGTGAAATCGCTTCTGTAACACCCTGTGTCCACCTGTTCTGCCTGGGCTGCATTGTGCGATGGGCCAAGAGGAAACCATCATGCCCCCTGTGCAGGCAGGCTATCAGCAGCATCATTTACTCTGTTCGGTCAGAGGAAGACTTTCTGGAGATAGTTCTTCCAGGCCCCTCGGATTCATCGGCTGCTGGCCACCAGGAAGAGCAGGGGGCTGCACAGCTGATGCCCAGGACTTACGTAGCTGGCTTCCCGCCTGAGATCTGGGCAGACTTTTTCCAGGACTGCTCAGAAATCCTCGAGCCCCTGCTGCCCTGGCTGAACCAGGAACTATCAGAGCTGCTCAGGACCCGCTGGTGGGAGGTGGCTCTGGCACAAAGCGCCATCGTAGCAAATTTGTGCCGCTACGGGCTGAGTGAGGAGGCCTTGGTCCGGGAGCTGCACCCCATGCTGCAGGAGCAGACGGTGCCATTTGTGCGCCGGCTCATCCACATTGCCGCTGACAGGTGCAGTGATGAGATCCTGCGGAGGATGAACCTCCTGAACCCCCAAGCTGAGGGGGAGGACGAGGAGCAGGAGGAGGACGAGGAGGGTCCCACAGCCATACCTGGCCTCTCTGCCTCCCGCCAGGGGACTCCCACCCCCATCCTGGCCTCCTTCTGCAGCCCTGCAGTCTCCAACGTGGAAGCGGACGGGAGCACATTGGAAGCCCCCCTCCGCGGTGAGCCCGGCCGCCCTCCATCCGCGCCCGTCCCAGCAGCAGAGCGGGAGCAGCCCCCGGAGGAGCTGGGCGGGGCAGGGGCAGCAGCAGCAGCCGCAGCAGCCGCAGCCGCAGCAGGCCCCTCTGCCCAGGGCTGCAGCCGCAGCCCTTCCCCTCCTGGCCGGGACGGGGACTGCTTTCCCGAGGGGCCCCGGCGCCCCGCAAAGAGGAGGGCCTCTGGCCCTCACGACTCCCCCCAGCCCCCAAAGAGGCCGTCCCGCCGGCGGCGGCACAAGCCAACAACCCCTGCTTGTAGAAGAAATAAATAAATTGTTGTTTCTTTGACACGGTTTCTGAGGGTTGCTTTCTCCCCCTTCTCCTGGTGTTTTCTGTCTCCCCTCATACCCCACTGTGGGTGGCAACTGCCTTCTTTTGGGCTTCTGGACACGGCCATGGGTCTCTGGAGCCGCAAGGCCGTATCCGCGGCATCTCCTCCTGCGACAAATCCCGCTGCAGCTGCGGGCGGAGCGGGCAGCAGGGACAGCTGCTTTATCCGAGGAACCAGGGCCTCAGCCTGCACCCAGGTCTCCTCCATGTCCACCTACCGCCACTTTCTGCTCCGCTTCCTCGATGTCAGCCAAGGCAGCCTCGCTCTTCGGAAGGCAGTCAGGGAGGCACAGAAAATGAGCAGGGACATCCAAGCTAGAGACAAGACTTGGAGTAACAGGATTTGGGGGAAGGGAAGGAAAGAGAAGTTCCGGGAAGGGAAGGGAAGTTCCAGGAAGGGAAGGGAAGTTCCGGGAAGGGAAGTTCCAGGAAGGGAAGGGAAGTTCCGGGAAGGGAAGTTCCGGGAAGGGAAGGGAAGACGATAGGGGGATGAATGGGGCTGCTGGCAGCGCAAAGATCTAGAACATCTGGAGGTGCCCAAGGCTCTCAGCCTCTACGTGCTGGAGAACACTGGCAAGACCAAGGGGATCCCTTTAGGAGGAGCACTGCAGAGCTTTCTGTTCTCATGCCCTGAAGAGGTGGGGCAGCAACTGTAAGACACAGGGTGCAGAGATGTCGCAAGGGATTCCAGTGCTTTGGAGCACCCACAGGTGTCCTGCCAGAGACGGGAAGGAATGTTGTCTCCAAGGTCCATTAGGCTGGGGGCATGTGGCTACTCTCACAAGCCCCTGAGATGCCTCTGTGTTGAGTCAGAATATGGCTTGGACATCTCCTGGGTGGTTTACCAGCCTATGTAACAAGGAGGTGAAAGGTCTCACTCAAGTGCTCAGAGAATAGCTGATTGCTAGCACTGAGGTTAGGAAGGAATTTTCTCTGGGGACAGATTGGTAATGGTACTCGGGGTTATTTTACCTTCCTCTGCTGCACTGAGGCTGATCACTGCTTAGGGCTTCTTCAGTCCCTTTTGGCTGGGTTGCTGCCTGCTGCTCATGCCCCATGAAGATGGCCTGTCATGCCCTGCAGCTTGGGGGAGAATGGCTTTTTTTTTTTCCCCACGGTGGATTATCAAGTGCCCTCAGGTGTTTTTTTACCTTCCTCTGCAGCGTTGAGCAATGGCCTGTTGTCAGGGCTCCTTTGGGCCATTTTGGCCAGGTACTGCTGCTCGTGCTCCACAAGGTGGCCCTTGTGGCCCACGTCTGGGAGGAAGAAGCTTCCCAGACTTCCTGGGTGGGCCCCAAAAGTGGCGGTACCAGTCTACCCTGCCCATCTTTCCCAACTCTCAACTCAACTGTTCTAAATTAGTCCAGCTCAATGGCAAGGGATGGCCAGGGATGCTGCTGTGCAGAGTTTAGAAAGAACTCTGTGGCAGCTCCCCAGGGCCCCCCCGCCCCAGCACGTTTTCCACTTGGCACCAGGGCAGTCTTCTGTGCACATGCTTGGGTCTCTAAGGCCATTATTCCCCATGGGGATGAGGCACCAGAGTGAGCTCATCACCAATGCCAGCACTAGCTCTCTCTTCTGGGCCATAAACAATTCCTTGTAGACTGTGTTTCCCAGAGAAAGGGTAACCAAATCATGCCTATTCCCACCTTTGTGGGTTTATCAGTGCTTTTTGGCTGTACCATTGTAAGTCCTGGCTGAACCTCTGTGACTCCTGGGCTCCTGCATCTGATGTCTACTGAAACAAAAGGGTCTTTTCTCTGTGTTTTATTTTTTCTGTCTTTTAATTTCTGTGTGTTGCTTCTGGTGCTCCACTGGTCCTCTTTGTGAAACTTTCAGAAGACCACCATGTCAAGAAATTGGGGACCAGTACACACGGAGAAATTTCCTCTGATGACATTTCTTCCCAGCTCCAGACTAGCAGAAGGCACTGAATACCCCTAACGATCTCCCAGTCTAGGCATTGGCTCTGTCACTTTGTTGGAAGAAGGCACCTTCTGAAGGGTGGAGGAGAGCTGTGGATCATCTCAAGATAATGCAACCATCTGCACAAATTTGCAAAAAGCATTTTTTAAAGTTTTGCTGGGTTTATCCAGTTTCGTTGGGTTTCCACAGGACAACAAACCCCCACACCTCTGACATTATCAAGGCTAAAAGATCAAGCCCTCAGTCTGATGCAGGATGTGCTCCTCAACTACACACTATCTAGCACCTACCTCCTCAAGCCAGATCTGACACTCACAGGAGTTACAACCACCCACAGCAAAGTGCTATGCATAGACACAGTACATTATTTTTAACCCCTTTTTTGACACTTCCCCCGTCTATTTCAGTAGGCATTTTGGCAGTTATCAAATAAAACAGAAGGATTACTGCTTTATACTCATTCTTTAGAGACAACTAATATTTAACACATTAGTCTGGCAGCATTTTAGCTAACAGGTCTGCTTTGTTGCACTGAAAAAACCCCAACCCTATCTCATAAGCTTTCCTTCATAGAAGAAGCAAAAAGCAAAAATAACTCTAACAGAAGCATATCAAACATGCTGAGCTCTGTTGAAGGTAAACCTCAACTCATTACTTTCAGGACCTCATCCAGTGTCTAAAATATAGCATTTAAACTGCTGATTATCATCATGCCTCTGCTGTTAGCCAGGGCATCCATGAAGCACAAGCTCAATCTTACCAGATTCTCTCCTTTGTGCTCAGGATACTGACAAACAGAAAGCTGTCACAGCATCAACCAAGAACAAAAGGGTGGAAAATGGACAACCCATAAGAAGCACTGAGAGGAGAATAACACTCTGCTTCCTCAAGATCCCAGATCTTCTTTCAGACTTTCCACGGAAAAAGAGTGCAAGACTGCCGTCACAACCGTGGTCAGGGCTGCAGTAGTCTGCGGATGAGGCTTCTTCCTACCTGCCTCCAACCTCTTTTTACTCTACGCTCACAGCACAAGCGCAGGAAGCAACAGTAACCAGATCAGTGGATCATACTCTGTAACCATTTATTGCCCACTCCCTTCCACAGAGGAATGAGATTGAGGTCTGTGAAGAGGACAGCAGAGAAGTGGAGCAAGTGTAGGTCCAACACTGCTGCAGGTGCTATCTCACGTGTTACTCAGATAGCAAGAAAATACCTGAAAATCAGTAGTGATGCTGCCAGGAAGAGGAAGCAAAGAGAAGGTATGGATCTGGTTTGCAGTTTGGCACTGTCAGCCTCGTGGGCCTCACTGGCTGTCCCACCTTCCTTTTGGCACCAGGAGCATGTCAGTGCTTTGTGCCTCTCTCTTGTGTGCACAGTTTTAGTTCCTGATCCTCTTCTTACCTCCCAAAGCATTGCAAAGACCCACTGAGCTTTCATCTGAGTTCTGGACACTTCCTGATTTCTCCCTTTGCCCACCCTGTACTTCCACAGTTGCCCATGGATGACAGCCACTTGCCCTTAGGTGGTGCAGAAATCAGCTTCTCCCTCCTCTCCTTTCTCTTCTGCCATAAATATGGCCAAATCAAATAGAAATGGACTAGAAAAAAATGTAATTGCTACTAAGCTCATTAAGTGAATCGATATGCATTTTTAAATGAGCATTCTGCACAGCATGTGTCTTAGTTTAAGACAAATTGTGGGGTGGAGCCTGAGAAATGAGCTACCTCCCCTTTAGTTTTAACCACTCACATTTCACCAATATGGAGAGACGAATGTGAGAAAGTATAAGTGAAAAAATAACAGTTTACTAAAAAACAAAGTAGCCACAAACAAGATAACAATAATAATCACAAGGTACAAAGGTACTGAACCCTGTGGACTCCCCAGGAACAAAGAAAACAAAATGGTGGAGAAGCCCCATCCCAATATGGCAGCCTCCAAAGAAGACTGAATAGCCATGGGGCCAAGGACAAGATGGCAGAGAAGCCTCACTTGGCTCCCTGGGACTGGCACTGCCTGGGGCAGCTCCCAGCCTGCAGTGTCAGTTCCACTGCTTCTTTTCGGCCAGCCAGACCCAGTCGGTTTGGGCACTGCAGCTCCGAGTTGCTGCTGCTTTGTGGGGACAGAAAAACGACTCGCTGGGCACCAAAACCCACAACCCTGGCCCCAACAGCTCCAGCGCGACACTGTGGCTGCATATTGCGAAATTCCCTCTGAAACAGTTTTGGATTGAAAAAACGCAGTTTCTTGGGGACCTGTGCCAGGCAACTTCCTTGGCATCTCAGCAAGAAACAAGAAAGGAGAGTCTGTGAAACCTATTCCCTGTCTCTTAAAGGAATCCCCTGAACCTCCTGCCTCTGCGGGAACCTAGACCTCCAGGATAAAACACTCCAGGTCTACTTCTGGCCCCCAGGTCTTAAAGGGACTTTAGCTCAAACTGCATGGATTGACGTGGAGGAAAAGTGAAATACAATACACTTTTTTTGGGTTGCCCAGGACAAGGTGAAAAAAAGAAAATACCTTTGCACACACAAACCAAATTACATCCAAAATGGATTGACCAATTTAAAGATGGTTAGATCTACTCAGGGTCTTTTGAAAATGAGAAGAGCCTTGGCGTATGTCCAATCCAGATCTCAAGTGGTATGCATTTCAGCATTTTTTGACAATGAAGCTTCAACCAAAATATTCCAGTCTGGTCAATATATTTAGATCAAAGATTAACTTATGCTCCAATAATAGCAACACTGGCACATTTCCTACCATTCAATTTTAGTAACAAGCTGAAGTTACCACAAAAATATGCAAGAAGTTTCTTTTGTGATTCAGTTCTTAAAAACATACCCATTTATTTAAAATAGTTACAGCCAAGAATTGGTAGGAGTGAATTTGGAAATATTTTATGCACACGACTGACCGTGTATCCACATGGCTGTAAGAGCCAACATGTCTAACAGCAATGAGAAAGTTTAGAAATTAAGGTGTGCTATTAGTTTTTCCTCTTCAATTCTCAGTTGTCATAGGTTCAGTCCTACCTTCTGATCCACGTCTGACACAGCTAAACGTATTGTATGCACCCACGTGATACCAGCCCTTGCTCTGCTGCTCCACATTTTGCATTGAACTATAATCAAGTAGAGGACACCTCCCCTCTGAAGGAAGCCCTCATTGGACTCTTCAACATCCTCACGAGGGAAAAGCAGAGGGCAGGTACTAGCTCTTCTCCCATGATCAGTGACAGTACCCAAGGAAACAGCATGAAGTTGTGTTGGGGAGGTGTAGGTTGGATATTAGAAAAAGGTTCTTCACAGAGAGGGTGGTAGGGCACTGGAACAGGCTTCCCAGGGAAGTGGTCACAGCACCAAGCCCAGCAGAGTTCAGGAAGTGTTTGGACAATGCTCTCAGGCACATGCCATGACCTGGGATGTCCTGTGCAGGGCCAGGAGTTGGAGCTGATGATCCTTGTGGGTCCTTTCCAACTCAGGATATTCTGATTCTGTAGTTTCATAGAGGCACCGCGAACCTTGGTGTCCCAAAATGGAGCCCAGGATTTTCAGCAAGCACATTTCACATATAAATAGATAAAATATTTGGTTCCTACCTATGAATATAGTGAGCATAAGTCTCAGATATGGAGTATATTTTATTGCATTATGGTTGCTACTGGAATTGCCAGAAGGGTCATTCTGCAGGCTACTATGATGTTAACAAGGTCTCTATGAATGGGAAAGGACTTCCTGCACACCGTCATGCTGTTTTGGAATAGTCAAAAACTGCTAGACACCACTATTGTTAAGCTACTGCATATTCAGTAGGAGGCTACAGAAATTACCAAATACATCACAGATTTCTTAGCCAACATTTTTGAAAGTCAATTGAATTTTTAAAGCTATGAAAAGCTACAGAATAAAGTTAGCATAAAAATTCAACATTGGTTTCATATATAACAGACAATTCAACTTTATAGCTTTTTACAAGTTAAGGCATCCCTCTTTGGTCTGCAGCTTTACCATACGTTGCATTTCACAAAAGGGAGCAACAGTACTACCTGCATAAAGCTAACTTGGAGGGAACTACCATGGAAGGCTTTGATCTTGCCAGAGAAGAGAGTATCTTCAGCTTCTTGAAGAAAGAGGGGATAAAAAGTGCCCTCAGGCACAGAAGCACTCTGAGCAGCTAGACCTAGGAATTTCAGACACTCAAGCAGGCTAAAACACTCCTCTGTGGTGCAAATGTAACACTCACTTTGGATGAGTCTTTCAAGATATACCCAAATCCTATAATACATGATGCAATCTACACTCCCTGCAGGTTGAGGAAGCACACTTAGGTTCTCCTTGAGTGTGCCAAAAGAAAATTACATAGAATGCATTTTTTTTAAAATTAAAACTTATGTAGGTTGTCCTTTTTTTGGTTTGGGGCATTGAAGTTTTTAGTTGTTGTTGTTTGTTTGTTTTTTAATCTCACTTTCCATTCTTATGGAAAAGTAATTCTGGAACAAGCTTACCTGTTTGTTGCCTGTTTTCAGGTAGTCTTGTAGCAACTAAGCAAATTACCTGTGGATAAAAGTTAGCACATACACAGTCTTAGCTTTTACAAAGTGGCTTTTTATCAGACTAATTGGGTTCAATGTACAATTTTCCTCATGCACACAAACCAGTCTTCTAGAGTACTCAGGTTTAAATGCTTGACAATTGGCATTGGCTATAGCAATGTTTATGAATAATATGGTAATCAATTAACACAGCACAAGTATTTTAGAAAAATGGAAGTTTATTCATCTTTCAATGGCTCAAATAGCAAATAAAAGGACAGGATAAGGCATCAGCCAAGACAAGTTTTGTGTGTCCAGTGGCTTCATAACACCTCAGTTCCCAGAATACAGGTTCCAAAGCAAAGTCACAATGTTAGTGGTTAGACTCCCTGGCTAAATAGACCCAAATGAGTACAGTAAGAAGAAGACTGGCTTATATTTGCCAGATACATGAGTAACTTTTATTCTGCACTTGGCAGTCTACTAAATGCACATACAAAATTCCTACAGATAAATATTTAACATGACAAATATAACTTCTAAAACTTGAGTCCCTAAAACGTCTGTTAGCATGAAAGTTAAGTATTTGTTACCTAGTTTGCTTGAGCACATTTTAAACTGTCAGTTATAGGCTTATACATGTATAAAAAGTATAACAGTTTGTGGAATTGATCTAGCCTGTCTCACCCCAGAGGAGTCCAAAACCCTCAAACATTCTGGTATATTTTTAGTTAAGATGTAGCACACTAACCATGTGCTAGTGTTCTTGTTGTTCTGAAGCAATTGAGGCAGTATGTTTTGTTTGGGGATTTTGGATGTGCACATTAAAGGTTTCTGTATTGCAAAGCACATTTGATTGTTTGATACCAACATTAACTAGAAAAAGTAGCTACACTGTTCCCCATTTGGAAATCAACATAAACTAAACAGTACAAAACCTGCAAAGAGCTTCAGCATAACACACCATGTTCCCGTAGCCAAGTATTAGGAACACAAAAGAAATTAACCAGAATTTCCCAGCCAACATCTTAACTCAAAACACATAAGCACTACTAGATCAGCCCCACTCCACCCAATTCCAGGGAGTTAAAACCCAAGGAACATCTAAACAAAAATCTATGCGCAAAAGGGAAGTTTCAAGGTACCAGCACATTAAATTTCAAACAACCATTCCAGGCTTAGATGTGCCATAGTGTATTCTGACCTTCTAGTTTTAAGATACCATTTTGTCTACCAAGTTACAGATGACAGAATATGCTCTGTATTATTCACATCACCAGAGTATGGCACACATTTAAAGAACAGACACTGCTAGCAGACAGCTAGTGAGTGAAATCATCCATGTAACTGCGCTCCACAGAGAGGGCAGTCTCGCGCTGATGCGCAGGGACAGTTTCCATGCAACAGAGTTGAAAATACACCCTTGATTAAGCAACCTGCTATGTTTGGGTTTTAAAATTAAGGCATATTCAAATGTTTCAATGTAAAAGATTATATCGCTCTTCTAAGTTAATCAGGTAATACAGAACCACATACAGTTTTTCTCAACATAGCTGTTCGCATATACATTATTCTTTCTAATTTGCATAACTCCATGGCAAAACAGCTGCATACTGCTTTGTTAGGTATCATGTTCACAATTGTAATTTTCAAGGCAACGAAAGACAAGATGAATTGACAAATACCAGTGATAAAAAAGTATGCTTTATAAGAACGCACAAAGTAACACTTCGCCCCTCTGTTCACTATTAAAGGAAAGACTACCTATGAAACACTACATTCAGAAGAAATGTGAGAAGGTAGGCAATTATGAAATGGACTGAACTTTGCTTCTCTTGAAGCCACATAATTTGTTTTCAGTGAATTTGACTTTCAGTGCAGCTCCAAATCATGCTTTTAGTGGTACATTACATTTCCCAACATGTTAGGGTAATTTCAGTCACTTTAGCCTTCAATGGCATGCTTATAAATTATGGTTTTTATTAGTATGGTCAGGGTAGGAAAGGAATCCAAGCTTTTGATTATAAAATGCAACATCTTTCTCTGATCCTCTTAGCTAGGCTTTTTCTTTTCTTCTTCCCATTCTTTTCTTTGCTGTCTTCCATTTTTCTGGCTCTAATTTCTCTCATTAAATCAAAAAACACCTAAAAAAGATGTAAGAAGATAAATGCAAAAACAATCACAAACATCAGTTAATTTAAGTTATCGCTGATATCCACTTCAGTTTAGAAGACAATTATATGCAACCAGTTTGAGCAAACAAGTATTAGTCCAACAAATCTGTCACTGGTTTTGAAGGCCAAGTTGGTATGATGCGATCCTGCTTGGTTAATGGCACCATAATGTTCCCCTGTCTTCTGATATTTGCTTATGAATCCTGTCAGACAATTTTAAACAAGAATTGAAACAAGGCTCTCATCACCAGCCAAGATTTTTGGATGTTGTATATACATACTACTGAGGAGACTTAAGGAAATCAGTTTACCTCTTGAGCATTTTAAGTCATGAACTGCAAAGGTTGAAAAAGTGTAACATCCAATTTTAGAAACATATTAATGGAGCAGTAGCATACACTGAAATGTACGTATGGTATGTTGTATGGTATGTTCCATGATACAAGTCTAAGCACAAAGTAACTAGGGAAAAAAAGCAAACCAGCATTTCCCTTAAAGCAAAGTTTTCAATCATACAACTACATAAACAATTTCTTACATCAGGTAATCTTGGCTGCAGCTGCCATATTACAATCCTAAAGTACACATGAAGTTCAGTTTCATCAAATGGTTTAGTAGGAAACAAATGTGACAAAGTTGGAGATACACCACTGACTTATGTAAGAGAGATCCTACTGAGAGACAGTTAAGGCTTTATGATTGGACTGCTTAAAGCTACTTTACTAATTTGAACAGCAGATTTTGACGTGACTTACAGAAGGTCACAGCAAATAATATGTATACATCTTTATAATTTTACTGTAGGAAATCAGCTGAGCAATTCCAAAACTTCTGTCTCAGGAGAAAGGTTCTAGATACCCTACCACCCTGAGAATGTCCAATCTCATCTGATCTTGGAAGCTAAACAGCATCAGGCCTGGTTAGTATTGAATGGGAGACCCCCTGGGAATACCAGGTGCTCTAGGCTTCTTTTTTCAGCCCTGAGATGACCTCAGTTGGTCAGAGCATGGTGCTAGTAACACCAAGGTCATGGGTTTGATCTCTAGATGAGCCATTCACCTAAGAGCTGGACTCAATGATCCTTGTAGGTCCCTTCCAATATTTTGTGATACTTTGAAATTTGAACTAAGCAATACATCTATGTCAAGGGACTTGATCTATTTCTGTGAAACATGGACAGTGCAGGGGCTGAAAAGCTCCTCTACAGAGCTCAGTAGGTTTTTATGACACAAATCTCATATTGACTGCAGGAAAAGTATCAACCTTCATCACACGAAATACAAAGTAAATCAATGGAACTAAACATTTCCATCAAGAAACGAGATTGCCTTTAGATTTTTAAATGTGCACCAAGTTGCTTATATTTAAATCTGTGTTAATGATGCAAGATGCAACTGTCAACTTGCTTAGGTACTGATACTGTACAACAGTATTTGGGCTACATAACCTTTGGAGCAAATGTTTAGTGGGTCACCTTTGCCAGAATGAGTGGAGGCTGGCTCTGTTTCTCTCAAGTGAGTAAAACCACTATTCTAGAATTCAGAGACACCAGATTTCTTATACAATGGTAACACGAGTTTGTGTAACAAACTCCAAAACTTCATATGCGTCAAGTAACTAAGAATACCCAATATTCACTTGTGCCAACAAGGCCTCATTTATGGCCTGTCAAACCCTAAATCTATATGACACATGCTAATCTGGATCCACTATGCCATCAGCTCCAAAAAGGAACTTGGAGCTCTCTGGTAGCTTACTATGTATGTGCAAAGGGTGTTGATCCAAGAGCTATTGAAAAAATATATTACATGCACTGTTTTCCCCAGCTGCTAAACAATAATGAAGTGGATTTGAAGAGCGGGAAATTTTTACAACCATAATAGATGGCTGTTAACTGCAATTATACACCAAAACTAAAAGATGTGTTAGTTTTTGTAACAACAAAAAAATATGAGCTGTATTCAACAATGAGAATGAGTTCTGCTATATTTGATTGACTTAAAAACTCTGCTGTTCTGTAGGGTAAAATCACTATAGTACTGAACAATCAGTTTCTTCAATAAGATAACTGACTGGACTCACCAACAGCTGAGTTTAAGTTATTGCAAAAGAGAATTTGCATTACAGCTCTCATACTGCAGCTGACAGCTCATACATACAGATTTACCACAGAGAATTTTTTTACCAAGTGCAAGGTGCAGCATCTGGATCAGGGCAACCCCAGACATGAGTACAGACTGGGAGATAAACTTGTTGAGGGCAGCCCTGCAGACAAAGACTTGGGGGCTTTCACGGATGAAAAGCTGGACATGACCTGGCAGTGTGCGCTCACAGCCCAGAAGGCCAGTGGTATCCTAGGCTGCAGCAAAGGAGGATTGGCCAATGGGTCAAGGTAGGTGATTATACCCCACTACTCTCTCATGAGACCCCACCTGCAGTGCTGTGCCCAGGTCTGGAGTCCTCAGCGCAAGAAAAAATGTGGACCTGCTGGAGTGGGTCCAGAGGAGGCTGCAAATATGCCCAGTGGGCTGGAGCAGCTCTGCTATGAAGACAAGCTAAGAAAGCTGGGGTTGTTCATACTGAAGAAGAGAATGCTCCAGGGAGACCTTTTTGCAGCCTTTCAGTTCTTAAAGGAGGCTTATAAAAAAAGACAGAAAGCATCTTTTTACATGGGCAGCTTGTAATAAGACCCTTCAGGGAACAATTTTGAACTAAAAGGGGAGAGATTTAAATGATTAATTGTAAAAAAATTCTATATTGTGAGGGCGGTGAGGCACTGGAAAGGGTTGCCCAGAGAAGCTGTGGATGCCCCAACTCTGGAAGTATTCAAGGCCTGGTTGGATGGGGCCCTGAGCAACCTGATCACGTGGTTGGTATCCTTGCCCATGGCAGCACGGTTGGAACTAGATGATCTTTAAGGTCTCTTTCAACTCAAACCTGTGATTCAATGTGGGATCAACTTTGTCAACAGCTCTGAAAGGTTGGCACATTGCACTAAACCTACTTATTTCTTTTGCCACACATCTGTTACTCTTATTTTTCTTGGAGACATATATTCTCTTTATCTTATGAGATTCTGAACCAGGTTTTATCTTTGAAAACTCATGAGGCACTTCTGGGCTTTTTACAGCTTTTTGGGTTCACCCATTCTTCATTGAAACAACATACAAAGAGGCAGATGGTTAAATAAGGGTAGGGAAGGCTCAAATCCCTCCCTTATTTGCTTTTGTAAGGTGTTTTATTCTGACTGAGGATCAGAAAGTATTCTTCACTGTTCAGGAGCAGACTGTCCTCTAGTTACAGAAAATGCAATATGAAGTCTACACCAAAAGAGATGACCAAAGAAAATTTTACAAGGTCTTGTATCATGTCTTGGATAATAACGATTCCTTGCAGTTTAGAATGGGATAAGCGTGTTATGCCTAACATTTTCACTGTTCTACAAGGAGTCACCTAGTCATGCACTGCTTGCAAGCTAAGGAAGAAAAGTATTTGATTAAAATTTCACAAATTTATTGCTGAAATTAAGAACATAAGGATGACCCATGAAAAAGACGGATAAAGTAAAAACTGATGAACAGATTGTTTAAGAAGCCAGTTATTACCTTGTCAACATTAGCCCGTGTTTTTGCAGAAGTTTCCACATAATTAACATTCCACTGATCAGCTCTGGTTTTTGCTTCCTCTACAGAAACTTGCCTTTTATCTTCTAAATCTGATTTATTACCAACTAGCAAAAAAGGAACATTCTCATCTTCTTTTACTCTTAAGATTTGCTCCCTGGAGAGAGAAAAAAAAAAGGAAAAGAAAATGAAGCTTTGCATAGAGTACCATTCTTAGAACACAAAAAGAAGAACTCAGACTAAATACTTTTACATCTTACAGTGAAAAGCCATTTATTCCTTTTATGTAGTCTTAAACCTCATTATGACATTATACAGAATGAAGACAGAGACAGACAACTAGTCCTCCAGGAAGGAATGAGTTGAGTCAGTAAGAAATGAAAAAAACAGAACAGGATTGGTTTAGGTGAGAATTTATATTAATAATTCATTCCCTTTAACACTGTTATTTGAGAGCACTTGCTATTGTCTTTACATTACTATTTTTGATGGCCATTTTAAAGCTATCCAAGCTTCAGTTTTACAGCTGATTCTTTCCTAACAAAATGTGCCATTTTAAAGGTGATAAAATGGCCTATAGCATATCAAGAGTCAAATCTCTTCCTTTCAGGAATCCTTCTCAAGTCAATTATATTCAGTCTCTCCTGAGATCTTCTTTCAATTATAAACCTGTGTACAGACACAAGCTGTATATGCATCAGATTTTTAAGGACAGACCCTTCTACTGTTTTAACTACTAGGATGAAAGGTTTAAAACTATAAATAAAACTCAATACCACAAATAGTTCGGTATCTAAGTCTTCGACACTTAAAAAATAATTGAAGTTTTCTTCTAATTGAAAATGCATTAATACTATCAGGAAGAAGAGTTGTCGCAGAAGAATATTCTGTACTTTGTCTATGAAAAAATGAGTATAAAGTTAGTTGTGAAATGTAGCCCTTTATCATGGAGCAATTCCTGAAAGCACAGAGAAATAAATTTCCTTTGATGGCTGAGGTGAAACCAAATTTAAAGTTGAAGAGAGAGAAGCTGAAGACAGATAAGTAATTGATATTCTAAAGGGCCTTGATTTGGTATACAGCAGGATGCTCACATTACAAAAAGCTCTGAATAGCATGCAGTCTTGTGGAGGAAGCCTACTCACAGAGCTGAGAAACTGCAGATAGTTCATAATTTTTTTAAAACTGTGCATTTGAGGCAGACTTGTGACACCACATTTATGCATGAGGTATAATTAAAAAGCAACATTTCTCCTCTTACACACAAATATCAGTGCAAATGTTTTAACAAAGTCTGCAGCTATCCAAAAGTAGTTTGAATAGCCAGGGGATCAGGAAGGTGGCCAGAAGAAAACTCAGTGCCTCATGGCAGTACCTGTGTAAATAAGACTTCTGGTAAAAACGAGTAGATTTCAGTACTAGTTATCCAGGCAATGCTATACTGGGTTAGTGTGACAAGGTTTTGTTAGTGGTGGGTCTATAAATGTGGCTTCTGTGAGAAGCTGCCAGAAGCTTCCCCGATGTCCATTATTGGCAGAGCCTATGCCAGCCGGCTCTGGGACAGACCCATCGCGGGCCAAGGCCAAGCCAATGGTAGTAACACCTCTGTGATAATTTATTTAAAAAGGAAAAAAAAAGTTACTGCACAGATACAATTGCACTCAGAGAGGAAAGGAGTGAGAATATGTGAGAGGAACAACCACATATATGCTAAGGTCAGTGAAGAAGAGGGAGGAAGTGCTCCAGGCACCAGAGCTGGGATTCCCCTGCAGTACATGGAGGACACCTAAGCTGGGGTTTGCTCCTCTCAGGGATCTGTGGGCCCCTGGAGAGGGTGGTCCATGCTGAAGTAGGTTTACTGGCAGGAATTGTGACCCTGTGGAGGACCTACGCTGGAGCAGTCCGTTCCTGAAGGACTGCAGCCCATGGAAAGGGACCCATGCTGGAGCAGTTAGTGAGCTGCAGCTTGTGGGAAGGACTCACACTGGAAAAGTTCATGGAGAACTGTCTCCCATGGGAGGGACTCCCCAGTGGAGCAGGGGAAGGACTCCTCTCCCTGAGGAAGATGCAACAGGAGGAACAATGTGTGATGAACTGACCATAGCCCTCATTCCCCGTCTCCCTGTGCCGCTGGAAGGGAGAAGGTAGAGCACAGGAAGGAGGGATGGGTGGAGTGGAAGGCATTTTTAAGGCTAGTTTTACTTCTCATTATCCTGCTCTGATTTTGATTGGCAATAAATTCAATTCCTTTCCCCACGTTGTGTCTTTTGCCTGTGATGGTAATCGTAATCAGCAAATGATCTCCTCCTGTCCCTAACCTCATCAGCCTTTCATTGTATTTTCTCTCCCCTGTCCAGCTGAGGAGGGAAGAGATAGAGGGGCTTTGGTGGGTACCTGGGATAAATGCCAGGTCAAACCACTACAGATGCCAAACAATTTCACCAGGTAAGAAGTTAATCTAACAGCAATCCAGATAATGATATTCATATTCTCCTTTGAGCCCCTTCTGAAGACTAAACAAGAAATATCTAATTAATGATGTGCCAGCTTGAAATCTAGGACTTAAAAAAAATCCACATCATGAGAGCCAGATCAATTCTACTCAAAGTAAGGCCAAATTTTAATAAACTACCTTTCAAGTACTTAAAAATATATCATTGCAGGTCTGTATTCTATTGAAAAAAATTACTTGGAGCAATGGCATTTCAGAGCATACCAGGAACCCCATTAATAGCAGTAAAAAGCTTTCCTGTTGGAGGTCTGCCATTCCAGCAGAACAAAATTCCATGAAAACAAACATCCAAGTTCTTCTTGTCAGTTTCTTTAATATTTGGCTCTTGAATAGTTGTCTTAGGTTACAATGCAAGATGTAACCAAAAGTATGTATTCTATCACCATCTTCATAAGCTGTTAAAAACAGGTGGGGCAGTGTTCTTATCTCCTTCATGACTCATCCCTGATAACTCCCTCTGGGGGATATCTTCTGCTAATGGACTGTCAAAGTCTCACTGCATGACTCATAAAATTACATCACCCCATTGTGAAATGCTCTGCCCAGAGGGAGGAACCAAGTATTCCTACCTGGATAAAATCCCGGGTTTGGAACACCACGAGCAGCTTTACCTACTGGACTCCCAGAGGACAAGGGCTCCATAACCACCACAGGACCTTCAGAAGAAGACCAGACCCTTCTACAGGATCACCACTTCAACAGAACCACATCTATCACTTCAAGAGGACTGCAGCCACTATTTAATCAGACTGCTACCACCACTATGACCAACAGGCTGTCAGGTTGTATCCCGACTGTTCAAGCCAGCGTTTTCTGCCTTTACTTTAATTTTCCTGTTAAATTGTAGTTCTGACTTGGAATCTCTCACTGGTTTGCTTTCAAACTAGTACAGTAGTATGCCCTCAGACTACTCAACAGTACCAAAGGTACTTTAACTGTACCTTCAAGAGATACAGATTATTTTTACACAGAGCAGAAAAATATATTTTTCTGAGTTACATTTTAGCATTTAGTCTTCTATGGTTCACTTTCATATTTGGATTGGGGAGAGAGAATTTTAATATCTTTACTTGAAGGGATATTTTCTTCCATTTTTCCTGCATCAACATGTATACTGTTAACTCTCACCTTTACTGGAAAGTAGGACTTTTTCCAAGGCCAAAGACCATGTACTTTGAAGCATTGGCATGATTTTAAACAGATTTGAATAGGTCATTTTGCACTCTAGGGGAGCTGAACTACACTAAACTGTCCACCATGACTGACAGCACGCAGCATGAGCCTGCAAACCAAAAAGGCCTGCTCCTCCCTCTCTCAAAATATATAAACACAGACATATAGAGATACAAATAAATTTTAAAAAAACACCAGAAGATGAAAAACTCACTTTCTCCCCTGTCCATACCTCTTTCTCCTCCCTTAGAGGTATTAAACATACGCTGCTACTTAGTGCTAATTAAGTTGAACTGTGACAGCATCTCCAAGAAGACTAATTTCAATAGGATGCAGATAACTCCTTTTTGTATTTGTTTCCTAAATTTTCTTTCAAATATAAGGGCCTTTCCTATTTCACAACACTTTGAACTGGTAAAAATGCTTTCTGATAGATTTTGTCTTTTTAAAAAATACAGTAATGAGTGATTTAAATGTTTTCTCTCTCAAATTAAATTAAACACCTATAATATACTGCTGCCTGTATAATATTCCATTACTGTCATAAGAGTTTTAATATGATACAGTCTGTGGTTGAGACCATGGTGAGGCAGCTGTCTTCTGAATGTTGCTGTGTATCTACTTGGTGGCAATAGACTTTCTGGTATTCAGAAACACAGCAGCTAAGATATCTGACATCACATAGATAGCAAAGGCCTGGCTAGGCATCTGCTCAAAACATTATGTGACAACAGTAAGAGCTGCCATCCAATCTGGACCATCAAAAGGATATTACAAAACACACACACACACACACAAAATCACTTTCAATCATCTCAGTGTAATTAGAATGATTACCTTGCCACGTAACTTACCTGAAGTCTGCAGTCGCTGCAAAGGATTCCAGCTCTGTAATAGAGAAGACGCAAAGAAAACCTTCCCCACTTCGGAAGTAGTTGTCTCTAATTGCTGCATAGTCCTCCTGCCCTGCTGTATCCAGTATATCAATTTGGACTTCTTCCCCATCCAGAACCACCTTTTTCCTGTAGCTATCTGCTTTGGTGGGCTCATAGTCTTCAACAAACTAGAAAAAAAACCTTCATGATGTAAAATCATGCCTGTACAAGGCAATTGCTTCTGTTTGCACATAAGGATATAGCGAACATATTAGATGGGTACTGCAACTAATAACTAAGCATTACGCACTTAGACTCTGTGAAGTACTCAAACAACTCGTAGTTAAAGCAGACTCTTCATTAGCCCAAACAGTTTTTAGGTTTTTGCTTTCCTCAGCCATTATATGGAAATGTAGAGGTAATTTCAAAACATCAGTGTCTGTACACTACCCAAACCTCTACTTCTGGTTCAAGCACAACATCTGGCTGTGCTCAATTATGGAATCAGGTAGTCCTGACATTGGATATATTTACTATCAACTTTTAAAGTACACTGAATGCTTAAATTCTGACTTCTAATAAAAAAGGATGACTTTCACCAGAAAAAAGGGAAAAGAGAAACTGATTTTCTTTCCTCTCTTCAACAGCAGCACAAAAAACATGAAAGAAATTGGTTGTTTCGGGCATCATGCAACTCAACTAAGTGAAGAAGCTTTGAGCTATAATAACCAAGTTCCAACAGGTCTAGTGAGCAATGCAAAAATATTCCAGTAATATGACAGAATATCTAGCAGCTGAGAAGTCTGAAAAAGGCCAGATTTTACCTTTACAGGTACCTCTAGAGAGCAAATCAGTAATCTCAAAACATGTTTTTGTTCCACTTAACTGCTGAATTTCATACCACATCACATACATTTAGACCCTTTCAGAAAATAACTCTACAAATGTAACTTAAACAACACAATGTAGCAGGTACCTCCTGAGATAATTTCTACTCCAGAGTCTTACCTCATCATACATAAACTGTAGTGTTAAAGCAGATTTTCCTACACCACCGCTTCCCACCATGATGACTTTGTGTAAAGCCAACGAATTCTGTCCTTTAGGTTTATTTGCTGCCATCTTTGGATTGCAGAAAATTCACAGGTGTCAAATGAAAAAATCTAGAAGAACAATATTTCTTCATTAGTTTACTTTTCCTTCTCCCACATGAACTGATAAAGTGGATTTTTTCAAATCCCTACATATTTAATTAATTTCAATTCTGCTTTAGTGAAAGCTACCTGCTCTTTCATTGGAAATCGTTCTACAAATTATATTGTACTCATCTTTTTTTTTAAATAAGCAAAGAAATCCTTTATCATTTGGAAACAGCACTTTGGGATGTAGTATTTTCTTTTAATGGCACAGTAGGTGTCAAGAATTCTTGATAGTTTACTACACAAGAATTGAAAAAGGAAGCAACAGTGAGTCAACACCATATAAGAAAACATAATATGACAGCTGCAGGGGAAGGAAAGACTTTTGAAGGGATTTCCAGTTTAAATGGCAAACACTAAGACACAGCAGCAAGGATTAGCTAAAGTACTTTTACAGGAAAAGCAAGCAAACTTAAAATCTAAAAATACCCAGTTTCAGTAAGTCCGAAACTGAAATAACAATCTAGTTTATACAGAGTGGTAAGATTCAACTTGCCTATAAATATAATTATTTCATATATTTGGAGCAGTTGTCTCAGTCCTGTGACTGCTTGTTTAAACACAAATCTCTGCATCTCACCAACATCAAAGGGCTCTATGACAGCTAATTCACATAATTTAATGTATGTGTGCACAAGCACAAAAAGTAACAATTCCATTAACTTTTAAAAAAAAATCATGGATGCTATAGTTTTAGTGGATCTCTATTTTCCCACACCTTTGTTTCATTCCCTACCTATCCCAATAGTAATAAAGCTGTATTTATGAATGCTTGCACAGTTCTTTGAACACAGGAAAGTCCCTGTACAGTGACAGAATGTGCTCTCCTCCAGAGACTTAAGGTCAAAACAAAGTCTGAACTCCAAAAGAGACAATGACATCTACATTACATACATAAATACAAGAATGATTCATGGTAGCAATTAAAAACCAAATGTAACTTATATTTTTTTTAATTAGAAAACTCAAAAAGAGTACATTCATACAGCAGCACAGCTCAGTTATATACATAACTACCAGATAATAACACAGCATAGTAACTTGGCATGATTACCTCAGTACCTTTAGCCATCATGATTATTTGACCATTTCACACTAAAATTACATCCTACTGCATAATGAATCACACTTTTGTGCAGCTTAAACAATTAGAATGCAAAGCATGAAACTTTCTTAAAACTTGTATCAAAATCCCTAGTTGAGGCCATGCACTAAGACTTGTTAGCAGTGATGCAGGTAGTATAAAAGCATGATGACTAAAGCTTCATTGGAGATTAAGCCAATCCTTCCTGGAAGTAAAATAAATACATGCCATCAAGATTCTCACACTGCCATGCCAGCAAGCGGGCTGGGGATGAGCAAGCAGCTAGGAGAGACACGGCTGGACCAGCTGGACCAAAGGGATATCACCGCACCATAGCTTAGCAATAAAAGTTTGCAGAGAGGTTTGAAGTTTGTCAGCACTGCCATTGCTCAGGAACCGGCTGGGCATTGGTCACCTAGCAGCAAGCAAATTTTCTTTCAATCACTTTTCTTGGGTTTGTTTTCCTTTTTAAAAAATACTTATGAAGTTATCATTATCTCAATCCACAAGTTTTCTTACTTTTACCCTTTCAATTCTCTCCCCCCTCCCACCGGTAGTGGGGCAAGCAGTGATACTTAGCTGCCTACCAAGCTTAACCCACAACCTATGTGAAAAACTCTTGAGATCACATCAGCCCCACTACCCATTCTGCCGTCAAAGAATTCTGAAAATGTAACTGAAAATTAAGTCAAATTCTTTTCCCCGGAAAGATTATCTAAGCAAAATAAGCTGCTATACTCATTACAGATATATAACAGAGAAACACAACTAATATCATGCAACAATTTCTTTTAAAAAGGAGATGGAAAAGAGCCATTGCTTTCTTTTTACTCAAGAGGGAGTATGACAACATGAAAATAGTTCCAAGCTATGTGCATGTTTTCAATCTACTACATTGTTTTGTCTTTGCGTACTTCTCTCTTAAAAGGAAAAACATATCCTGAAAGTCATGCTTCTTAGTATGTATGTCAGACAAGTAAGAAAGACAATCTGAATTCCATTATCAACTGACAACAGCTCCGTTTGCAAAGCTCAGATTACAATATCTACCTGGATATGGCCTACTCTAAGCTTACTGAGCAAGAAAACAGACTATTCTTCTGTAAGTACTTCAATACTGGAACGAGTCCAAATGAATTCAGCAGGACCTCACTCAGGTGAGTTTGGGCTAACAATACTTCAATGTGAAAAAATTCAAATACATACTAGCAATATTTCACTGTAGTATTTGTTGTAAATTAATCTCCAGTCTTTAAGTAGATTGAGCAATGTGAAAATTCGTATTTTATTTCAACTTGCAATTCAACAAGTAGCGTCCCAGCGTGACAAACAAGTTGCTGCTTTTTGTACTCTGCAGCAGCTGACCCATAAAAAACCCAACACATTTCCATTTCCAATTTGATCCTGACAAATAATTGTCAGTAAACAACATTCCATTAAGATACTGAAAATAGCAAAACTTCACACTACCACAGACTTCAAATCTTCAAGATGAGCTTGTCATAAACACTATGCCACATTTTGTAGTAGGAGGGCGGCTCGGGGATGTCAATTTGCTCCCAAGTTCTTCACAAGCCGATAAAGATATAATGCTGGCAAAACTCAGGCCTGCTGAGTAGTAGACAATGTGGAAAGAGAGAGAAATAAGTTACAAACAATGCAAGTACAATACAATATGATACTGTGCAAACAACACCTAATCCAAAGAGACTGCTTTAGAGCAAATACTGTGCCAGAGAAAAGAAAGACCTTGAAAGTGGTAAGTTCTAAGCTACTGCCACGATTCTACATGTTTCAGTGTGCTTTGAAAAACAAAGAGGAACCTAGATTCCAATTTTAACAGTAAAGCACCTGAGATGAAGTTTTGTGCAAAGTCCTTCTGCCCGTAATTTATGTAGCCTGATTTATTTTCATAAGAAGTAATTATTTGGGTCATATCTAGTTACTGAACTGTCCTACTTTATAATTATGATAAAACAGACAAGAGACTATGGCAAGAACTCTGTTGTATGAAGCTCAAAAAAGCATACTTCCTTATTATGCATACTGTGGGGTTTATTATTATTTTAATCTTTACAGTGAAAAATTATTTGTGGGTCAGAAGATAAACACAGGATTATCCTACAGTCAAATCCTACGTCATCTACAGCAGAAAGATGTTCACAAAGAGCCAAGCATGGTGTTGCCAATAGCTATATAATCCATTCATACAGGTCAGATTTTCACCACACCCATTGGAAATCCCATCGCATCAGTTCAGCTGATGACATATACAAAAGTTTATTCTTAAACAGTTTTTCAAGTAGTTCAACAAGTTGGAAAGGGAAGCAAAAGCTTAACTGGCTCAGCAATGTACTGCAGTATCTTCACTCAGAAGGGCAAGCACATTGTCTACCCACCATGCTATGGATCAGTCCTCATCTCCACTGCAGATAAACTCCTAGGAAGCTGCCCTTTCCCAACATATTTGAGCAGATAAAGACACAAACAAATGAACCTCTGACTGCTCAGAAAAAGTAAGCAGGTCTCAAAGCTCCTACAGCTGTTTTATTGCCTGCTTGCAGATAAACACACCCATGATTCTGTGCTCCATTTAATGGCAGGCTTCCAGTTGGAGCTAGAATAATTTTTTTTTTGGGCCAGGCTAGGGAGCAATTAGATTAACTAAGATCTGCAGGGGTAGGAATTATAATTCATGTTAGTATCACTAACAGCATCTTATCCAACAGTCTAGAAATCTGATCAAAGGAAGGAAGAGTAGGTAGCTAAACAACTTAAGTTATTTTTACATTATTAAGATCATCAAGGAATTTCTGTCCAGAGTTGTAAAGTTGCTGTTCAGCTTGAGTGACTGGCTTCTACCTGTATCAATACTTAACTTCTCCGAAGTCTTATACATTACAGACTGCACAGATCCTCTGCACAAAAAATACAATGTTACCTTTAATCCCCCATGGATTTACACACAACATACAGCTCCACCCACTAGAGGAGTGAGTTGGATAGTGTTTCTGTAACACAACTTGGACACAGTAAATATCTGTTAACTTTCGCATGAAGTCTTGAAACACAGAACAGTTATCTCCAGATCCTGAAGAGTAAGACAGATAAACAGGTGCCCGCACAAAAAGTAGTTTTCATCTTCAGTGATAATATTTTCAGTGAAAAAATCTTTGCAAATACAAGCTAGGAAAGAAAAAAACAAACAGCAGGAATCTTTGATCTCTCTTCATTAATCTTTATTTTGTCCTCCTATTTACTATTTCAGCCAAATAAAATGAGATAAAAGTATGCTTATGGATGAAAAAACCTTACGGGGTTTATCCCCTCACCGATCTTGCTCATCTGATTAAACTGAGATGACTCTTCTTAAGCTGTCCTGTTCCTCAGTTGGCTTTTTCTTATAGAATAACTTGCTCCAAACCAACCAAAGCATGCTTCCTTACATATCCATTCCATTTGTCCTCTACATCCCTCCCCAATGCAATAATCCCAAGGTTCATACACCAAGGGAAAGCAAAACAGTGGCCAACGGAATAGCTGTGTACCATCCAAAGAGGGCAACAGACACCCAATTTAGATTGCTTCCTTTCCTTCATAGGGAACACTGTGGATCACAGGGTACAGACTTCCCCATATTTAGCCAGCAGCAAGTATTGAAGAAATCTATAGAAACAATCACATCCAAGACATCTACATCTCTGCCAAAATGTACCCAAAACTGACCAAGAGGCCAAAAACTAACAAAGAACAGAGCACATGATCAGCCTCATTTTCATAGAGAAGGTGACCAAAAGAAGTCAAGAAGGTATTCTGCCCATTTTAATTCCTTGGAGTCTCATAAATGCAACATAAATGAGAACAGGCCAGGAAAAGGAAAGCATTACACCAAAGTCACATCATTACAGCCACAAATTCAGCTGGCATCTTCTGCACTACTATACATAAAGCTGAATGCAGGCCTTGTGAATATGCAGTTGTCCTTAACAGGAGGACTTTGATTTGCTGCAGACATTTGTTTGAAGGGGACTAGTTAAACACAGCTTCGTATTTACAGATCGCTGGTACAGTTACCATAGTTGGTTCTAGTTAATAAGTAGAGATAGTGGTGCCTTTCTTCAATTGCAAAACCATTTTTATTGTCAATTTTATAGCCTACATAAAACTAATACATCAAAACAGAATCCTTGTTCTTTGGTTTCCTTTACTTTAAGAGAAGATTACATAAAGATTTGAAAGTCTGTCATATTAACCTCATTACCCACTCACTTTTATGATGAGTATCTTTCTTCCCTGAAGACTGTTTTATATAATAAGCATCAATTACAACTGCTAGCTGATACATTACTGCACCCGCCTTTACTCTGTTTAACAGAGCTAGAACTTGAGATGTTTGAAGAAACAGGAATAACTTAACTGCAGTATGTGAGCTGCCTGCACAATAACAAGAATTAGTTAATATGCGTTGACCAAAATACTTCCAGAGAGGCAAAATTTTCAATTACTTACTGAACAATTAAAGACAAATTTAGCAATGGAAACTCATATTGCTCTAAACAAATAACTTCTTTTTAATTGAAGAAATTAGTGTCTGCACTACTCTGTACTATACACTTAATATAATCTATCACCTCTTATCAGCCACAACTTATTTCATGCTGAAGTGAAAATTTATGGTAATTGTTTGACAGTATATTCTAAAGCGAGTTTAAAAATTCTCCAAAGTTCTATAATTCCCCAAAGTGAACCAAAACTCTGCTGCCTCACATGACCTACAAATTACAAGTTCAATTTTCTAAGAAAAAGCACAGGAACAAGAATTTTTAAAAGTGGCAACATATTTCACATCCAAGGACCATGAAGCAATGTAATCTTATCTGTTACAAAAATATCACAAATTCAACCAGTTACTGCATGGTTTATTGAGTCCCATAGTTTCAATTTGGTTACCAAGAGCAAAAGTATACTTGAGAATGTATCGTTTGGAAATAGCACTAGCATACTAGGTGCCAAATATCTGGAAGACACCTCACAAATGATTCAGATATTTTTGCAATAAAAGCATTCCTGGAAAAGGAAGGAGGTGGCTCCAGGCAAGCAAAATCTAACCCTCCCATCATCTGGTTCCAATTACAACATTCAAACCAGATCAGCAGAAACACCCCATGACCCAGAAATTGATAGGATACATGAGGACACAGGATGGGACATGATACCAGCTGTTTTAAGAACTGGAGAATAAGGAAGTTTTAAAAGTTAGATCAGCATTATTGTTGTGTCATTGAGTTTGACTGGTGTTTTATTACAGTTTAAATACATGACATCTGCCAAACCCTGCACAAAGTAACATCAGTATTTTATTAATGTTAAATAATCACTACAAACTTTAAGTAGTAGGTTTGAACATTTGGGTTCATCTCTTTCTCTAGTCTATCTTAGAAATGACTAATCTCATTAGATAATGAAACAGGCCTCCTGAAACTCAGCCTCATAGCAAGTTAGAAACTTTCACAACAAGTATTTCCCTATGTCCTGAATATAATCCTTCGACATAAACACATTTAACTAGGAATTAGGATTTGGAGCTTCCCACGAGTTCAACAAGCAGTTAAATCACATTCAAGGTTTTGTAAGAACCCTTCTTTACAAAGCTTTCTAGGGCACACCTTAGAAGGCGCTTGTGCCTCCCACACCCACAAAACAAATTTACTATGGTGACTGACTACACATATACTAACAAAAGTAAAGGGTAGAAGACTGACTTCAGTTCTATCTCTCAGCAGAAGCAAATCTCTTCAGGCAAAAGACCTATATTTCCCAGCTCCTTTAGGCAAGTACTTCAAATCATAACCATATCCAGGGACTTAAACTGGAAAAGTCAACCAGTGAGCTCTTCATGCAGTAACAGAGGCCCATCCATCCCACAAATTACATTGTGTTGTTATAAAGAATAGTGGTTCCCACATGCCCACAGCTTTATACTCTTAAGACATCATCATCAGAATTGAGATCTCTCCAACAAGAAATCACTGAAACACGAGAAAAAAGTTCATAGACTTCCAGCAGTCTTCCAGAGGCTCCACAGGGCCTTAGTGTCAACTTCTGGGCGTGGCCATGAACTAGACAGCACCTTCTGAAGTGAGATCAGATATGTATTTCATAAGTTTTAAAATCATCATTTCAGCATTTTCTTACCAAAAGGCCTCTTTGGCATCCTGCAAGACAACTTCTGGGGAAGCACTTCCATAAGGAAATTTCTTAAAACCCACATGGAACAGCACACGAAAACCCTGACAAACTGAACAACAGAAACAGTCTAGAACAAAATCAAGGTCTTAAGATTTCAAACCCTGTATTGTACTGCAAAGAAAACAAAGCAGCTACATCACTATCCTCATAAATAGCTGACAAAACACACAACCATTGAGCCCAGCTGTGGGTGTCTGCAAGGCTGATATAAACTGAAACTGCAACAGTCTGTCTGATATTCCCATATCCTCTCTCCCAAAAGCACTGATGTTTGCAACAATTAGGTGGCAAAGCACTTAAGAAGTTGCTCTAGACAAAAATTAACCCATACCGTTTTTTGAACAGATTAGTTACCTAAACAAGTCTGCTGGTACCAAAGACAGCCCGGAACAATGCATAGCTGAGCACGGAGAAAGCAAAACTATAGCATTTCCAGCCTACAAACACTGTGGCAAAACAATGCAAGTGTTCTAGGGGTTCCTCAACCATAATCTGGCACCTGTTGAAGACTCCTCACTTTTTGCAAGTTATGTGATGGCTATTACAAAACATTGGGAAGGATTCCAGATACTTGCAATGGTTTATCTGGACTGATCCAGAGATCAGTGGGAAGAGCAGTAAACTCAAGCCCACTACCAAGGTTAACACAAGGTTAAAGCCTGCTTTCATACTTCAACAGACTCAAGTTACACTGTGAAATAATTTTGGTAATATACACATTTACGTGAGAGCCTAGAATACTGTTCCTGCTTCTACAAGTTCAGTACGTGGCTGGTGCCCTCTCTCAGTCTATTCTAATCATAGAGGGAACTTAGCTTTCTGAAGCTGACGGTGGTGAAGTGCTTTAACACAAAGGGTAAGGGTCATGTCTTCTTCCATATTCATTTGTAAGCATGAAGATCTGTAATCTAGCATATTAACAGAAGGCATTCATTTTGTATTGATTTAAGATTATACACCATGAGGAGAGAATCAACAGCCACAGCAGACATGACAGAATAATGAACAGTTAAAATTACATGCCACTAGCCTGTCAAAGCTATCCACAGACTTGCATGGATTCAGAGGGAAGGCAGACAAACAGGTGCTATGGTACTACAGCTGATTTTCTACCATAAGCAAAACTAATGAAAGGCTGAAACAGATGACGGGGACTTTTGTGGAAGAGCCTCCCACATCAGTTATCCATAATCAAAAGTCAAGTTACATTCATGGGAGATGCATTTGATATAGAACACTCTCCCAACCCCCATCCCCCCTAAAATGTAAGAGTCAACATACAGACCACAAGGATGAATTTTAGGAATGCAGAATCAACAGCTCAAGTTCTTAACTACAGCTATTCTACTAAGAACTAAGTGAAACATTTCAAGCACACATTTAAGTTAGTGTCACCTAAGACATATGAGATACAGCCATTTTTATCCTGTGTTTCAAGAACAAGAAAGCACATTGTAGTCTGGGCACATTTGGGCACTAGTTAAACACCAGTGTACCCACTAAGATAATTTATTCAGTTTTTGCTGTGAGATACAGATTAGGAAGAGGCAAAGCAGGCTCAAAACTTTAAAAAGCGTAAAGAAAACTTTATTAACAGAACTAAAAGGAAAATAATAAGAATAAGAATAAACCTTCAGAACACTTCACCTCTTCCCACCTCTTATCCTTTCTTTCCCACTGACAACATGAAGAGACTAAACTTGGACCCCTCAGTCAGTTTACCACTTCTAAAATAGTCTTTTCCTAGTTCACTCAGAGGGAAGAGTCTCTCTTGCCATGCCACGGAGACTCCTCTACAAGAAACAGTTCTCCTGTAGATTTAATGTCACAGCAAAGCAGCGCCTGGGTGGAAATCTGCTTGTACTGTGAAAGTCCCTCCCACGTCTGGTAGTCTTCCCACAACTACCTCTGTGGGCCACTGGCCTATGGGGTACACTTTTAAGGATGACCTGTTCAGAAGCAAAGGTTTTCCTCATTATTACTGAGATCATCTTCATGCCTGGAAACAGAGATCTTCCCCTTCTTCCCTGGGGCAAGGGTCCTCGTCTCTCGTATCTCAATCTGTTCAAGCTTCTCATTGGATCACAGTCACTTCAACATCTGCTGGCTTTAGCACGAGTGCCTTTACTCATGTCTACAGTTTGAATGCTTCATCCCCCCATGCACTCATGATTTACAGGGAAACAGTGTTGTATCAAAGTTCTCACCATGGCCTGCAGAAGAATCTCAGCCCCGGGGCATCTCCTCCTCCCCCTCCCTCCTTTGCACAGACCTTAGTGTCACCATGTTGTCCTCCTCAGGTGTCTTCACCTTTCTCTTTTTTATTTGGGAGAGAATTGGTGCTCATAGGTTCATTTGTTCTCAAGCTTTATCAGTTGAAACAGTTTTTATAGAGTTCTGCAGCAGTGAAAGGTTGGTCTCGTCCGGGCTCGGCAATTTGGGGAATCGCTCGCTGTGCCTCTTACTCCTGATCCCATGGTCTCCGCCGGCACTGCGCAAGCCGCGCTGGCTGCTGGCTCCACTCTGCGCTTTCCCTTCATGTGGGGCGCCGAAAACGGAAAAGACCTGCTGCCGCCGCTTTTGTCTTTCAGTCCGCAGCATGGCTGGCTAAAAAGCGGCCAAGCAAATAAAGTCCATTGCTAGCCATGCCGAGATAGCCACGGTCGTGCGGCGCTGCTCTGGCCACCCCCGATCTCAGCCATGCGGTCTCGGCCACGTGGTCGCTCCCGGACCGGGATGGCGGCGGCCATGTGGCCGCTCGTGGCTCCGGCCGCTCCCGGCCTCAAGGCCGCCCCCAGCACTGCCCAGCCGCTTGGTTCCTCGCGGCGCTGGGATGGCTCCTGGCGGCACAGCCCAGCGGCCCGAGGCCTGAGCGGGGCCCTGCTCAGCTCCACCTGAAGCCGAGTGGAGCCGGCCCGGCCCAGTAGCGACAAGATTCAAAAAGTTCGCGCCGCACCGGGGACCGACCGGGCTGCGCCGGGCCCGACCCCACCGGACTGTGCTGGATCCGCAGTTAGCTGTTCAAAGGCCGGAAGCAAAAGAGATTTTTTTGCAGCCTTCTCCTGTTTTAAATATGGGATCTGGAGGCGTATCCAGTTTCTACCACGGGTTTATCCAAACCCCAATACTCAGAACTAGTTGGCCATTAGTCCTGTCAGGAACTTATGGCCAACCTATGACACACATCTGGAAGCTAACTTTTGATTGATGATAAGCTCGGCTTTACTGACATTGCACAGGGCTGCTGCTTCAGGCTGTTCTAGAAAGCAACAAGAATGGAGTTCCCTTGCAGGCAGTACACCAGAGCTTGCAGCATGAGCTTCAGCAGTGTACTTTTAAAAGCAGACCCAGAGCACTGCATTCAAAACTTGTTCACAGCATATTCAGTATCAAAAAATCAGGGTTTTTTGGTCAATCAAATTTCAAAAGGAATCTCAACCATATTAGCGTGCCCTTTTTGCCTCTGTACATTTACACTTCAATATACACTATAAAAATCTAGGAAGATTTAAATGTAAGCATGCTGACTTGACTTGATGAAGTAAATTCTTTGAAAAAAGTCTGAAGGTGGCATCCAAAAGACATATTGAAAAAATATAGGTTTTCCTCTAACACAAATATCTTTTTAATTGTTAAAAACCCTAGTATTCCTTTAGAAGTTTAGAATGTCAGATGTTCATCTTCTAGAAACAGCAAATATTTGCACGGTCATTTTTACAGCCAGAAAGAATGACAATCAAGATCCACATTGACTAAACCCAAAACTGCACCCAGATAGTTTCACTGCTCTACAGGCAGGAAAGTTAACTTGTGACAGAGAAATCTAGAAATGAATGGTATCTGCAAAGCAAAACAGTCATCAGGCTCATGGCAGGCTGCACCCAACAGTCTTACGGCATCCATAGAAGGGATGCAGACAGCATCTCTTCTACAGGTTAGGGCTCCACCTGGTAGAAACAGCCATGTTTGGAAGGCACCTCTCGTCACACCAAGACAAGTTCCGATGCTGATAGTTCAGGGAATTTATCCTGCTCAAAGCAACTATTTTTCCCTGTTAGCTAGTCACAATAGTACTACGGTGAAAACTCCCATGAACACCCTTAAATTCTTTCAAGTATTAGTACAGACAGAATGAACACAGGAGCCTTGTTTGAGTAACGCTCCTATGAAATTCTTGACAAAGTCTAAGCTTTCAAATAAAGCATTTTCGAGGCAGGCACTGCCTTCTTCCACAAGTCAGTTCCTAGCTGAATGAAGTTTCAGCAAAAGCAGAGTAGGAATACTGCAATACATTATCCTTCATACCTCATGCTAATAAAACAGCTTCTAGCAATGAAGGATGCAGTAAACGAGTGCTCCAGCAGGTGCAAGCATGTTTACATCAAAGGCCACAGCACAAATGATGCAAGCACACAGGACTGAATGCAAGGCATTAACAAGAGACACCAAGAAGCAGGTACCACCAAGTTCTCCGTCTCCTCTTCACAAATACAGGCAAGCGTTCTCTCTCCCCACAGGCAGACTGCATCAATGCACCAGCCAAATGGAACCTAATGAAATACGAGCATGTTGGACTTTGCATTTAAAAAAATTCCTTTTATTCCTCTAAAGCATCATGCAGCTCCAGCAAATTTCTTTGGTGAAATCTGACTTGACAAAGTAAGTTAGTTCATTAATTTTATGACTTTGCCATCTGTTTTACCACCTAATTAGAAACGCACAAATACTTCTATGTAGTATTATTTCAAGAGCATTACTTTCATAGCCATATTTTGCTCCAGTAATGTCTCCTTCTGTTTATATTCTATGCAGTGCAAATTTGTCCTCGTAAAATCATAATAATATTTCTGTTTTATTCAGGGAACAAGGATTTCATACGCATGACTCACTGAATGAGACTGGTTTGCAAATACACAAAAAACTTTTGAATAGGTGATTCAAGAACACAAGTCGTTATAGACCTGATGTTGCATAGTAATACAGCACTCATGAAGCTGAAACACTGTTAGGCGGATCCCTCTCCATTTTTAGATGCATTTATTCTAAAACTGCTAGATATATGATTTGAAAAATTGATAGAGTTAATCTAATAGACCTAAAAGACCCAATCAGGCAATGAATTGTCTTTTAGTTCAACATATGTGTGCCAATCACATGATACATGATAGACTTTCATGGCTATTTCACATATTATAATTTGCAGTTGCTAGAAACAGAGGGCATTTAGTTCATTAAATTAATATGAAATTATTAATATTTACATCAATGTAACAATTTTCACATTAAGTGCCAGTGCAAGGCGGTTTTCATCTCATCCTGCTTAAAATACTGATCACATTTTTTTGCAGTACCACAGACGGCATTTTCAAATTGAATGTTCTCAAACTGTAAAGTAGTAACTTTTAAAAATTGCTTTTTGCTCCTGTTTCAATTCTTACAGCTCTTACAATGCACAAAGTAACTCAGAACTGTTAAATGACTTTACAAGAATATAAGTGTGTAAGTTCCAAGTTTTAACGGAACAGGCTATCTAAAAAAAGTTCTTTACAAAGCAATGTATGTTAAAATCATACATCAACTGCAGAACACAGAAGCAAGCATAACATTCATTTCTAACTGTCTGGGGAACCAAGTGAAGCAGCTATCAAAAACTTCTGATAAACAACCTAAAAATTAATTTTTAAATCATACTCCAAAGGCAAAGACTCTCGGAAAAGGCACTGTTAAGGACAGTGTACTATTGCGTATCACTAGATGGGTCTCAACCTTGTCTCTCTTCCTATGACCTGACACACTCAATGCAAAAGCTAAAGGCATTCCAGCAGTGGTCACAGACCAAATGCAGTTTATTCTACAGGCCAGTCTCCCCATGGAAAAACTACAATAGAAGTCTGTCTATGGTAAAGTCCAGTATCTTTATCAACATTTAACTGATTTAATTCTACACACGTTGCAATGCTAAACAGTACCAAGTGTGAGCTGTTTTCCTTTCTGTACACACAAACCTTTAAATTCCAGTGAGAAATATGTGACCTAATACCTTTTCAATGTTGCATGGTTTTCTCTGGCCTCAGAAACCTTCACTACCTCCGACTTACGAAAACATTTTCTTTTCAGCTAGTCAGTTGCAAGCTTTCAATTCAGTGGCAGTACTTCTATTAGCATCAGTTCACCACAGAGTCAGAAGCTAATTTTACTGCTTTTCTCCTTGAGGGGTCTATTTCTTTTACCTTAATACATCTGCAATCAGAATCCTGCATAAAGTCTGGAAAAGTTAGTGTTATTAGAACTCATTCCTGTTATTCATAGATGATAGCATGACCAGTCTTAGTTTGTTGTAAAATAGGAATTATGTTCCTAAAAATATCTCCTTCATACCCCTGACCATCTAACTATGCCACTCTGACTGAATTAGTTACGACTGTTCCAGTATTTTATCATATTATATTTCATTGTTCATACTATGTTAAAACAAATCCTAGTACTTGGCTACAAGATTGTTTCTGTTTCAGTTTTCCCTCAGAGAAACATATTTCCCCCCATATTTGTAAAAAAAGTCTTCTCTCCTAAAATTGTAGTAAAACTTATTAGAAAGATTACAATATAAAACTTCACACCTCAAACAACAGACTGTTTTCCTCCAATTTTCCAAACTACTTTTAGGATCACTAGATCTTTAAGACTGCTTTTGCAATGCTCTTCAAAACACTCCAGTCTGAAGAAACTCACAAACTCTGCATGTTACAAACATGGGCTCAGTTCTAACTCATGCACCTTGCAGAGAATACTTTTGTTAGTTTACTTCATTCCTCTATCTTTGCTTTTTCCTCTTGCTTTGACCGCAAGAACTATAAAATTCAACCTTTGCAAGACCGCAAATACAACAGATATAGCTTAACTTTCACTTGACTTTTAGAAAAAGATGCTCTTCTACTAAAGTTCAACATGTACTAAACCAAGTTACCTAAAAAGAAACAACTTTCTCATTAAGATCCAATAAAAAACATTGAAGAGGCACAACAGTAAAGGAGCTTCTCAAAAATCAGGACCTCATAAGGTTTCAGAATTATTCCAAACTGAAACATTTCATATCTCACTGTGGTTCTTGGGCTGAGAAATTCCAGCATTTTTGTGAGTGGCTGCACTATACAATCTTTAAGTGTAATTGTAACTGTAAGCCCATCAGTAAACTAACAACTACATGCCCAAAATTAGCGATCGAGAGGGAGACAGTTGCAGGCGTGTACGCATACAGGCTTTCCTAAAATATTTTGTGGATCAGCTACCGGCCTCTCCAACACCATCAATCTACAAATTATAACCTCCCATGCTCTCAACACAAGAAAAACCAGTTGGCAATGCCTGCAACGGGATTTCTTAACAAAGCACAGAGGCATTTAAGATGTGGAATATGTATAGGTCAAAAGTGAGTATTTTCCCCTAAAAGCAGAAGCAGAAGGGTAAAAAGTTGAAATCCAAGTTATTATCAAAACAAGATGTGAGAAAGAGGACAGAGACATATCTTGGATTAAGATTTAGACTTTAACTCCTCGAAGTCCAAATAGTAGCAACAGCTCCTGCTTCATTGTTATTATAAAACCATACTTGAGACAAGTTCTTCACAGAAAGAATGCTGCACCTGGGAGAACACTTGGTTAACTCTAATATTCCTGAAACAAATGCATTTATATTTCTTTAGCTATTTTTTTTTAAAACAGTCCTTTATGTTACACTATACACTAAAACAAAATGAGTACTGATGCAAACCAAATTAATAATTCCAATGAGCAGCTTTCTTGTTCTTTATCAGTATCTTAACTTTTCATTATTGTTCTTACCACAGTCTTCATTAAACAGGGAAAAAAAAAACAAGTACTGGCATTTCACATATCTCAAATTAGTGGGTCTCTTCCTACGGGGTACTCTGAGATGTTGCAGATACCTGGAATTAATTATGAATGTTACTTGTAGCTATATTTTCTTCCTTACAACACTAACCATTTAATAACATTTTAAATGGCAAACCTGCTGAACTGAAAGCAGTTTCTGATATTTAGTCTAATGCATCTGCTCCTTAAATTCTGAATGACAACACTGGACTGTACAGAGAAGGAACCCAGAGTGCAGTGTTTTCTTTCTAGGTTAAGTTTTCCTGGTTTATGAAGTACTTTACTTCCACTGAATATGAGTGAACTGGAACCTCAAAGCCATCAGGTCTAATCAGCAGCAGACAAAAAATATGCAATCTGGACCAGTAGAGAAAGATACTTTAATAAATCACACTCATACAGGCCTGTGCTGTATCATTGACTTCAATATGTAAACTGTATCAGCGTAAAACAAATTCATTTTCAAATCAGTGACAACTTAAAAATGTAAACTTATTGAAAATCAGCGAATTCAAGTTGTGATAAGGTGCACTGAGCTACCAGTCATGACTCTACTGGACCAGCCACTGAAGCATTGCAATGAAGTCTTAATTTAGACAACATAAATTTTGACCTTACAAAAATCAGTTCTTATGAGTGTGCAGTGTTATTTCTTAAAATACAAGTGTTCTGATGATTGGAATGAAGCTTATTTGCATGTTACACTACATAGGTGAAATTAATTTAGGTGTTTAAGCATGCAAGAACTTTATTATTTAGAGGTGTCATCCCAAAATAGCTCTTCCACACAACAGTCACTTGGATTCAGCATCTGATTTTGCTTACTTTGATCTCCAAGAGTGACAGATGGTTAATGATGAGCTGCTACTAGCCTTGCTTTGAGTAGAGCCTTTGGGTCCATCTACTCAAACATCTTCCATTGCGTGATCTGACCCATTAAGTGCGGGTTTTGTGACTGACACAGCATGCCTGAAGATGTCTGTCACATTAACACTGTTTTCCTGTCTGTATAATTTCTTTTATTTTGAGGTCTGAAATAAATCCCGCTGGGCAAAGTGTTGCTGGTATTAACTACTTCCATGTTAAAAGCCCTGTCAGGAGACAACACAGCTATACCAACACGACTATACTGCTACATGTTGAAATGACAGACTGCCTTTACTCTCCACTGTCTGATGGGCTTGAATGGGAGTACTAGCAAAGTGAAGGACTGTACCACACATAGTTGGCTTTTTATTTTCTTCACAGATGTTCCATTTTTGCAAGACTTCCATGTTTACTGCAATCTATTTAATGTTGACAGAAACATTTCTGCATGTATGCGGGTGCTATACGCAGAGCCTTCTCAGACTCTCGGAAACAAGGATCAGAGTTAAAGATCAAGTCTAACAGTAGTACAGAAGGCTATTAAATTAGTATTTCAGAGCGTAAAATGAAACAGGTACCAAGGCCTGAATGCATGGCTGATCCCTGCTGTCCACCTACTAAGCACAGGTGCAAAGCACCTTTGTAAATAGCATTTTCCATAATTTGCAGAAATACTTGTTTGGTCATACAGTATATTTGCCAGTTTTTAATGAAACCTTGTGGGCAACTGCACCAGACATTCCCACACACTTGCATCAAATGATGCAGTAAACTTACTATTATAGAGAAAAATAAAATGCATTTTACACACATACAATGCATGAACTTCACTGGTAGGAATACAATGTATATTATAATTACTTCAGCTAAGGAGCCAATATCACAAAATAAGCACCATCAACTCCACTAAAGTAACAATTGCAGAGTTACTATGCAACCAACTCTGCATCTCCTGTTTGTTCTACCTTCTTTGCATTCTTGGCTCCTCTCCGTTACAAACTGATTACAGCATAACTTACTTTGAATTCTCTGTAGTAACTGTCTATGTCATCTAACAACTTCAACACACCTTTCTCCATTATTCCCCCTCTGTGCAAAGCCTGGACACTTCAGTGTTACCAATCTATTGTCCCAAAGGGGCTGGGAATTTTGGTAGAGACAAACTGAATCATAAACAAAATATGACTAGTAAATACTAAGCCCGGCTCTGGGCAAAGGCAATGAATTGTCTCATGGGTTCATTCTAAGGCAGCATTACTAAATCTATACTACATTTCTTTCCAACTTGTTCCTGCCTTTCAATCCAATACTGTTTTTTCTGTGGGAATTTCAGATTTTTTTTGCTGCTGTAAAGAATCCCTGAGGCTCCAGACTATAAGCCTAACCTGATGCTTATGGGCTGCACAACTACCAAAGAGATTCAACAAGCAGCTGTAACCACTGACAAATCCTTGGGCTTTAGGTGCTGACTCTGACTCACAATAGTTAAGAAAACAGGATGAGTAGCAAAACAGGATTTAATAATCCCCAGGTCTGCAAGGTACATTTGCTATAAAGTGACTCTAAGTTATTTTTATCCACAAGGACTATAACCAATTTCAGATTCTGCAGACAGTAAGACTTAAAAATAACTTTTTATAACTACCCTGAGAGCTGTTTTTAAGTACTGCAACAGACTAATAAAATATAACAATTTCTTCCCTACATAGCAATTTATAAAATGTAAAGTATTTTGCAGAACATTTAGTGGACATACATAACACAGACTGTTCTATTTACTTGGTTCCTCACATAAATTCTTTTTAAGGTAGAAAGGAGACTTAACACAGTTGTCCTGTAGTTGCGTGTTTGAGGCTGGCAGGCTACAATAGGATCACAAGACTGCTGTCACTAGCCTACCAAACTACCTTGTTCACATAAAATAGATTTCAATTTAGATGCAAAGTAATTTCAGTAGCTTGGAGCCATTAGAAGTTTACTGGAAGCTGGCTATAAGCATTCTCAAGGGGGTGGGGAGTTCCCTGTCTAGAAGACGTTATCAGCCACTGATTCCCAGGACCACTATATCCTATAGCATTCACTAGGCTGGCAAAGCAACCAAATCTAATCACAAAGTTAGAAGATTTTTCTCATATAATTATTTATTCTTCAGTTGTAAAACTGCAGCAAAAACAATGCTGTTGTCAGTTGGCTGAAAGGCAATGCCTAAACAACTTTTTACATACAATACTGTATCTACAGTATCCTTTGCTATCAGAGACTGCCGTATATCAGTTTCTAAGACAGCAACATCTTTTGCCTCAGCAATTATCTTCTTCCAAGTCAGATACACTTGAAATTTAACAGGAACAAAACCACTTCTTAGATGGAACACCTCTGTTTCAGGGTAATCTCTCAGGAAAAGTAGATACAGGGATGTCAGTGCATGACTTAGTAACTGAGGTTAAGAACACAACTGTTCTTACGGAAACTGGAAGTCAGTCTGAATACAGAAGACATATGGATCACTGCAAGGTCTCCAACTACACTTATTTAACAGCCTTGTGCTCCTCCTTGGTTCCTTTATCCAGCACCGCCTTATCCTCACAGCCACATCTCTCCCTGCCCCACTTCGCCACGCCCATCCCTTCCCCCCAGTAGCCTACTATTTCTATGGGTTATTTATCTAAAGAATACGTGACCACAGGTGACAGAGATTACAACAAATGCACAGCTAGGACACATTCCAGTTTTCACTTTCATGGCCAAAGATTATCTCCTTAAGGTCCAAAAAATAAAGACAACATTATTATAACATTGTCAAAGAACATATGACTCAAAATACTTCACCTCAGAATGTTTGTAATCTTTCCCTTCCTCAAATTCAGAAGAGCACTAAAAATCAAAGACTGAGATCAAGGAACTTGCAAGAGTGAGGGAGAACATTCACTATTCAGCATCACAGCTTATTTAACCTCATAGTTGACCTCTCATGCAGTGGACTGAAGGCTTTTTTTGATCTTTTTGTGCAACACTATGTCATATTCTCCTATTTCTACAGAAAAGAATAAAGGGTAAACATGACTAGAAGTATCAGTCCCTAAAATTTGGAGACTTCCATTTGGAGACTTCCACAAAAAATGTTTGACAAACTGTCGTGCAAGCACAGACTGAAGGATTTAAATCTACATCAGAGATTGACATAACAAACAATTGTTCTTCATTCTATTAAGAATGCTCACAGTTTCCCAGGGCTTAAATGTTGAGGTACATGCTATTAGATTAATAAGTCAGCTGAAAAGAAGAGGATTTTTAATTAAGAATCCAGTTATAATCACTATTAATTATCCTGAAAACTATCAGAAGAGCAGTATCTTCTCCCAGTCCAGCCCCTCTCTCAGGAGCTCCTCTCTTTTCTGTTTAACTTTCAGTGGAAATAACCAAAGAACAACTGATAGGTTATCTGAACATAAAACTATCTCCAGACACTGAAACACCAGCAGAGGCATGTATCGCTTACACTTGTGGAAGTGTAATGTTTTGCAGTGCAGAATGCAACTCTCTTTCCAATAAGAGCTGGAAATGCAAGCACGAAACAAAACATCAGGGTCATTTTCAGTCTGAAAAAAAAACATTTTGGCAATCTTTCTGCCAGGACGGTTTAGGGATGCTACAAAACAAACACACAGATCGCTCTCCAGGTGACTCTTGGGATAGGTATGGCCCACTTAACATTTTCATTTTAAAGACTCAATTAAGGGGAAAGAGCTGAAGCTATTAACTTCCATTTAAAAGAAACCCAAAAGCAAACACCAAATCGCTTACCTAACCAAATACGTGAGCATCGAAAGGCTCTTTTATTTGGGGAACTTAATAGCATACTTCGTACTTCTCCCTTGTGCTACAAGCAAACACAAGCTCTAGTTACCAGCAACTACAGAAAAGCCCAGCACATGAAAGCGGGCAGCAATTAAATGTTACAGGAGCCCTGCTCTTACTCACCCTGCAACCGCAGAGCCCACATACACGCACAAGGTCTCCGGCACCCGGCCGGGGCAGGAGTCGCCGCCGCAGCCGCCGCTCGGTCCCGCC
>VZTG01004083.1:1303782-1359614 GCA_013397845.1 Melanocharis versteri
CGGGTCGGGGGTGCGCGCGCGGGCGGGTCTGGTCCCGGAAGGGGGCGGCTGCTTCCGTCCGGGGCGCGTGCGGGGCCGGGCCAGGCGGGGCGCGGGTCGGGCGGGTAACGAGCGGGGCGGGGCCCGCGCCTTCCCCGGGCGGGTCATTCCGGTGTGGGGCCGTGCCCCTCTTGTCCCACGGCGCCGTAACTTCGACCCTCAAACGGCACCTGCTTTCCTTTCCTGCTTCTCCTCCTTTGTTTCAGCCGAAACTCTTAAGGGAGACAGTGAGAAAACCTTGTAGCTCGATGTCCGTCCCTCCTTCCCCCCAGCTAATCCCCGATCTGGAGAATAGAGGAGGCGTGTCCTGCCATGGTAAGGAGATAAATTCCCGACATCTGTCACTAGGTTTATAAACACAATTATTTTTAGTGGAGCTTTCCTCAGGGCACAAGTGTAAGCTGAAAAAGCATTTAATATATTGAGTTTAAGGAAAATGATCACTGGCAGAAGGGAACATGAAACAGTGAGCCTCGTAAGAGTTTTTGTTTGTTTTTTTTTATAGTAATGGACCACTCTATGCATGGAGGACTTTATAGATGCCAAACAGAACAGGGAGATAGGAGAGTTTCCACTTTAATTACAATCATTCATATACTTATAACAAGAGTGCCATAATGACTGTATCTTTTACTGCTAAATTGTGGACATAAAGGGGAGCTTTGTGCAAACACAACATGATTTCAACTCATGATGTAAGTGATGTAATGAAACCTAAGCATAATATCAAAACTGACTGCTCAGTGTGCGTCTTTGTTTTTCACACTGTAACCATTCACAGACATTACATATTGTTTTGAAGCATCCCCTCCTCCACATAATTGTTTGGCTGAAGGTAGTTTCCAAGTCTGGAAATTCCAGTTTTTATCACCTCAGATGGAAAACTTTGACCTCGGTGTTCACCTCATGGAGCCATTGCACTTTGCTTGCAAACCAGGTGCACTTTAAAATTTTCATTGTTGTTCTCTGTGCTCTGTTTTCTGAAATTTTCGACATCTTGACATTTTTTACATCATTTAGTCAGTGTTTAGTACATATCTCTCTAGAATTTAGTTTTGATGGCCTCACATTTCAGTATGAGCTAATTTTTGGAAATTCCATAGAGTTTGAGAAACTGATAGCAATCCAGATGCAATTCATTCTGATTAAAATGTCAAAATAAGTCCATTTACACAAAGAAATGTTGGATTCTGTTAAATGGAAGGGGCGGGGGAAAAGGAGGGGAGGAAAGGAAAGCTAGTAACACTGAGTCAAACAAATGTCCAAAATAAAACATTTTTGATATTTCATGACAGGGATAAGTTTTCATGAGACCGTGAAAAGGTTGGAAGAGTCTTTGCATGATCCTGTACAAATATTGATTCAGAAGTCCTCAAGAAGTCCTGGCCCAACCTCTGCAGCCCTTTGAGTATCTCTGTACTGTATTACTTTTTAATACTTCTTATTCCAGAATCCTTCCATTGCAAGAGTGGATGAGTCATAGTTAAGGTCTCATTAATACTGATGTCTGCAGCCATTTAGTACTTCCTTTTTCCTTCAATACTAGAGCTAGTCCAAAATATGCCCTGTAAGACATACAGTGTACTTACCAGGATGTTGGTAGCAGCTGTTCCACTCTATGGAAATGCGCCTTTGCATAGAATGGTTTGGGTTGGAAGAGACCTTAAAGATCATCTAGTTCCAAACCCCCTGTCAAGGGCAAGGATGATGCCCACTAGACCAGGTTGCTCAGAGCCCCCTCCAGCCTGCTCTTGAACATTTCCAGGGATGGGACATGCTCAACATCTCTGGGCAACCTGTTCCAGTGCCTCACCACCCTCAAAATAAAGAATTTCTTCCTACTATCTAATCTAAATCTATTTTTTTAGTTTTTAACCATTTCCCTCTTGTCCTATCACTAAGCTGCCCATATAAGACATTGCACTTTTTACCCTTTAGGTACTGGAAGGCCTCAATGAGCTCTTGCCAGAACCTTCTATTCTCCAGGCTGAACAACCTGAGTTCTCTCAGCCTGTCTTTGTAGGAGAGATGCTTCAGTCCTCTGACCATTTTTGTGGCCTCTTCTGGACTCTCTCTACGGTCCACGTCTTTCTTACGCTAAGGACGCCATACTTGGACACAGCACTCTGTGTGGGGTCTCATGAGGGCAGAGTAGAGGGGGACAATCACCTACCTTGTTTTGCTGGCCCTCCCTCTTTTGGTACAGCCAAGGATACTGCAAATGAGCTCTTATAAGTCCTTCTCAGCACGGTTGCTTCCAACAAGTTCTCCCAGTCTGGATTCACATCTGGCATTGCCCCGACCGAGGTGCAGCACTTTGCATCTGGATTTGTTGAACTTGAGGTTCCTATGGGCCCGCTTCTCAAGTTTGTCCATGTCTCCCTGGATAGGATCTCTTCCTTCTGTTGTGCCAACTGCACTACTTAGCTTCACAGATCTGCGAACTTGCTGAGGGTGCACTCAATCCCACTGACAGCGTCATTGATAAAGGTATTAAAGAGCTCTGATACCAAGACAGACCCCTGAGGGACACAACTCACCACCAGCCTCCACCTGGACATAAGAGCACTGACCACAACTCTGGCTGCATCCATCCAGCCAATTCCTTATGCACTGAATAGTCCATCCATTAAATCCATGTCTCTTCAATTCGGACATAAGGATGCCATGTGAGACCGCCTTACAGAAGGACTTACAGAAGTCTAGGTAGTTGACATCTGTCAGTCTTCCCTTGTCACTGTTGCTGTCACTACATCATGAAACGCCACCAGATTGGTCAGGCATGATTTTCTCATAGTGAAGCCATGCTAGCTGTCTTGGATCATCTCCTTGTCTTGTATGGGCTTAACATTGTTCCGTGAGTATGTGCTCCACAGCCTTCCCAGGCAAGGAAAGGTTTCCGGTATGTAGTTCCCTGGGTCTTCCTTTCTCCCCATTTTAAAAATAGGAATGATGTTTCCCTTTTTCCAGTCACTGAGGACTTCACCTGACTGCCAGGGTTTTCCAAATACGGTGTAGAGTAGCTTGGCAACAGCATCAGTCAGTTCCCTCAGGACTGTGGGATGCATCTCATCAGGCCCCAGAGACTTGTAGCTATTCAGTTTCATCAGGTGGTCTTGAACCTGCTCTTTGCTTACAGTGGGAGGGACTTCATCTCCATTTTGAACCATGCTGCTTGTTAATGAATGTGGTCTTTGTCCTTTTAATCTCTCTTTAGAGCTATCTTGAGACAAAGAATTATTTTGAATCTTTGTTTTGTGGCCCAAACCACATGTTATAATGCAGTAAAAAACAGTTTATAGTATACCCTTCATTTTTTGATTAGATGTGTTCCCTGGCACCTTGCCTAAACCAAGTGGAAAAAAATGAGCTCTTTAACCCCAAACTAAAAGAAGTATTTGCATGAAAATGCACTACATTAATAATTCCTATTCAATTGCTAACAAGTGACCATAGAGCATCTCTGGAGCACATGGAATATTTGAGGGCATGACTGGCTCCTCAGTTAAGCGGGCAGCTGGTCAGAGGAGAGTAGGTATCGCACCTACTTCACTCCATTGACTGTATAAGAACTTGGGGTTTGCAGCCCAAGGCAACAAGAGGTTTGAATTGCTATCTGGTGTTTAAATGCTACAAGAGGTACCTAAAACCATACAGGCAGTGTAGTAGACATTTGCAATGTGGCTATAAAGGGTGTAGGTAATGAATGTCCTTTGTTATGTATTAGCATATGTGCCAGTACAGCTCTGCACATAAGATACTTGAAGGGAAAAATTACAAAGAATAATTAAGCAGAGATGTAATTAATTGTGTGCTAGTAGTATTTGCATTATGTACCTTAATACAACAAAGAAATCAACTGAAAAAGATTTCATTTATTTTAAAAAGCTAAAGATACAGTGGACATGTCAGACAAAACATGTCCGAATCTTTGGGAAAAATATTGATGTGCAACTTCCATTCCCACAGAGCAAAAAATACTTGTTCCCTTTACTTTAGCACACAGTTAGTAGCACACAGTTTATATTTAAAGTATGCATAATTTAACACTGTAATTTTATCTTAGATTTCTGTTGACATGAATAAATGAACCATATTCTTTGGAAAACCATCTTATCATGCATAAAACATCCATTCTTCCTTCAACCGCTCAATAAATCTTCCAGGGTGAGAGAGACTTAATTTTTCGAAGGGAAAAAGAGAAAAGGAACAAAACCACCTACTGGTTCTTGAGGGCACCCTCCTCTTTCAGCCCAGAATTGATTACCCTGGCATCTGCTAGGTCTGTGGGTATGTGGACCTTTGTGTTGTGAAGTATTGCTGAACTGAATCGATATATGGAGGTAGGATTTCCTGGTATTATGGTTAATTTCTTCTCTTCTAGGCTGGTGGCTCAACTGTGTTAAAATTTGTTAGACAACATTTTATTACCAATGCGTAAGGATGCATAAAATGTATTTGTGATTTAATAGAGTTTCTAAGTAGCAGGACAGTTGAAAATAAATCATCCAGCCCAAATCCACATGTATTCTGAGGAGAATCACCCCCTCCCAATAAAAGGAAAGAGCTAGAAGCTTTAATCCACCTTCGATTTGTACCAGTTGTGAGAAAACATAAGTAACAATGAGTGAAGTATATGTTAAACAATTACTTGGCTAATTATTAACATATTCATACTTCTCAAATTTGTAACTTTGTGTGCCTTTCTGTGCTTTTGTGTAAGGGATAGTCAGGTTTTAAGGACATACTACTCTTGAGGTATGGAACTGGCATGCCCAAGGGCAGATTTGGGACGTAGGTCCCATTTCACACAAGTGAGAGTGATGGCTGCCTTGAGACAGTGGTGCATCTGCTGGTGGGGGGGGTGGTCAGATCTCCCTCTGAGTGCACCTATTTCTCTCTGAAAACTAGCAGGAAAATCTAATGTGACAAAGCTTATTTTGGTGCCTGCTGTTAGGCAGTACAACTCCAGGTCTTAGGTGATAGACTACTGGATTGGAATTCATGTAATCTTAGTTCTACTCTGTGCTGGTTGTGGCTGGGGAAGAGTTGTGTTTCTTCACAGTAGATAGTGTGGGGCTATGCTTGGGATTTATGCTGGAAACACTGTTGATAGCACAGGGATGTTTTAGTTACTGCTGAGCAGTGCTTGTACAGCCTCAAGGCCTTTTCTCTTCTCACGCTGTCTCACCAGGGAGGAGACTGGGGGTGCACAAGAAGCTGGGAGGGGACACAGCTGGGACAGCTGGCCACAACTGACCAAAGGGATGTGCTGTATGACCCGTACCATATGGTGTCATGCTCAGCAATAAAAAGTGGGAGAAGAAGGAGGAAGAGAGGGGACATTTGGAGTGATGGCGTTTGTCTTCCCAAGTAACACATGGTGGAGCTCTGCTGTTCTGGAGGTGGCTGAACACCTGCCTGCCCGTGGAAAGTGGTGAATTAATTCCTTGTTTTCCTTTGCTTGTGGGTGTGGCTCTTGCTTTCCCTATTAAACTGTCTATCTCAACCCTCAAGCCTTCTCACCTTCTTGTTCTCCCTGCCCTCTCCCCACCCTACTGCAGGGGAGTGAGCAAGGGGCTGCAAGGTACTTAGTTGCCAACTGGGGTTAAACTACAGCATACCCTCACAGTGTCACTAGTTTGCTCTGATCTTGGCCAGTCCCTCCATTTCCCATCTCAGCTTTTAGCTGCCTTTTACAATTAGAAGTTGAGCTCTGTAGGCACAGTCTCTATGCTTTTTTCAGCACATTCAACCTGTGGAATGTTTTTGTGATGTGCACAGATAAATAAATAAATATGCAATGCAGTACAGATTCTGAACACTACAAATCAACACACATACAAAGGTTGTGTGGACAGCTGTTCCTTCTACTCTTGCTCAATGCAAGGACATCTTAATCTATCAGCTTCCCAGAAGCTTTGCATCATCTGCCTGCAAACCTGTTACATTTGTATCCCTACACTTGCAAACAAATACATATGCCCTAAAAAACCCATAGTGGGATGACTAGTAAAGTGTTCGGTAATGAGATACTTGCATTTCCTTAGCTCTGTTAGCTGTCCAAATGAAAATATTCTCAGTATTCCATCTGAGCTAGTCATGGTTCTTAACACTTACAGCTTTCTTGCAAGTTTGAAAAGGTTCCTCCCCAAATGCATCATCCCTATAGAGAAAGTGAAGTGACTTGAATAACAAGGAATTCATGAGTAATGATGAGTTTGCAGTCATTAATCTTGTCATTCAACAGAGCTAGGACAAATTATATCATTCTAGTAGGTGACTAGGAATCTGGAAATCTCAGAGTTGAGAGTTACAAGAAAGTCGATTCATAATATATAAGAATGGACAAAAACATTTTTAAGAACATAATTAAGGAATTACCAAGTGTCTAAAAATATAAAAGCATTAAAATGTATAATTGAATGTGTATTGCATGTATTTATAACAAGTCTTCATAGTTTAATAAGCTTCAGTTTTAAAACATAAGATATGAAAAGCAGGGTCAAATTGTTTAACCAACACAGAATAATGTAAAATGTATACTTTATATGGAGTACCTGTCTGTGTGGTACCGCTGTAATATCTTCAATTGGCATTTGTTGGGATTGAGCTCTTTTATGGTATTGCCTTTCCTGAAAAATGTGTCCTTCCCACATGCGATTTTATTGAAATCAGTATTTGCCACTGAGGACTGTTTCTTTTTTTAGTCTGCATGTTATATAATCCATATCCTTATATATATTCAATCAGTATCCTTAAGCTGAACAATTGTCTCCAAACCAATATTGGTTTAAAATAGCTCAAAATAGACCTAAACTCATCTTATTTTTCTGTTATTAAAATAACACAAAATTTTGTATAATTTTCAAGTTTTAGTGTTGTCTGTATAACTATTTAATATTTTCCTTTATATGTATCTTCTGTTTTTCATATCCTTCTTTTTCTATTACTTCTGTTTTTCATACCTTTTAGGGTTTCATACTTATATCATGTTTTTTTCCATGTCTTTTTCTTGTGATTTTCTAGTCTCTTTCTCCACCTCTTTCTTTCATTGCTGGTTTCCTTCTTTCTTCTAATGGGGATGTGCTAGAGTAGAGTCAGGTAAATTGCAGTCTGGTTTCTAGTTCTGTGCCCAGCGTTTCAGGAGTCACTTCCTCTCCCCATCTCTCTGCATCCCAGTCTGGAAAAACAAGATAATAAAGCTGGCTCCTGTGTGGTTAGCTTTGAGACGTTCTGGTGGAAAGCTCCTTTAAGCACAATTATTCTCTTTCTGTATTACACCTCTTCTCTACCTCGGTGATCTCCTCAGTGCTCATCATTATTTTCAGCTCCTCAACTAATTCTTAGCTCCCCCTTCTCCTTCCCTCCTCCTCCATCCCCATCTTCTACCAGTTAAATTTTCAATGTAGACCTTCAGCATAGTATGGGTATTACTAATTTTGCCATTTTGTACAGATTATGTATCAGCTACATTCACTTTATCTCTCTCTTCAAGAAGAGCTGTGGCAGCTCTCAAGTGATGGGTTCCATTGATTTCGTGCTGAGTGATGTCAGTAAAGAACGTGAATGATGGTGCAACACCTGATTTTAGTTATAAAAATGATCAGAAGACTCTTAGGAAGATAAGAGATGTATAAAAAGCAACAAATATTCAGTTATGAGTAGCAGTCACGGTGTCCTATGAAACCCTGTAAAGAGCAAATGCGCACACACGTGAAGGCAGCCCTCACATGCTTGTTCATGAGGTTATTTAAATTGTGGTCACATGGATCTAGGGCCTTTGGGAAAAGATTTAGACAAGAACTACTGGGAGATTATAATGCTAATTCCAAGCAGAAATCAAATGTTAGCCACATCTTGACTATGAGGAAAATATATGCCCTGTCTGTGTCAATGTGTTCCTACATCCCACTGGTCATTTGCTATGAACCTATTTTTCTGGTGTTTGTCTATACAGCCTTTGGCTTTGAAGGATCTTAATCACTTTCAGTGAAGGAGTAGGAAACAGTCAAAGCCTGCCGAAGTTAAGTGTCTCAGACTAAGTGCCAGAAGTGCTATTCAGAAAGTCATGAAGTAAAACCTGCTCAGTCTATACGGCTGTAGTGAGATAAAATGCAGCCATCAACATTCTGATGTTACTCTCAGGAGCTAAATATTCACAGTCTGTAACTGTGGAGATGATGTAGAGACTGAAGGAAAGATGACAAAGCATACTGTAGTTTTTGGGGGTTGTAAAGCCATAAACTACAGACCATATCAGACTAAGCTATAGGCCATAAAAGTTAAGCAGCACTGGGTTTGTTCTGCTTTACATGAAAGAGCACCTAGGATAGATAAAGAAATTGTTTGAGTGCTCATCATTTTTCAGTAAACACTGATTCATGTTCCAGTTACACACCCATTTTATAGCTCTATTGCTGCTGATCACGCTAAAATCCCATGGCACTTTGTGAAAGAACACAGTTTTAGCTCTGACCTCATAATTACAGCAACATCTCTTATACATCCTGCAGTTCTAACTGGAACCACTGGTTTTCACAGACTGCCCCTGGCCACAGTTCAGTATTTAGACTTACTGTGGGCTGTTACATAGCGGCTGTTTTCTGTGGTCAGCAGTTCAGCTGAGGGCTTCTGGAAAGATGCAATTCCAATAAAGTGCTGGATGCAGACCAGTGAAGATATATTGCTGGTGATTTATTTTGATTATATTCTTTAGATGAAAAATAATCAAGACTGGATATAGGATTGATAGAAAAAAAACAACCCCTAGTGTGCCGAAAGAAACCAGAAACAAAAAAAACCACCAATGTTGCACTGATTATGGAATACCTGGAATATTTTCTGAAATGCTGTCACTAAAATGTATCAACAGTGAGCCAAAGTTTCTTATGTTCTATAATAAATCTAGACTATCTTCACTGAAAAGAATAACTGAATTCATGCAAGAATATGAATGAGAAATATGTTGATTCTTTCTCAGAAAAAAAAAAATTACCATTCAATGAAATAGAAAAATCATCAGAAATGTTACGACTATGAAATTACAGAATGCTATTTTCATGTGAAACACAATGTGCCCAGGCCATGCATTGTGAAGCATATTACAGAGTCAGGAATTTAGCAAGATGCAGACAACCATGAAAAAAATAAACCAAGTAGTAATAATAATTAATTTCTCAAAAGGTGGCTGAAGAAGCATACCAGTTTTACCATTTAAAAGGGAATAAGATAACCTGCAACTATTTGAGAGCAATAGAGGGGACAACTTATTTAGTAACTGTGCACATGAAGGATTCTTTCAGCAGCAGTTTTGATGAACAGTCAGAGAGTAATCCAGAGCAGGTGGGCATGCAGGATTTATGCGGTAATTCTGATTATTTTCTATACTCATGATAATGCATGTCCAGTTGTTTTGTTTTGCTTTTTTTTCCCCATGAACTGACCCAGTTAAACATTCGTGTATTTAATATGCCTGAGAAGCTATAATTAGAACATTTTTAATTATTCATCACTCTTAACTCTTCTCTCAAGTGCAGTAATTTGATATGACAGTTCTGAATACTGGAACAGCACCTTGTTCTGAGGGACTTTTTGACAATGCTTAAGCTTCTGTTTCTCATATGTGAATTTTGCCAATCCCACAATTTTATGTGAAGGCTAATAATTGTCTTGGAATATTTGTCTTGTTATGAAAATCTGGCACTATCTCTATCCTGGAAAAATGATGCAAATTCATTTACGTAAATACATACACTTAAGTGCAATGGAAAAGGCTTTTTTAAAAAAAAATTAAAGTATATTTTAGGCTTATCAGCCATACTGTACTGTGACTAATTAAACTTGAAGTCATCTGTTTATTTGCAGAACAGCTATTATGCAGACCAGGTAAGCTGTGGCATGTTTCCTTCCATTATTTTGGAAGTGTTCTCTTCAAGACAGTTAGCAAATAATTTACTTTTCTGCTTATTCAGGACATGATCGAACCACTGGAATCAATATCAAGATCACAGAAACTCCAAAGAGCTCTGGACAAACATTTATGAAAAATTCCACAAAAATATTAAGCACTACCAAGCTGTGGTATGTCATATTTGCACATACCCATTCCTATGATCTGGACTGAGGCAACCTACTTTACATGGGCCATAGTACATGTTCTTGCTCAGCAGAAAACATTTCAATTGATTGTTCAAACAAACCTAAGCTAAAATGACTCCCTAGAAATGCTGAAAACATGTTTTTAGATTTGTACACCAATTAACAGGTAAAGTTCATGATTATAGCTATGATTATAGCTGTGGTCAACTGCTAATGTCAGGTTAAAAAGTAAATTACTATTTAATAGCATACACCAAACTAATAATTTTACAGAAGTGTGATTTACCACAAGTGTGGAATTACATCATCAATTTACTTGATCACATTTCACCTCCTTTGTAAAAGCTGAAATGCAAATATATTTAACTCACTCAGCTGCATTGACTTTCTCTAACTAGCATGCTCGACACCTGTCTGGAGACAAATACCACTTTTTGACATATACTTGTCCTGGGATTCCTAGGCCCATGCTGAGTTTTTTTCTGTAATCTTAGTGAGGCCAATGAACTATTTAGTTTCTACTCAAGTTTCTACATAAAGGTCAAAAATTCTGTATTTTATGTGGTATGAGGCACTGCAGCATGATGGATAACAGCTGAAAGCAGAAGGCTTGCTGTAAGGTATCCTGAAACTGTGCCACTCAGGGTTTATGTAGGAGATGTGCTCTTCTTGCTGTAGACCTTGACATTCCCCACTAACCACATATTGAGCTAGTGCCTGTACAAAGGTCCAGGATTAACCCTTGAACCTCACACTGCCGTTGTGCACTGATTGCTATGTACAAGCAGACTGCAACCTGAGGTGCCCACAAAAGGATGCACGAATACATTGCAAACATTATCAATACACTTTTTAACTCCGTCCACTAAAAAGCAAGACTAAAAACTCCCTTTTGGAGTGCTTTCCTGTTTTGCTGAGTGATTGTTGCTACCATACCCCCCCCACCTTTGTCCCCCAATTAAATTCAGTCTCTGAGAATACTGCACCTTCTGAAAAGACGGGGATAGACATTATGCCTTCTCCTTAAGGCTCAGATGTGGAGGAACATGGCTGACAGGGTACCCCTTGTAAAAAGTAGCAGAGGTGATGTTGCTGTGCTTATCAGGCCTCAAGTCCAAACACTAACCCCTGGGGACCAGTATTTTGAAGGAGCAAGACTTTTGCCTTGCACAGCACCTATGGGTGCTGTGTTGCAGGTGCTACAAATAGGAGCCTTGGTTTCTTACAGTGTAGATGGAGATACAAGGTGGGTTGCAGCCCTTCTATCAGCATGAAGGCATGGGTGAGTGGGGGCATTGTTCTCAGTGAGTGTGCTTGCAAGAGCTGGTTGGGGTCCACTGCTCCCCCTTCCTCCAGCTGGCTGAAGGGGCCTGATTTATATGAGACTCTGGTTGCTGCTCTGTCATCCCCCCTGCAGGAGGAAGATGCTGCCAGTCCCTTCTCACTATCCCTCCTTGGTGTATGCAAAGGGTATAGACATCCCTCTCCTAGTCCATCTCTCTCCCCACGCAGTGCCTCTGGCTCAAAGGGGATGGATCTCTGCAGCTGTTGTGCCCACTAAGTCAAAGAAGCCCTTTGTAATATTTCTTCTGGTTCTGGAGCAGAGCAAAGTGGGTGGCATGTTGCAGGACGCAATTTCTTCTTATTAATAACTTTGGAGTCTTCCTACCTGTCTCAGACTAATGCATTAGGAAATTCACTCCTGTTTTTTTCCTGATGGATGTAATGTTTATGGAAGTATCACAGCTCAGCAAAAAACTTTCTTTGTACGTCTGGATTCTGTGTAAGGCCAGAAGTAATATTTATAAGGAGACAGATGATGGACTCCCAGCCCCATTCTCATTCCTTTCCATCCCAGTAACCAAAAAAAAAAAAAAAAAGTTGCACCCCTTCATTGAGATTGAGATTATGCTCTGCAAAATCACAGGATAGTTTGGGTTGGAAGGAACCCTTAAAGACCATTTACTCCAATCCTCCTACAATAAGCAGGGACATCTTCAACTAGATCCGGTTGTTCAGAGCCCTGTCCAACCTGACCTTGAACGTTTGCAGGGATGGGGCATCCACCACTTCTTTGAGAAACTTGTTCCAATGTCTCAACACCCTCATCATAAAAAATGATCTCTAATTTTTTATCTCTAATGAAAGTGAGCTTTAGTGAGCTCTAGGTGGGTATATCTGGATATCTCAAGTCCATGGCAAAGCCTTGGTATTTTTTAAGAATACACATATGAAATTGTGCATAGGTAAAGAAAGCCTAATTGTTTAATGAGTGGAAGATTCGGCTGCATATCCGTATTTAATATTGAGAATACTTGCCTATACAAATCTCCCCCTACCTTTTTTTCTGTCAGTCTTACAAAAATTAGATGTTTGTAAGTGCAAAATTAAAGTAAAACATTTTTTTTATTACTTCCTTCTTTGAAGTATAACATCTACGACCTTAGCAAGGTTTTACGTTTGTCCTCCTCCAACATTTCTGGTTGCCAATGTAAATACATGCCATTATATTTAGAACATTTTGACATGTTTTTCAGGTGTTGTGACAGCTATTTCTACAAATGCTTTAATGGAACAGTTGCATTTAAAATACCAACAAAGGCCATGGACTGAAACTCTGAAACTTGTTTATTTTTGCATGGTAAGAATCACAGGTTAGGTGAGAGAAGGATATGTGGTATAAGAGTATGTTTCCAAGGTAGTTAAAAAATTGTTTGACTTTCAAAAACAACAAGCAAAACCAACCAAACAAAAAACTATGCAATCCAAAACCAACCAAACGATAATCCCAAGAAAAACCTGGTGCCTAGTACAGCCTGGCTCCCCATTTTTCTTAGGACAATGGATTATTAAAGTTTCCTGCCTAATTTTAACACTTAAGGGGTTGTTCCTTGCATTATTTTAACTATTCAGGAGTTAGTACTGATTATCTACTGGTTTAGATTACTTTCCGTTCATTATCATTACCATATTCGTGGTATGTAAAGACAATTTATTGCCAACAGGACTGGGAGAAAATACTGTTTTTTAGAAACTGGTCTGAAATCTGCTATCTAGACTTTTTGCTGCTGTGATATACCTTAAGTCATTCCATTGATTTACTAAAATATGGATAAGGATCTAATATCGATATCCAACTGAGACGGACAAAGACTCTCTAACTCAGTAAGTTAGAAAGTGTATGTTTATTCCAGCGCCGGGCTTCGCGTGGGATAGTTCCCGACCCGCAGAAGCGAAGCACAATCTAATACAAAGTCTTTTTATCTACAAAAGTCTTGAATATTNTTTCCTGCCCTTCCAGTAGCTAATTTAAGAATCGTCTTTGTAAAGAGCAGATTAGCACAACTGCTGTGAGCTCAGTATAAAAATTCCCATTTGTTTCCATACTTCTTTTTTTAATGCTTAATTCAAGCCTTACTCTGAAAACAATGTCCTGAATTTGAACAAAGTGAAAACTCTTCAGCAGCGAGTGTTCTTTGTTAATTGAAGTGTGAAGTATGAGAAGTTTTCAGACAAGAGCTTGAAGAGAAACTGAGAGAGTTTGCTTGCTTGAAGTGAATATCTTCAGGTGAAACTTGTATCCTAATCTAACCAAGTACTCCTCTGGCACTTACTGATCTCTTCTATTCGCTCAGGCAGATTTTTTCTAAAATAAAAACACAAGTATTTTCTTAGTTTATCTCTAGCTTCACAGTGAAATTAGCTGACACATCTAGTGGTCAGCTCAAAAGAAAAGGGAATGGAAACCCACTCCTTTCTCTAAAGGCATCTGGTGTGTAATTACTGCACAATAATGTCTTCATGAATCCATTCAGTGCTGCCATTTCAGAGATAGCTCCATAGGTAACCTCTGTGTTTGACAAAACCAAATAACCAGTATTCTGTTATACAGGGCATTTGTGTGCTGTGTCTCTTAGCTAGTAATTTAAGGAATCTGTCTCTCTCTCTTGTTTTCACGAATGTGCTAGGATAACCAACTTCGAAAGCCTGTCAGTAATGCTCCAGATGATCCATTGCTTTCTTGCATGGAGAAGATAGAGAGGACATTAAATGGTAATGAGCTATTGGATAACTCAAAGTATATTTTTTTAATATTGTGTGGAATCTACCAATCCTTCTCTATTGATGTTCTTCACAAAGCGGTCAAATGTACAAACACATAGGTGGGTAAGAGACAAGAAACTTGTGACCTGTCTCTGGGCTAAGCCTTCAGGCTATAGCTATTCTTAAAGCCTGAGAATATTTTCTACCCAGCACAGCACTTATTAATCATAGACTAATAGTTGTCTAATAACAAGGCATTCAAGAGATACTATTTTCTCATTACCTAAATCATATCCTTTAAAGCAAGAAAATACTGATTCTACTTCTTAGTCATTGCAGTTTGATTAAATTGCATTCCTGGTTTTTGCAGCTAAATCCATGTTTTCTGTGATGAACACATTGGAACTTTTATCCAGACAAAAAGGGTAAGTTTGTTTATGAATAAATGCAAATGAGGAAGCATGACCTCAAGTCCAGAGAGGAATACCATCTGGATGGCTTGTCAACAATGTTATTTTTTAGCTCAGTGTTCTAACGGAGTGTATTTGCCTATTTTGATTAGCCCTTTGTGGAGGAGGTTGTTGGGAAGGTATCTGGAGAGGGCATAAATGGCTACATCCCAAAGCTGCAGGCTGAGGTTAATAGTTTTGGGCAGATCAACATGATAATGCAAAGAGCAGAGCACAAATACATGCCTGGTTGGATAGTTTTCAGAAGCTGAGCCAAGGAAGAGTTATTTTTGAAGCATGGTGCCTCTTCCCATGACCAAGTGAACTATACTCATTTCCTTTCTTAAGTGACAGAATTTTTATATATACAAGCTTTTTTTTTCTTTATCTCCTCAGACTTACTGTTCATGCTAGCCCCAGTGGGACTGCCTGCTATATAACATCAATGATGTTTTATGTAGAAATTCAGCTGGAGAAGGATGGAGATGTGATGGATGTGAAGTTGGCTCACTTTGAAGAAGCTCCTGTGGTAAAATTAATTCTGTCTGTCTCTCACCACCCTGTAGTCTCCCACCTGGCTTCCAGCTGCCATGTCAGAAAGGGATTGACTTCCTTTTGGTCTTGTCACATGCAAGCCTGTGCATGACACTAGCTACCTCTTTAGGCATCTGAATCTCTCACCTAAACTTACAGCTCAGTTACAGATACTAAATACTCTACTGCTAAGTATTACAGTAAAAGTAAAAGTTTTTATTTTCATGCTTCAATGTTACCACTATACAGTAAACAGGGGCTTAAAATATTTTCCTAGCAAGGTGTAGTGCAGTATATATTCTCAATGGCTTTCTTGGAGCTATTCTGTTTTTCTTCTGCCTTCTTTATGAATATATGTATTTCTACTAGTGGGGGTGTTTTTCTAGCAAAATTTCTATTAAATTATTCACAGAATATCACCCTGAAGTTCACATATCATGTTCTGCAGTTGTTACGAGGTTACAGACAATCCTTCAGATCAAAGATATAACAACAAGTTGTGGGGGGTTGGGGAACATAAACTCTGGTTTTTATCAGTAAGTATCCAAATTATTACATTACCTTGGAGTTAATTTTGTCCATTCTTTTTAGTTGAAGTCAGCCCTGGAATTTCAAATTGTTCATTTAACCAGCACAGGTCTGTTGATCAGTGAGTGTTGGGCAATATCATTTGAATGGAAATGCATATTCAGAGAATTCTAGCACTACCAATAAAAGAAAAACTGGCCAAGATGCAATTTTTTTTCAGGAAATAGTTTATCAACAAACTATTTCTGTTAATTTTATCCTCTTTCACAGAGCCTTTGTTCTTACAATTATTATAGTAATATTTTTTTTAACTATTGCACTGTTAGTCTTGGTTTTGAGTGTTGGGGGTTTTTTATGCTAACCATTCAGCTACTTAAAAGTAGTGGGGATCAAGCTTATCATTACTAATCAAATGCTTATAAAAGATGTGTCACAAAGGATGGCAAGAAAGATGAAACTCCTGTCTCTTATTCCTGTAGGTTTGTGATGACTTGGTGCAGCTTCTAAGGTAAAGAATCACATGTAGGGTTTCATGTTGAATGGAAAGGAATTCCTGATGCTAGAACCACTCCAGTGTAAAAACTGAAGAGGGGGAAAAAAGCCCGAAAGAGAATCAGGAAACAATAATATGAATCCAGAAAACAACAGAAGAGCTGACACCTTTTTGGATTCCATTTTATGTGGGAAGTTGGTTCCAGTCCTCCATATTGGAAGTTGGTTGTCATTGTAACTATTATTACCTGCTTCTAAGTTGTAAATTCAACTCTAAAACTGTAGCAAATATAATTCTGAAAAGATGCTCCAGGCATTATTTATTTCTCAAGTCATTCCACTGAATGCATCTGCTTCAATGGAGCAAGGGTAAAGAGTAATCCCTGATACATTGGCTCTAGTTGCCAGTCAAACACAGCCTTGGATACCGGCCTTTGTCTTGATTGCAAGAATTATAGAACTGTGTGGACCCATAGTTTTGGTAACAGACTGATGATGACAATTCAGAACTGGCAGATTTACAGATATAAACTAGGTGTGACTTCTGTCCTCCTTCCATCAAATACTAAATAGTCTTCGTATTGTCCTTATGCAAATACTTTAACTACATGTGCTTCAGGCTTCTCTCACAGCGATGAAAGCAAGGTGGTATCACATGGCCTGAGTTTCTTTGCAAATGCATAGCGGGAGATGTGACCCTAATTTTCTCATGTAGCAGTAGGGCACTATATATATATATATATATTTATTACTACCAAGTTTTGTTCTGTCTGAATAGTTGCTGTTCTGGGTCAGGCCACCACTTTAAAAGTCTATTTAGAAGTTCTTCAGTAAATATGATTGAAGTTCCAGGTTTTAATAATAATGAGTATATTTAGGAAATTGGATTATTATTTAAATACTGTGGCAGAATAGTAGAAAGAGTAGGTAAAGATAAAGAATAATCACTGACCCTGTTTCATCTCTCTTTTATATTATTTATCATCAGTTTTTCCAGCCCTCTTTTTCCTCAGAAATGAAGTCATATTAGCTTTATGTGTGTAAACAGCTATGACTTAAAGCTTGAACTTGCATTTTCCTAGATTTTTGACTTCCAGTGATGTTAATGCCAGCAGTTTGGCTCTGAGCATTGGCATATAGTTACCATTGGTACTGTGGGTGCTACTTCTCTGCCTTCCTGGTTTTGTTAAGACTTGTCACAAAGCACAGGTATCCCTTCTACACTTCTTGGTGTAGTATTTTATTTGGTTGCAAGGCAGTTTGTTATATGTATAATGTTTCCTGTGAGTCTCAAAGTAACTATAAAATCAAGATGAACCTGCCAGCTAATGCATAGGCTGGTGCTATGTCTGTTCCTGTACCATGCATGCCTGCTTCCCTCCTTTTTTCCCTGCTTCCCCACTAGTCTAGTTGGAAAGAGACAGTGGAGAGCTGAGTGACTTGATTAGGTTCCAGTTTTGAAAGGGTTTGTCCCAATGTCAAAGTCCAGGCAGGCTTATTTTGTCTCTGCTGATCCACATGGCAGCTACATCTGCATAGGAAGGGAAGGAAGATCTTGAGATGTCTCAAGATCTTCCTTGTGTGACTGCAGCACCACAGAGTCTAGTAAAACTTGTAAAACTCATGTAAAATCTACTTAATCAAGTGAGTTAAATACCTGGTGGGTTAGTCTGAACACAGCTCCAGGCTTTCATACCAAGCCAGAATCTGCAGGAATTCTGGGGTTTGAGCAGTCTGAATCATTCCTTTACAAACCAAGCCACTTGTCCCATTCTTTTTTTTTTTTTTTTTTGATTGATGTATCTATCAGTTATATTTAAGGTCTGTCTCTCACTTGGTGCTATGAAGCACAGCATTAATAAAATTTTGATATTTTAATGAAAAGAGCAATGTGTACATGCATGGTATTAGGGAAGTAGTACTACGTAACTAGCTTTATTTGAACATCAAGAAAAGTGTTTTGCAGCTGATGAGCTGTCATATTTGTATTTCATGTACATTTATTGCTTTCAGTAGTGCCTACTTCAGTGTCAGTTTCAGCTATAATTACAGTGCTTCTTGCAACAAAACTAAAGATTCACATTTTCTGGTATCTTCTAAGAAAATTTAAAATCAGTACTGCTACTTGATCTGATAAGGAGGGGGGCCTCTGTCAGTCTGAAATGGCGTCTTTTATAGCAAGTTATGTATAAAAGAGTTATTTTCCATCTCATTTAGTAGTGTGATAGTCATTATTTCTTTTTGTTAGGATGAAGAACTATGATGCCTTTGGAAAGATTCTAGAAGACCTGTCAAATATGTATCAAATTCCAGGAAACAGGTTGCAGTTACTTTTTACTCAAAAACTTTTGAAATCCGTAGGCTAACTTTTGTTTACTTACAAAAATAATAAATTGTCTTTTCTCTCTCCCAGCGAAATGAAAGCTAAGGGATATCTTGCTTTGCAGGCCCTTGAAAAAGACCTTTATTCAATATCTCTTCTAGACAGGTAACTTATAGACTATGTCCCTTCACCTCTAGCCACACCCCTTCATTTCACTAAAAAACAAGTTAACTGATCTAATTATAGAGCAGGATGTGGAAGGCTAATGAGTTTTCTCCCACTGGAAAGCTTGAAGCCTTTGTCAACCCCAGACATGCCAAACGAGACGATCTACTGAACTCCTGTGCTTTATCTAAGGGACTTCCTGGGAAACTGGTTGGTTACAGAGCTTGGGGGGTGTGTGCTCATGACCACCCACTGGGAGCAAACAGTGCGTCTGAAAGTCAGCAGTCATGTTTAGATCTCCCTGAGGCAGAAGTAAAATAGACCTCTTGGGATTCTGCTGTTTGGGTATCTCATTTCGTCCTCAGGTTTTAGATCAGGAGTAGTGGATGCCACCTTTCCTCCTTCCTTTTCTCATTTCTCCTTTCAAAGAGTAGGATTACAGATAGATGTGGAACAGTTTCCTAAACCTTCTGGTAATTGTACAAGAATTTTCATTATTTTCAGAAAATCAGAGTCGAGGGCAGTGCTTTCCTTCTGGATTTTTGAAATATCTTCTGTGATATCTTGCCTATTAAGTTACATACACACATATCTTGGCAGGTATGGCATTCTGTAATTTGAAACACACTCTTGGATTATTTTTGCTGTTTTCCCTTATGAAGCATAATAAGATTATGAACTAATGTGCTGTATCCTCGCTGGTCTCTGATATGTAGGTAAATATTATTTGTAAGTTAAATAGATTATTTGTCCCAGCTATGCTGTAACTTAATGCATTGCAGAGTTAGTACACAGCTATGTAAATGTATAGTTGTATGTATTCAGCTATATGAACACATTTGAGGTCAGAGACTGGTTCTGTTTGAGTTAGTTTATCCAGGTTATTTCCTCATTCTTTGCTCAACCAGTTTCCACTCTAATATTTTTGACCCCCTTCATTTCTGGTAGATAGGACACCAAAGTGCAACATGAAACAGCTCAGATACAGGCAAAGTGGAAGCCCAAGCCCTAGGAGTAATGCATGTTTAGAGTTGTTGTGTTTTGGAAGCTGGACATACAATCTACTTCCAAGAAAGCATTGTTTCCTTTTGATTAAGGATACAAATTACAAATTACATTAGCCTAGCTAGCACTGCAATGCAGGAAACACTAATTAAGATGTGTTTTGAACTAGAACACAGGATCTAAACAGAGTTACTGAAGTACTTAATGGAAAAGTAGGACACCTGGTGCCAAGAACTGGAGGTGATTTTTTTTAGTTTTTCTTTTTCTCCCTTTTTTTCCATTTTCCCTTTTCTGAATTCAAAGAACTGTAATCAAAAAACACTACTGAGTTGATCTTTGTGTACAGGAAAGATCCTCTACTATAAATAAAACCTGCTGTAGGGACTCACTGTGCCTAAATTCTCAGATAACGTACAGACATACAGAACATGTATTGAACATATATTGTAAGTAGAGATGTGCTCTTAGAAGGAATCCCCTCTGCCCATCTACAGTGTTGTTTTTTTCACCTTTGTGTCAAGGTACCCAACATATTTCCTCTATTGACCTGTGTAGTAACCACTATTTTTTTATTCCTCAGGAACCCCAATGAACATTGAATTTTACATTTCTCCCTATCAAGTTTTGGAAGCAGAACTAAATCACGGTAAAGCTATTTCAGCTATTCTGCTGTTTCAGCAGAAATGGCTAACATGAAAAGTTTTTCAATATTACCTGTTTCATTAAGCAAAGTTAATTAATGAAAGCTCAGAAATAAAATTTAAAAATCTAGTTTAGTAGAACAGTTTATGTGATGCACTTTAGAACAGTTTTAATGTCCATCAGGAAACTCCTTTGCATTTCCCGGTTGTTGACTCAGCTATTACTGCTATCATCTTTGGGCAACTTTGGCATTTTGGTTGTGGTTAGTGCAAGCTTCTCCTTGCTGCCCACACCACTGTGGCTGTCAGTTGGACCTCACCTTCCAAGTCCTTACCATTGTATGTTTTGCATGCAAAGGATTAATATACACTAAAACAAGGAAAATAATGCCATTCTCTTTCTCCCTCAGGTTCCCAGGTATGTGGAACAAAAACAGTTGTAACTGTTGAAGGCACGGATACACTCCGCAAACTCCCTCTTTCTCCATTAATTGCAGATCCTCAAGCTGGAGAGGACGGGTGAGGCTCAGGACACTCGTCAATACAGAAAGAGTTTTACAAGACACTGGCACTGACTTCAGCATAACTCACATTTAGCCTCTGCTGAAACAGGAAGCTCTGTTTAATTTATGGCTTTATGCTCCATAGCTACACCTTCTATAATCTGTGGCTTTTAGGGTTTTCCCAAATGGACTTCGAAGGTATTGTGTTCATATTTAACTGTGTCAGTTGCATTGAACTATGAATTTATTCATAGATTTGAAGCCAGAAAGAGCCACTGGAACAACATCACTTACCTTCCTAGTATTCAACAAGCAAGTCCTTCATAGATTCACAGTAAAGAAAGCATATACTGAAAGATATTACATCTAAAATACACAGAATAGTTTGTCATCCCACTATGGGTACTGACACCTCATCTCTCTCTACCTCAGTGCTGTCTGGAGGGAAAGTCTGAGGTATTTTTATTTTATTACAAAATAAAATACTTTAGAATTGTTTGTAAAAAACATCACTTCAGTTTCTGTGTTTCACTTTCCCTGTCAGTTTTCACATTAACCATGTATTAAACTGTTGAAGTTGCATTTATAAAGCAAAACATTTCTCAAGTCAGAAAATGTATGTAACATAATAAAGTGTTAGGGACCAGATAGTGGCCTTGCAATAGGAGTCCTTGTTATGGCAATTTCTGTAAAAAATTTTCATTCTGACAATTTTTTTCCTAGCAACCCTGCTTTTTTGCAACTGACTGATGAACTCAGCATGGAGTTGCCAGCTCTTTTTGTTCTGAAGTTCCATCAGCCTGTTCCAATGTCCTCATCCAGTATTGAAGAGATACAGAGGCTCACAGGCATGTTATAATTTTTTTTTTAAGACTAGGTACTTTTGTGACTATGCATTGCTTATTTGCTTTTTACTTCCCAGTGTTAATGTTGCAAGAGGAAAAAGTTGTCTCTGGGGCAGAACAGATTCTGTTCTATCAGTCCAAGTGTAACATTTAACAACCAGTGCAAAATACAGTAGTTCTAAGAAAGATATGACAATTACAGGCAAAGTTAAACACTCTAGCTCAAATTCCCAATAGCAAAAAAGGGGAATAAGAAATAAAATCAGTATTTTGGTCTTTTCAAAACATTGGACTTGTTTTTAATAGTAGCTTTCATAACCTACTGTCATAACCTAATTGCTAATAAAAATAATGGCCTGGTTTCAGGAATTCAGATTTCTGGCTTGAAACTAGCTCCACTGTATGAGCTAATTGTTCAGTCTACTCTTAAAGAAAAATGCAGTGAAGACTTGTCCACAAATAAATCTTGTTTCTTTGTGGTAAGTATAGCGTGCATTTGACACAAACTGAGGTGCTGCGCAAGATATATATAATGAATTACCATTTCCCCGTACGCAAGCAATGTAGGCTTCCCAGAATCCCAACAATATTCAAGTGCTCTTTAGGAAGTAGTTCAATTTATGAAGCAGTATTAGATCCTTTCAAGTAAGTAAGCTTCTCATCCTCTTTAATGAAATACTGTGTGCTTGGCTGCTGAAGTCATACTAATTTGTCTGTAACTCAAATATTTACTCTTCTAAAAAGTGCTCAGAACTTTATCATTAATGTCTTAAAAAGAAGGAAACTTATTGATTGGCGTGAGGAGCAAGTCCCAAGAAGGTACTTACCTAGATTTTTGAAGATCTTTATCATGCTGCATGTCACACTGTTTTGACAAAAGAGATTTCTTAATTAGATAACACTAAGACTATTGATTCCTTTTAAAGAGACTGGCAGGAAGAAAAATATAAAGTGTTACAATAGTGATGCCAATTGCTGTCTAGAGACAAGGTTGTTTAACTGAAGAAGGCTTCCCTTTTAATAACTGCATTATTGAAATACAGTTACTTAGGCTGCATTAGATGTAAAATTTTAGAATAGAAAATTGTGGCTAAGATGCATTTTGCCAGACTTATGTACAGGGCAACTACAAGACAAGCTTCAAAGATCTACTTTTTTGTTGCTAGGAAACATTAATTTTGCAATTCATGGTAGCAAAAGAAGAGGGCACTTTTTTTCTGTTCTACTAGCAGTGTTCGTAGTGCCCATTGCCTGCTTAGTTCTTGGACCTTGAGGTGGTGGTACAGAAGGTAGTAGTAAATTTACACCATGCTAAAATAATGTTTGGCAAAGCTCTTCTCTTCTGTAAGATGGCATTACACGCACATTAAAGGCTCCGTAACTTTTCAACAATTCCTTAAAATATTTGTGCTTGGTGGGAGAAGGTTTTACTTCTGAGTTTAAAGATTTTATTTCTAGAATTACTAAACTGCATTCTAACCTTGAAATGAGTGTAGGGGAAATCCTTTTGATCCATGAACACACAAGGAAAAACTCTTCAGCTTTTGTTAATGTAGACCCTCCTAACTGACTGCCCTGCCCTGTTCTTAAGGAGACAGTTCCCATTTGGCATCCTGATGTAGGTAACACAATCGTGCACTTCTAATTTTGTCATAGAATCACTATAAACATGGACAGGTGGTAAATTTTTCTTACTATTTCCTCCTCATCTTCCAGTGAATCATCAGGAGATATTCCAGTCAAACATACCTGTCCAAAGATAGTAGTGGTGGAGGCTGGAACAACATCTGATGTCCAGAAGAAATTTCTGGCCAAACTGCTATCCTGTTTGTGCAACTATTAAGCAGCATTACTATGATATTGTTATCTTGGTCACTGACATTTCTATAGCCTATAGGGCTCTTCAAAGTATTTGAAAGAATTGGCGATACTTGCTCTGGGTATATTTGCCTAATTTGGATGTATTTGGGAGGGAGAGTGGATCTCATTTAGCTTCCTCTAAGGATTATGTTTCTACTAGAAATGCAGAGATATGATGGACATGCTGGAAATGTATCTTTCAAAATTATTTTTGTCAGACTGTACAATTGCCTGATAACATCAAGCTCTACTTTCCTATTTTCAGTCCCTGAAATATCACCATATTTGTTGCTTAGTCTCTTCCAGATTGCCCAAAGCACTGTTACTTCATAAACAAGGGCTCAGAAAAATCAGATTTAGAAGGAGCCTTGGTCAGTAAAATCCCATTTAGCCATCCAAAGTGTGTGCCTGGCGTAATAGAGATTCTTCGACATCAAGTGGCATATAACACTCTTATTAGCAGCTGTGTCTCTGAGAAGCATATAAATGAAGGTAAATTGTGCAGGTGGAAGTGATGGCAGGGTATTAGTGATAAACTAGTTTCTAAGTTGGGTGTTAAGAGGTATTATTGTTCCCTTGCCAAAGCTGTCATTACTTGTGGCGTAAATGATAAAAAATTCTTAACATTGTATTGAATTTTTTTTTAACATCTCCAAGGCCTGGCACTTCTATAAGCATAAACTAAGTTGTCAAAGTAATGAATAATTAGACTACTGTATCAGGTTTTTTTAAAATTCTGGCATGTAATTCAGCCAGAGAGAGTCCAACTTCAATGGTGGATATCACTAAACACTAATTTTATTTCTAGATGATTCAGAACTGCTTTACTTTGAAGTGGTACCACACAAGAACACCAGCTTTTCTGTCTTTTTCCTTCATCCTGTGAAAGAGAATTTAGCCTGTGGTATGTGTGGAATAATTGCTACTGTCCTCTTTACTGAGCTGACAAGGGACTTGGTTCTATCTATGCTCTTGCACTATGCTTCTCAGTTACACACATCCTAAGGGCCACTCAACAGTGTGCACCCCATGAAAAACAGAAAGTAACACTTGTGTATAAACTGCTTACTAAAAGGTGTTATGTACTCAGAATAATACAGAAAATAAGTGCACACATTCAAGTCCTGTTTTGTCTTGGCCTGCATTTAATTAATACACTGTAACTTCTACTATTTCTGATTTAAGTATATTAAGGAAAAGCAAGTCATGCAAATATATTGCTGCAAATCTCTTTCCACTGACTTCAGTCTTACATCTCTTCAAGCATCAAAATGAAAGGATGGTTTTCAATGTTTGTAAGTATTTGAAAACAAACATTTTTCTGTTCTGTTCCTTCTTAGTGGTAATTGATGTTATAAACTCTAGAGAAGTCCAATGTCACCTTCATTTAAATCCTCAAGATCCAACTCTAAATTCTAGTGATGACTTCATAGCAAGAGCTGTGAAACGGTAAGTAATTTTATTTTATAACAGTTGGAATGAACATCAGATGTCCATTTAATGGAAATATCATGTGCATTCATAATGCCATAAACTCAGCAACTGGAAAGCTTCACTCCAGTAAAATGCTGTAATACAATAGTGGGAATAAGTTACTTCAGTGTCGTAAGTATCTCTTTCAAAAATTTTAAACATTGATAGTGATGAAGTGTTTCTAGTAGAAAGCATGTGGAAGCAGGGAAAGACTATTGACTGAAGAGTTTTACCTTTCATAAAGATGCTTTTCTGAAGACTCTAGCTGATGCCAGTCTCATGTCTAGCGTAACTTAGGATAGCATGGAAAGGTCTTTTTACACGTCTACCTAATAGCAATCAGTGCTTCTCTTCAGAAAGTGAGGTGTATATGGCATGTCTACAACACTGTCTCTGGCTTGTTTTCTGAACAAATTCCAAGAGAGCAAGTTGTTGTGATACATGAACATAGGCTAGACAAACTGATTCAGAACACAGTCTGAGAGCACTAAGTGATTTGGCATAAGCTAGTATACAACTATTACCTGTTTGATGACATCAAAACGCGGGTTGGATTTTGAGCCTAGGTACCTTTAAACTAGGTACTATTTTTGGAACCAGGTTAAGAGTGGGGAAAAAACTCCTCCAGTACAGATAATGTTTTAGGAAAGATATGCTCTGTACCTGTGTTATAAAAAACATGAAGGTTACAATTACAAAACTCAACAAGAATGAATATATTTCAACATTCTTAGTTTTGGTTTTCAGTAGAACCACCCTTATGACTTTTTTTTTTTTTGACCAGACCCTCCCACTCTTTCAGTCAAAGCTTCTTTGCACACCTAAGTTCAAAGATTCAGCACTAGGTTTCAGTGTGTGAACATTTGTTTCTGGTACAGCACATGTAGTTTCTATTGTGGTTACAAAGTAACACCAGGTTGTACAAGACAAAAACATAAAGGAGGTAATGCTGGTTTTCATTCAGGTGTCAGCCACAGTTTAAAAAAACAGAACTACTTTAAAGAACGGATGAAGTCTGTAGTAGTGACTAACGTGTCATTTCCTTCTTCAGTTGCATGTCAGTCCCAGTTGTCATGAGAGCTGTTTTCAGGAACGCTGCCAAGGTGAAAGCTAACAGTGAAACACAAGATATGGACATGGAACAACAACCTGAACCACAATCAGAGCAAACTACAGATTCTAATAGTCTCAAAGAAAGCCATTCTGGGGCTGGTCAGCAAGACTGGGTAGTGACAGATTAGCCAAATAATACAGACAGCACAAAAGCAAATCTCTCTACAACCGAACTGGAAACTCTGGATGATAGCATGGAAAAAAAGTAAACCCTCACTATGCACCGAAACTTTGTGGAGCAAAATAATTCCATAGCTAGTATAAAAGCTGATATGATAGACAAAAGCCTGATGGTTTAATAAGCAAAAATAAAGTCTTCTTAATCATTTCTGAATGATATCTCCTCTTTGCAAACTTTTAAATATGGAAAAGTAATTAACTTGAATCTGCATTTTTAAACATCCAAATCTGGAAAGTCTAACACTGTTCTATTAACCTTTATTTTGTCTTGTTACTGAAAACCTCCAAAATCGTCATGGTAAATAAGATTCCCTCTAACACTGTCTTTCTAGTGTTAGAACGTAAGGCATTACTTTATTCTTGGTCAAGAGATGTGCGAGGCTGACAAAGTTCCAGCCTCAATGCGGACCCTGATACAGAAATTGTGCTATTTATGCATTTTTAGCAAACAAAGAAATTAATTTTCATTGGTTTTAAGTTACATAATTCTCTTCATTAATTAGTATTCTATCCCCTATTAGTTACTGATTTCTTTCTCTTCATGCTAATCTGGTCCACATCCTTTATTCCTTTTTTTATCATCTTTTTCTCAGACAGAGAGTCTCCAGCTTTCCAAGCCTTAATCTCCTCTGTATCTTCTTGCTACTCGAATGTCCTTGAAATGCCGTAAATTTAAGATCCCAGACACCCAATCTTCAAACCCCTTTGGCTTTGTTTATTGAAGATTGTCTGGCTTAGTTTTAACAAACTTAAGGTTTCAGTGATTTAATGATCAAAGTAAGTCTGAAGAAACTTAGGTAGTGTTGGCTAAAAGTGGGCACTGCTTACAATTAGTTAAAACAACTAGTTAAAAATTAGTAAGGAAAGTTAAATGACTTCCAACACTGTCTGCACCATATTCTACCAGAATATGGAAGAAATCTGTATCTAACGTACATGATACAGTCTAAAAGACAACACAGGCATTTGAAGAAAAGTAGAGTTTATCCATGTCAACATTATGCTAAATTAATTGAGAAAAAGTTACTTGAACGATTTTTGTATATACACGATTTATGCACACACCCCTCTTTGTCCACTGTCTCATAAATATGTTCAATGCAAGACTCTGAACTGCAGTTCTGCTTACCCCTAAAGCAGAAGTGGTACTGAAAGGAAACCAAACTTACAGTCTGTCAACTCTGACAGAATAACAGAGTCTTTATAAGAATGTTGTAAACTCAGGCCCTGAAAAACAAGGAATTTTTGCCTTAGATTTTTTCTGGCCTCAAAGTATGAAATGGTTTAGTGGTTTTTTTTTTTTAATTATAGTTGACTGTTCAAAATCTTAAGTTTGCCTATGTCTAGACTTCCTTTGTCTTCAATATGAAGGAGTTACCAGAAACTTCAAACAAGTAAACTGGTAACTTAAATCAGTTTAATTAATGTAAAACAGAGGCATTCATAAAGACAAAACTTCCTGAACAGCAATTTACAGCTACAGTTAAGGGAAGCAACAGGTGTGTTTTCAGCAAAAGTGACAAATATAACTATATAAGGAGGGAAAAATAGTTTTTAACGGTGAAAGTACATTGCATCATGGGTACAAAAAATAACATGAAGAATTTGACAAAAGGTGAGCAGAGAGTCACAGCACTCTAGGAATCATCAGCATATCATGTTCTATTTTGCACACAGCATATCATCAACAGCAGCTTATTCTGCAAAAACACTGACCATTTCCACAGCACTCTGAGCATTTATTCTTTAGATGTTAGAGGGGACCAATTTAGAGGGGCTATTTAATGGACCCACTTAATTTCCAAACTGCTGCCAAAAAAAAAAAAGAGGGTGAAATTGGAGCTCCTGACACAAAACAGAAATATATTTAGTAACTCTTTGTAAAGCTTTAAAATCATTGCCCCTTTCTGTGAATGTTACCTAAAGATTGAAAGTGAGGGGTTTTGCCAGGAGCCAAAATCATGGTGAAGATGTACAAAAATTACTTCTGTAAAGCATCAAAATCAGATTTTCCTAAAACAAAAGTGATGCATCAGCCTGTACATGGCCCACAAACTAAGAATCAAAACCAGCTGTGATAGTTTTAAGTACCATGAGACAGAAAATCTAATGTTCCAGTTGCTGGATGTGATGGAGTATATCCAGTGATAAGCCCAGTTGCTCTACTAACCAAACAGTCTGCTTTTTAACCCAAGCAAGCGTTGACTTTTCAGGATCTGTGCAGAGGTTTGCCTCGGTGCACTTAGATTGCAAGGAACCAACCTCACCATTATTCCTACATATGTTTTCACCGGAGCTGCCACAGTCTTTGTGTTTTCCATCTTTAACTTCCTTGTACTCTGTCCCAGCTGTGTGATTAAGGTCCATGTCCTGAACAGAGTCTAAAATGTGTCCAAGATGTGGCTGTTCTTCAGTAGAATTCAGATACTCAAGCACATCATCTTCGTGCTTTCCAACCACATCAAGAAGATTATTGATCGTACTTAAAGCAGAATCATGTCCATTAAAATGACACCAGGATAAGAGAGCACTGAAAAGTGAACAACAACAAAAGTGATTATATGCATCTACGTAGATCTCCACTTGGTGGAGGTAGATAGCAATGTGACAAGGTATCTATGAACCATAAATACATTTATGTATCATTCACATTTTATGGAAAATTCAGGCAATATAACTAAATATTAAGCTTAAAGATGTAGATTCAGACAATTTTGGAAGAACAACTGAGATTTTTTAAAAAATCATACTTCTACACCTAGGTAGACATTGCCTATTTTCAAGATCTGTGAATTCTCAGGTTGCTCACTTGGACAGTTTTACAATGTGGGGTTTCTGTTTGTTTGTTTTTTGCTTGTTTTGGCTTTTTAATTAAAACAAACAAAAACCTGCATGCGTGTTCCCTTGTTACACACCCTCCCCATATACTTGACCTTAAGGAGTTTGTAACCTACTTCAGGGTTCCTTTGAACTGGCCACATGTAATCATCAGCTCAGCACCGTGTCTGTAACCTTGATTAAAGCCTGTCTGGAGTGCAAGTTCTTTCCCAGCCTCAATTCCATCCCTATAGCCTTCCTGTAACAAGAGCAGTGAAACAGGTTGTTCACAACGTGACCAAGTGGACCTATGACAAATACATAACAATAATAAAAAGTTTAAACAAGTATCTATATCTGAACATCCTTCACAGCTACACCCCCACTGCCAAACCAAAACGTGCTTGTTGCAGTGTATTATGGTTTACTGACTTGTAAGAGTCAGTTTTTTACTTTTCCCAAAAGGATCCCCAGAGAGTCAGAAAATAAGGAAACTTCTTTTAGAAAGATCAAAAAAGTACGACAAATCTGCAGGAAAGCATGTTTGCTTTTAATGATTACCAACTCCTTTGTGAGAAACGGATTTAGGAATACCACATAGACTTCTTTTTTCTAAGATCTGCAGACTGCCAAGCTTCCCCTTTAGCAGAGGTACTCTCCTATCTGTAACCCATCTACATGAAATCCATTTATTTTCACATTTATTTTCACAAAACCAGCTGCTGAGCATTGCTCCTTTATTTGCTGGACGTCACTCCATTTAGGAGTTATACCAGAAAAAGAGACAGTGATTGACTGAGTCACATATAAATACACTTAACACTAGGACTGCTTTCTTTAAGAAACAGCCAATGATTGTAATGCAAATTACTTTTTTTTATATTATAACCACAATACAAGATTACATAGAATAATTCTTAACTTTTTGCACACCAAAATTGCAAACCATGAAAGTGAAAACTCCTATTTGCTCATGGTGGCCTTGCTAGAAAAATAGTCTGGAACACAAATGTTTATTTTGCCCAACATACAACTCTAACTTCAATAACACTTCATGATTTTGCAGTATCTACTCATAAATGTCAGAGGGATTTGTGTAAGAACACTAAACAGTTCCTTAAGAAAACCAGTCTTTTCATGGAACTCAGATGAAGGAAACTACACCAGGTCTGCTGTAATATCCTTCCTCCTCAACTGCCTACACAACAGTTTCCATTCATGGTCCTCAGCCAAATGCTGCACAACTGTGAGCAGACAAGCCCTACTGGCCCCACTCTGAATGACACGGTATCTGTCGAACTAACCTGTTCATGAACTTGTTTTGTTCCCTGTAGAACTGCGGAGAGGCAAGGGCTGTGGAAAGCAGCCTTCATAAAATATATTTTTCACTAGGAGAATAAATCAACCAAAGACCTACACAGACCACAACGCCCAGTTGTGGTTGCACTTGGAGTCACACATATTACAATCTGACTGAAGAGTAACTCTACTCAAAACCCCAAACATCTCACATTTCTTTATTAGCACTGTTCAGCTCTGCTGTCCAACATTTATTAGGGGTATATCTACAAGTACAAAGCAAGTAGCTTGCACCACAATTCAGCACTGCCTTTTATAAATGCACATGGTTGTGCAGACGGAGCCAATGTCTTTTGGTAAAACAGTACTTTGCCCTGGTGACTACTAAGAAGCGTTTATGTAAATTTCTGCCACATTTTCCTGATATTCAGAAGAAAGTATGCCACAATAACTTTTAAGCAGCTACTTTTACTTTTCCCTTTAAATCACTTACATGTATATCAAGGTATGTGTCAGTAAATCTAAAATGGCTAGAAAGACTATTAAATCATTTTTATAGAATTACCTTCAATCTCTTTTTCATGGTGCTGTTCCATTCCTTCTGCAGTAGATACATCTCATCTGCATCTTCATCAAATATATCCTCGTTGGACTGGCTGACTGCAACTCGTACCCAGGACATAACAGCAGTGCCCTATGACCCCTGTTTATGTGGCAAAAAAACACTGAGAAACTCTCAGAAGTGCCTCTGGTGAAGTGTCAGATTAGAAGAATTGGCAAAAACCATGAGTTCCGAAGAGAAGCCAGGTATGGAGCTGATTATTCAAGCTGTACACAGGAACCCGGTGTTATTCGCCATTGGGGTGCATCTGTCAAGAAAAGGCAGTCAGATCATCATTCATAAAGTAACTTCTGAGATACATTAGGACAACTTAAGATAGTTCCTTCCCATCTTATGACACTGACACACATATGGATGCCAACGCACCATTTCTGAATACTGCTAGTACAAGGACAGCTGGCAGAAACAATTTTATGACTTGATTCCAACAGCAGCTGACAAATAGTCCCACACAGCCTCCATGCAGTGGCCTAAGCTAGACACATAGGTAAACACACAGGTTACATGTATACACACAATTTTGTATATACGCAATTTACGATACACACGTTAAAACCTGCAGACTTAACAACTGGAAAGTACTGTCACCCCTGACTTCCAGTTTTCTGATTATGCCAAATACTTAACAATCTTATAAAACAGAAACAGTCTTCTATATTTTTAATAAATAATTAGTAAATGCTGCTGCAGTAGAAAGGAGATTTTTTTCAGATTATTTAATCTTTCCCTATGACGAAAACTTTGAGAAGCGTCTCACAACTAATTCATTTGCACCGCTGTAAATCGCTAGAACCCACAGACACTGTTCCTTGCGGAGGCACCGGCGGCTCCCAGGGAGCCAAGGGCGCTGGGACACAACCGGCTGGGGTTCTACAGCCTAGGGCGGGCAAGCGCGGCATCGCCCGGTCCCCCACAGCCGGCCCGGCCCCACAGCCGGCCCCGACCCGCCATTTCACGGCCGCGCACGTGCCCAGCTCCCCGGAAGCGGCCGCGCTGCGGGGAGCCTTCCTTCTCCCCCGCCCGGCCTCTCCCTTCGCCTCGCCTTTCCGCGCTGCTCGCACAGCCGCCGCCCGGCTCCGCACACCAACCCTCACCGCAGCCACCGGCACTCCGCGCTCCCAGCCTGTTGCCCTCGGCCATCTTCACTGAGGGCAAACTGACGCCACTGCCGGCGGAAGTAATTGGCGAGCGACAGCCATGTTGGACAAGGGCAGGTTCCGCGGAGGCCGCGGATAAGCAGCCGCCATCTTGACCAGCAGCGCTCTGACGTCAGAGCCCGTCGAGACACTGGAGGCGCCATCTTGAGTGAGGGCGTAGCGCCCTCCAGGGGCGGCCCTGGGCTCCGAGCAGGCGGCCCTGGGGCACTCCAGGGGCGGGGCGGGGCCCGAGCAGGCGGGGCGGCCCTGGGGACACCGGGTGGCACCGGGGTGGGGGCCGCTGCCGCAGTCGTGGTACCTCGTCTCATCATCGCCTTCCCCTTTCTTAGGGGGTAGCGGAATGTGGCTGCCTCGGCCTCCCACAATCACCTCAGGACAACCCCAGAGGAAACGCGTTCCTCGGAGCACGAAGGTTTCGTCCCCTTTTCAGTCATAAACGGTGGAATTTTAAAAAAATCTGCGTTGTTGACTTCAGCATTTATCGTCAAGCACTTTATTTGAAGCGTGCCCTTAAGCTATCCTCTACAAGACCCAGGTATTACAATGATAAATCCTTCTTAATATGAAAGGTGCCAGCGGGAGTCAAGTGTTTCATTACTGACTTTAACTAGAGAAAACAGGAATATCTTGTTGACATAAATACAACAGTGTTGGTGCATGCTGCATTTGGCTTAGAGCATAAGTTTAAAGCTGAATAATCTTCATGAACACACAATACATCAAGCTTGAATTCAAGCTGCCTGTTTCTCCGAGTTGCCAGAGCCTGCACGGTAAACCCCTCCGTGTGCCTGCGGGCCCCTGGCAGCCGGAGCATCCGAGAGGACGATTCCCCGTGGGACCTCACTCCCCCCAGCCACTGCCGGGTGTCTCGTCTCCTGTCCCAGAGGTGGCTGGTGACATTCCTCACAGCAGGGCTTGGGACACTGCACGGACAGCAGCTGGATCTGTCTGTGCTCTGCAGGTACCAGGAGAGGAACGAGTGTGTGCTGCGAACTGTGCAGCCCCTGCACTCTCTTTCCCTCCTCCCTTCTGCTCTGCAGACAGCCTGTCCTCCTGCTTCTGGCCCATCTTGGATGCTCGCTGATGGTTGAATGCCGACGTATGAGGAGACAAGTTACTCAAATCTGTCTAGGAATGCTTGTGTCAGAGGTCAAAATGACACTAGTGCCTCTGGATGGCCACAACTGCGTATCTGTTCCTCAGCAGTTACTACACGTCAGTGACTGCTGGTTTCCTAGCCCACTTCTGTCACTTCCAACTCCAGTCTAGCAGAAGCTAGCTCTGCCATTTTTTAAAAACTGGTAACAATACTGACTTATTGCCTGCATGCACAAATGCACAGTCATGAAAAACCCTTCTGGCAACAGAAACTTTAACTGGTCATAATGACACTTAAAAAAAATTCACCAGGTGCAAACAGTTCTTCGTCTGGCAACAACACTATTAAACTTGGGTTAACCCTTCACTTACTGTCTTCCACTCTGTCTCCTCAGCCTCTTGCTCTTCTGGAAAAGACACACAGGTCACAGCTCAGAGAAGCTGTGAATTTCCCAGATTCACACTATGTCAGTTTTAATGTCTTGAATTTAACAAAGTTGATCATCCCACACAGATGTTTAAGAATGAGTCCTTACAATCGTGAGAAAAAATGAAGAAATCTTATATTGCCACCCTTTTCTCTTATTAGTTGTGGGTGGATAATTAGGTGAATCATATTGTATACGTAGAGCAACATTGTTGGGATATGAAGTACAGTTGCAACTTGAAGACGAGTTGATTCTATGTTGATGGCCTGGGCAGGAGTGCTGGGATTGAGGGTGAGGTGTGGTGCCTCGGGGTGTGCATGTTTTCCACACTTACGTGTGTTCTAGATGGGGCAGTGTCTGTGTGTTATTTTGACACTCTGTCAAGATACATACCAGAAGATCAAAACAGGAGAGCAATATTTCACTGGCTAAAAAACAGTTCTTATATTTTTGCACAATGAAATTACCTGAAATTGTGGAAAACAAAGTAGTTGACTTGTGACCCATTGTAAAGTTTGCCAGTGCCATATCTAAGTTTAAAACTGGGCTAGTTTTAGGCTTAGAGTGTCTGATACACCAAACGTACTTCTGGAACATGAACATGCGTATCTCAGTAGCTACTCCCTGCTTTCCTGGTGTACTGGGGAGAGCTTCTAGAGGAGTCAGTACACAGTCAGAGCTTAGTACTACCAAGAGGTTTCAGGACATCATTACACAGGAATTCTGTCAGCTTCATGTTAGCAGTAAGATTTGCCATTAAGCAATCAGCCACTAGTGACCTCCAAAAGTGAAATATATGAGCATAGTGTCAAGGTGTTCCTTTCCACCGTGTTTACTACATATAATGCTTCAGATAAAGCATTGCTCCTATTCAGATCATTATTATACAACTTTGTTTCTCAAACAAAAATGGATGGGAGCATCCAATGGATTTTGTCATAAGGCAAACACCTCAAGATTTCAAGCTTTTTGAAGGGTGGTTGATTACCTTGGCCAGGACTTGTATATGGGCCACTCTATGGGGCAGGTTCCTTTCATTCTTACTACAGCAATTTCTGTTGCTGTGTGCTGTTGTCTCTGGCAGAGTTGAGTTAAGCCTTGTGAAAGACCCTGAGCAGGGGACTATTTACACCGTGAGTTGTTCTCCAGTCATGCAGTGCTCATGGACTGACAGAGCTGTGTTTCATTGACTACAACTTTGGGAGTAATATAATCCTTTTAAGAAATCACAGATCTTAAATGGTATTTGAATAAATTTCAACAACATTTAAATCACTGTTTACCTGTCTTCTGTAGTAAACAAGACAAAAACATAATGAAAAAGAGCAAGCTATCAAAATGCGAGGAAAATGGAAACGGTCAATATTTAATAAAGATGGTATATGCATTGTCACCAAACATCGCACAGTGTTTCCAAAGAGCTTTAAACCATAAGTCTCTCCCAAAATGTGTATATATTCTATGGTCAGGTCTGTAGTGTTTTCCAGGTATGTGGCTCTACTGCCTGGTCAGATTCTAGGCTGTTTTCTGTGAATATCATGAATAACAGGGCATTGGTAGCATTAAGAAAGACATACTCACATGCAGTCAACATCTCTGTCCTGATCTTGGATCTGTGCATCTTTTCTTCGTGCACGGGGTGGTGGAGTTGCGTGCTGCTGGCTGAATTTCAATAATAATACCTCCAATAACAAGTGACTTCCAACGCATAAATCCTGTGCTACCACAGAGAAGGAAACAGTGAGCAAACAGATTAAGTGCAAGGTCATAGGCTTAATGAGGTTTTAATATTGCAGTTCACAGCATAGGAGACTATAATGACCCTAAATTGAACAAGACGGTTAAAATGAACTTCTAGGATCAATGATTATTACCAGGGCATGGTAATAAACATACACTTCTGTATTTTCCTATAATATCTCTCAGACAGGGTATTAAGACAATTTACTTGTGAAGCCCTGTCACCCTCTTCTGATGAAGGTAACTAATACATATAAATTACTTCCCTGCTTTTGTGAAATCACTTCTCTCTTCTTTAATAACATGCAATAATATTGCAACAACAACTCTTTGGGTCAAAATGTCCCATTTAATGTGAGAATAAAATGGAAGAATATGGAAAAGACTATATCAAAGGTAAATGTCTAACATTCACTTCCAAGCACCACAGGAGTCTTAATAGCTCTTTTGCCATTACTTCTTATGCAAGTGTTTTCAAGGGAGAGGATACTTTTTCTGCCTCTTCCTTCAGCCAGATAACGAAAGCACAGAACCTTGATAGTTAAATATTACAACAGGACAGTTTTCTTATTTGCAGAATCATTACCATTTCGGATCCTGGCAAAAAACCTTTCCTGTCTATGTAATGAACTACCAGCAGTTGTGCTTAAACTGAATTGTAAGTGGAAGTGGCTAAGCAAAGGAATATTTTTTTTCCCCACTGCTTTCCCCAGGCTTTCTTTGGATGTCCTCAGGGCTTGCAGTCTGGAAAACTGTACTCTGCACTGCTGCATACTAAGCAGAGCAAAAGGTACACTTTATTAACACCAAAACAGTTCTCTTCTGTCATTTTCCTTAGTTTGCTCCTCAAATAAGAAAAATTTGTTGTCCCTAGAAGTAAGCCATATTTTCATTCTGAAGCTTTGATAACAACTCTAACACTACGAAAAAGATGATACGGCTGAGATCAAAATGAGCTGTATACACATCTCAGCTCAAAATTAATGTTGACAGAACAGAGTATAGTATGGGACAACACTATTATTTTTAGAATATACAACCGAGAAACAAGGAAGCGATATTCCTAATTGTCTTCAATCTGTTGACAATGAGCTTATTACAGTGTAAAATTCCACATGAACAGGAAGAGTTTATGTCAATAAGGGCAAGAAAATGTAGTAAGTTCTACATTTTAGTTGTGTAACTGAATCATGTGTCTACTGAAATGGCAGTATTAGAGATGGGTCTCACTGGGTTTGTATCATCAATAAATCAGGACTCCAAAGCTTTCTGACTCAGATATCCTTGAATAAGATTTTTTTGATGCAAAGCTGCCTTTTTTGTTTGTATAATACTTGATCATAATATGCAAATGTTTACTCTAAATTAAATTGATCCAAGGAAAATGCTATATTCTGCTTATGGATTTCCCCAGAAAATTGCATCTCTATTCAAATTACACAGACTTTTTGTCACACTTGCATTTCTTCCACAGGAGAGAAATGCCAGCGTTTTTATTTTGGCAAAGAGACGAATTGCTCTCTCTTTATTTTCCCTTGTATAAACTCAGGCAAATGCTGACAAACTGCAGGAATAGCAGCTGTACAATGCTGATCCAATTGTCTGAAGTGAATAGAGCTGCTAGAAGGCGTAAAACTGATGGAGTGCACTGATTTTCTTAGCACCTGGAACCAGGAGAAAAGAATTGTTTCAGTGGCAATACACAGTTTCAGAAAGGTTGAGGTTATGACAAGGGTGGTTAAATGGTGGCTTTTGAGTTACGTGTGGACTGTGAACAACTCCAGTACAGCATGTATGCCATATCTACAGCATATAATTGGTTAGCTGACTGTGCTTGCACAAAGGCTGCTGGGCATCTCATATCTCAGCTGAGGAAGAAAGTGAGCTGGCATTGCTGAGCCTCTTGGGACTCCCTTCTGCAGGGAGCTACAGTCTCCAGCAGAGCCATTGTCACCTGTAAGTGGCTACCTAAGCTCCCAGAGGACGGCCCTGCTAGCTGAGACAAAATAATTGTCCAGGACAGTATAATGCTGGGCATGGAAAAATATTTATGGCCCTTTTGCCCATTTTTACCTTAAAACTGGTGCTGCAGACAAGTGGTGTGTTAGACATTACTGCACCATCCCTGGCAGAGCAGTTGAGCAGTGACTTTCCCTTCTCCTAGCTCCTTTTCTTCTCCCTTTCTTAGTCCTATCCTCTTAACTAGTGCTGGAAGAGCAAGTATGCTTATGGCTCTGAGTTATGCTCAACTATCTGAAGGTGATGGCATTCAGATAGTAGCTAAATAGTCAGGGATTTATTCTCTTGCTTTCCCTTGAATGTGATTTTACCAGTTCTGTGGGTTATTGTCTGAGACCTGTGAGTACAGGTATGCTCCTCTTTTACAATTATTATTGGTGTCTGTGGAAGGTGCTATCTTGAAGAGCAAGAGCAGTTGCCATGCAGCCAACTGGACTCAGACTTTGTCATTTAAACAAGATGAAATCTTGCATGGGCATATCTTTAACATCACTCACTAATCTGGAAGAGAATGAACAAGGTTTCTCGCAGTTTCTCCAAATTTATTTCACAGGACTTAACGATATAAATTTACATGCAGTTACCTGCATAAACTTTGCCACAGTATCTTGCACAGGAACAAATGCAGTTATTTTGACCCAACAATCAACTACCATGTAAACAAGTAACATGAGGTACTTTTTTTCATTGAATTGTTGAAGTCAGTATCTGTCACCCTGACTTAGAAGAATGGAGAAGAGCTATTGGGGCTAGTGAGGTAGTTACTGATTTCTGTGGGTTTGCACTCAGGGTAACACAGTTCTCAGTGTGCAGAATCACAGAGCAGGTGAACTTTCTCATCAAATCTTCTGCAGCAGAAGACTTGCTAGCTCTTTAAGAAAACTGAAATGTCAGTGCTCATGTTGCAAGCTCGGGCCCAACTTTAGAGTAAACATATGATACATTCAAAGCCTGGCGCTGCCTTTTTTTGCTCAGTGAGGTACGCCACACAGGCTTGTCTCGTATTTTAAATAGCAATAAAGAGCTTCAAAACTCATCAAAGAACTAGACAAAAGAGTTATGAACTGTACTTGCCTTTTGTGAGATAAATGAGGTCACATCTTCTGCAAAACTGTGTATTGTATTTTACTACTGACTCAATGCATCAGCTGACTAATTGTGACTAAACAATTTTACAAGTAATGCAGCAATTACATAAGCAAAACCAGATTGAATTCAGCACCATGTGAAGGCGAGGAATCAAATTCCATGGTAACATGACAGGAGCTCCAAGTTACAGGAGATGAAATGTAAGGGAAACTGATTTGAGGCAATTTGTGCTCAGAGGTGGCAAAAAGCTCTCTATAGAAATGGGTTACTTAATTTTCTTTCTTCCTCAACCTAGATTCCAGTCATTTCTCTTTCTAACTCACAAACAGACATCAATTTCTCTGAAAAGCTTTGTTTAGGTATGTCAACTCAGGTGAAAAATACATCTCAAAATGAGAACTGTGTTATAATTTTTAATTACATAGCAATTGCAAACTGATCACATTGTATATTGTAAGGTTTTAAAGTATTGCCTGTCTGTGGAATATTAATATCAAGGTCCATTCCTGTTATTTATAAACATGGTATAAACTTAAATTAACTGTCTGTTCTGTTCCCAGAACTCTAAAAATTTCACATTTAGAATATTTTTCTGATAAAGTAACTAATTAAAGCTTTTTTTGTGTGTGTATTACTGGATTCCATTGAGGAGAACCCTTTATCATAATGTTTGGCAAAGTAATTTCCAATTTATTAAAGAGATTGTTATTTGATAATTTGGCCAAGGAAAATCTTCAGATCCTCTGAGAATCATCTTAGCACAGGTGAAATAGTTCCCTTTTTTTTTCTAGCAAGAAAGGGTATATAGCACTGAGAGTTACATTGTCTCCTCATGCAAGATTAGCTTCTCAAGAAGGTTCTCAGAATATATTAAGACATAAGATGGTGTAGTCTGTGATTACTTGAGACCATAAAACCTTGTCTTGTTTGTCATTTCTACTCCCATATTCCTGCGCAATGCTTCCATCTTCCTTTCAGAAGCTAAAACAACAGAAACAAAGCTTGCTTCCTGATTGACTGATGGGGTAATGAAAATTATTAGTAGCTCTTACAAACACTATTGATTTTTTAAAAAAAATCTCAAATATTGACACCTTATCTTTGTATTTGAAACAAACATTTGTCTGTTTGTTGTATTAAATGTAGGTAGGCATGTACACAGTGATACTCATGAGCATTGTCTGTGGACTCTGAGGAGCTCACGAGTGTATTTCAAATTCACTTCAACAAGGGCACCAGGCAGCGTTATAAGGATTTTGTAAAAATCCATCCTTTAGAATCTTGTAAGTAATCTCTTGGATATCCTACAGGCTTGCCTTCATAAAGCTTTCAACTCTGAGTTGAGTGGGCTGCGTGTGTGTGAAGCTGCCCTGATTGAAACGCCAATATTCTCTCTTTCTCTGGGCTCTGAAATTTACTATTGCAATAAAACAGAAGCACTCCCTTGCATACTAAACTGACGTGGCTATGAAGAACAACTACGGAAGCCCCTCATTTATTTCATGGTTTCGGTCTAATTGACATCAGCATTCAATCCTTTCTACTGGCCTATTCATTGTCTCCCTCTCCTGGAGATTCAGTCTGGATTCAGTGTACAACAAATTCATTACTGAACTGCAGCACCTTCCCTCTCTGAAAGGAAGGGGAAAGAAGAAATCACCCTGTAATTATAAGAAAAGCATCTTTTCTTTTTTTATAGCTCTTAGATATTTCCCATAATACCTATAGGAAGCAACCAACACTACCTCCCATATCTTCCAGTCCAAGACTCTATGTTAAGAGGATATTTATCTATCTCTCTGACTCCAAAGAACCAGTGCCAGAGACACCCTAATACAAATATTTCTTAATAATTCATGGAACGATTGATGGGCAAAAATATTGCAAACTATGTATTTTTAGCGTATTATTTAATCAGCAGCAATAAAAATGCTCTTTTTATAAAGAATATGAATAATTTATTTTAGTACTGAAGGATGCGAATTCCTGTAGTGCTTAATTTGAAAGAATGATGCAATGAGCTCTAACCAGAGACTAGGAAACAATGAGAGGAAAATCACGAAGGGCTACTGGTACCCACTGGTCCTTCCATAAGAATGGGGACCAAAAAGTGTTTGAAATTAGTACAAGAGAACTGGTGTGGCATAAAATAAAGAGAGAAAGAGGCCAGATTGGGAAAAATCTTGCTTCACTTGGAGAAATAAAAGCAAATATTACCTGTAGAGAGTACGAAGAATTATATGGGAGGGCACAGAACCTGGAATGTAGCCACCAGATAAATGCAATTTTATGGGGGAAAGTGTTAGGAGAAGGATGTGGTAACATTTTTCTGTGGTACAGGTGGTATTTTTAATACTGAATACACAAATGAATCCTCTTTTTAGCATAGTGCAGACTGTGTGGGAAAATGGTCCCCCAAAACCTGGCATTTTGGTATCTCTTTCCTGTTTACAGGGCACATCCTCTTCTTTAGCTATCTGTGATATTTATAAGATAGCAATTGTTACTTGTGGGAACCACGTAGCCTTAGAGCTCAGCTGAGGTAGGGATGGTATTGTGGAGTAAAACGATCATGAACTCTAGGATAAACACTAAGAAACCAGTAAATTATTCCATACTTACAGCTTACTGCATTTCTAAAATGCGTCAAAAACATGGTAAAAGCTAGAGGATTCTGTCAGTGTGTTTCCACAGCAGATGCCACATATGATGTGGCTTTGACAGATGCTATAGAGCATGGGGACTTCTGGTGAGAGCAGAACCATTTGTAATATGAAACGTTTATTGTGACTTCTGCAGCTGAGAACTTAGAAAAGGCCCAATCCCCCACATTACCACTGGCTGAGAGGAAAGACAGCCTCAATAACCACTGTGAGCTTGAATCCCATGTTGCCATATGCCTAGAAGTCAGTAGATTAAAAGTAGCTGAACCCAATCAAAAAAGTGAGGGAGGTCTTACATGTTCTGTTTCTACTCTGTTCAGTGGGCATTTCCTAAGTATTCAGAAAAAAAAAAAGTAGAGGTACTATGTGAAAATATCTACAGAATCTAAAGCTGTGCAAAAGAACACTCTGCTACTAAATTATGCAGTAGTGTGCATCACTCATTCATTAAATATCAATAAATAATTTAAATTTTTCTGTAATTTGGCATGCTTCTGAAATTATATCCATTCCCCTGGGTTGTTGTTTTTTGGGTTTTTTTTTGGTTTTTGTTTTTTTGTTTTTTTGTTTTTTTATACACCTCTAAGGGGAGTTTTATGGGCTTTTTTTGGTTTAAACTCTTGATTTAAAAATTTTTCTTTGCACTGATTAACTTAAAGAGAAAATGAAAGATCGGTGGATGGACCATAATTAGACTTGAATATCAGGAATGGAAACCAGAAAGATTCTTTAAAGTGAGAATAAACCCTTTCTTTGACAGATTAGCTGCTGGTTTCTAAATCTTATTTCTGAGAGAAGAGTACACATGAGGTGACATGAGGTCCTCCCTTCACCTAGCTGTTGGCAGACTTGCAAAATGCCCAGTGATCCCTTCACTAGCTCTCCTGCCCTGTTTTTGAGCTGCAAGGTGTAGTAGTGAGACATGGGCCTTGGATGCAACTTTGCTGATGTTGATTGAACAATTGACTCAGTAGGCAGGGTTTCAACCCATGCGCCCCAGCCAAGTGCTGGACATGGGGTAGTCCTCGATGTTGAGGTGGGGGTTGTTCGGTAGCATTTTATGTCTGCAACAGAAAGAACCTTCTGTCAAATTTTTGTGGGTAATTGATGTGTTACTCCTTCTTTGCTGGATCAGAAGTAGTGGCCTGACCTTAAATATGGCACTGACTTCTTGCGGTATGCATTTTCCCACTCTGTAACAGAAAGAAAGGAACTTTTCAGATTCTGAAGCTAAAATAATATGTTTAGGCTTATGAAACATGTTTCCTATTATAGTGTCATTAATAAAACTCACAACAAATGTACTTTAGAGTAAGTGAATGAATGAAATTTAAGACCGATACTGCAAAATAAATTTGGACTGGATTTTTTTTTGTGGGGAAATTCATTAGACTGTGAAAATTAATCACACTGTGTGTAGTGCCCTATTGGTACACATTACTCACTGCAAAATAATTCTGTTGTTTTGAGACTTTGCATGTATACTGGATTGATTCAATGTTTATTGAGATTTTTGGTTTGCATCTCATTTATGTTTATGCCTACCAGATGGTCTTTATTTGTCATAGTATTTTTTAGGAATTTTTTTTTCTATCTCAGATTTGAATGTCTGCATGATGATGTGAAAGAAGAAACTGAGCAATGTTAAACATCACAGACAAGTGATTGCTAAGGGTAAAGAAAGCACATTATGATTGCAAATAATAATGTAAGAGAAAAGCCTGAACTGATCTGTATTTTGGCTCTAGGGATAAGATTCTCAAGCAAAATGTGTATCTTAGTGTGTTCCTAGTGTTGAATTTGGGGATTTAAAGTTAGGAAAGAAGCTAAAGCAGATCCTTTTCTAAGAATTTTTTTCGTAGCAAGACTTATTTTCTTCTTCACAAGCCTTTAAAATCTCATTGCCTGAGACATTTACACAGAGAAGCCGTACATGCCTAACATTGGATTATAAGCATAATACAGGAGCTGTATAAGAAGCAATATCTGCCTAACTCTTTCAGTCTCTCCACCTCAGAAGAGTAGACTGGTTTGTATCAGATCCACTGAGTCAAGGTTCAGCCTTCACTGTTGAGGTGAGGACTGGTTGAAGCAAGTTGGCTTCTTGTATGAGAAACAAATGTCAGGCCTTCATTTACAGGAGGGGACATTAACATCTATAATATTGTTTCCTTTGGCAATATTGATCTTTCCACCCCACACCCTTCCCCTTCCTTTCCCAGTCCCTTCCTGGAATAGGAAAGACACACAAAAATTTTGGAATCCATGAGAAATCTTTCATCTTTTCAGATAATGGAATAGTCTTTTCCAATCTTTAATGGCTGAAGCTTTTTGAACAGAAGCTAGCTCATATGTCATCAAAAAGATTTTTCCCACAGAGGATACTGGAAGAGCTTTTGGCAAATTTCCAGCAAAAAGGACACCTTGCTAGAAGTGATAATCCTTCCGTGTACAGACATAGAAACTGACATGAAAAACTCCTGGGTCTGTTAATCTTGCAAAATTCAGCTAATAATCAGAGATATGCTCTTTATGCAAAGTCAGCCCAAAATATAATTAACACAGCTCTGTAAATATGTATAGTGAGAATAAAAGCAAATAATAGCCTTAGATAAACCCAGGAGACAAAAATACTAGCTCGAAACGTCCTTTGTTTCTATCTTAAAGCTAACTAAACTATTTTCTTTCAACTGTGAACCAGTAAGTCTCAAGACAAGATTCTGAAGGAAAGATAAAATTAATTGAGTTTGAGGCCATAGACCATTGTCTCAAAAAGACACGATGCAAACAGGAATTAGTTATATCTAGCTATATATAGCAATTTGTTAAAGTTTAACAGTGAATAAAAGGAGGCTGGGATACCAATTACTTGGTGTAGACTAGAAGAGGAAAATTGTTTTCTGGTAAGCCAAATTAAATCCAGAGTGACCAGAGAAGATGGTAGATGAAGTTGGTGGTGAAAGATAACCAATCATTAAACCTGTCTTTTGGTAACGGCAATACTAACAGCAGTCATGGTTAGAAGCCTCTCACTATAATAAATAGAACTTTGACTGTAGTCTCCACTTCTTTCACAAAGTAGATTGAAATAAACTTCCTATTTTCTCACACAGGATTGGGAAGTATTTCTCACATTGGGAAGTATTTAGGGGTACATAAGAAGAATCAGAAATTGTTCTATGAAAGGAAGAAGGGAGGACAAAGCAAAGACTGGAAGATTTGGAAACCCTGAAAACAGACACCACATATTTGCCATGCACGACAAAAAGAGCAAAAGTGTTGGGCAGCAGCTCTGATGCCTAATGAAGGTTGTTGTATGTCTATACTACACATTATAAAGAGCCGATAACCATATATTAGTGACTAGTGTTGACTCAAGTTGATCTTTTGCGTGTAATGTATTATCCAACTAGTTTCCCCAATAATGTGACACATGTTTAAGGAGATCACAGGAAAAAAAAGACTAGTGACCTTTCTGTCCTTCAGCAGATAAAATTTTTACTATGCCTTTTCTATTTATTTTTTCTGTTTTGACACCTTACCTCCCTCCCCATGTGGTCAAATTCTCTTGAACAAATTTTCATTTTGTAGAGTCACTACCAAAGCTGTAATCACAGCTGAGTTGAACACCATGCCTCACCAGCCCAAGGCAACTCAAATTCATTGTTTTCATGGGACTCAGTGGCAAACATAAATTACAGCATGCCTGACCCTGTTGCAAACACTCCTTTTTTCCTGACCTCTTTCAATTTGAAGAAGATAAAAACTGTCACAGTTCTCTTCAGGCAGTTACTTTTCAATAGCCATTGGTGAAAAGCACTATATTTAAAGTTCTGTGCTTTCTTATATGGAACAATGTAGACTTTTCAGGAATTACACAATCCTTTTGTAAAGTTCTTTCTCACTAATCTACAGCTATGCTATTAGAGATATCCTTGGAGAGATTTAGGAAAGCAGTCGTTTGCTCCACTTCAAATTAAAAGAAATAAAGAAAAGCACGTGAATTCAGCACTGTTATTAGCTCAATAACAGGAGTGGTATGTATTTCATCATTAACATTTTTTCTTGTGTTGGAGTGGGCAACAATTTTTTTTTTCCTAAAAATAACCTTCACTCTTTTGCACAGCTCTCCTCTGGCCTGTAGGTGTCATAGTCAGAATATGGATGAAATAGATAAATATTAGTCTACTTACATGAAATAACTTTATGAAAAGCAATATTCTTGTTAGGTAAGTACTGTTATTTATTGAAGCCTTCAAAGTGGAGAAACAACTGTAGTATGTAGACAAGCATAAAATATAATGGATTTCACTGCATATTCTCTACCTATGAAGATGAAGTTTCTCATGTTTCTCAGGTAAAACATTTTTTGCAAAATTCTTAACCCGATGCTTCCAGCTCTGAACTTGCCTGTCTTGACCCCGCTCTTTGTCCGTTTTTCCTTTCACCCTTGCTTCTTAATGTCTAAGTCAGATAAGACTCAGAGAAGTGACTGAAAATATTAAAGCGTAGCGTGTTCCTATGCTAGGAGTAGAGTGTTGGACTGTAGGTGTAATAAAGCCACAGGATGAAGCACCAGTGAATCCTAGGGAAAGTTGCCTGACCAGTACAGTGGTCAGGACCAATTCTGTGATGGAGTGATGGCAATGGTCAACAACGGAAGGTGAACGGATGTCATCTATCAAGATTTCAGTAAGGCTTTGACATGGTGCCACAAGACATCCTTATCTCCAAATTGGAGAGACATGGATTTGATGGACGGACTCTTCAGTGGATAAGGAATTGGTTGGGTGGATGTAGCCAGAGAGTTGTCGTCAATGGGTCTATGCCCAGGTAGAGGTCGGTGATGAGTGGTGTCCCTCAGGGCTCTGTCTTGGGATGATGCTCTTTAATGTCTTTATCGATGAGATAGTGAGACCGAGTGCACCCTCAGCAAGTTTACAGATCCAGGAAGCTGAACAGCGCAGTTGGCACAATAGAAGGATGGGATGCCATCCATGGGACATGGACAAACTTGAGAAGTGAGCCCATAGGAATCAACAAATCCAGGTACAAAGTGCTGTACCTGGATCAGGGAAATCCCAGACATGAGTCCGGACTGGGAGAAGAACTTGCTGAGAGCAACCTTGCTGAGAAGGACTTGGGGGTTCTGGTGGATGAAAAGCTGGACACAAGCTAAGAGAGCTCACCTGCAGCCCAGAAGGCCAGTGGTATCCTGGGCACTATCAAAAGAGGGGTGGCCAGCAGACTGAGAGAGGTGATTGTCCCCCTCTACTCTGCCCTCATGGGACCCCACCTGTAGCGCTACATCCAGGTCTGGGGTCCTCAGCAGTAGAAAGATGTTACCTCTGTTACAGCAAGTCCAGAGGAGGCCACAAAGATGCTCAGAGGAATGGAGAACCTCTCCTACAAGGGCAGGCTGAAGGAGTTGGAGTTGTTAATTCTGGAGAAGAGAAGGCCCCAGGGAGGCCTCGCTGCACCCTTTCAGTTACCTTAAGAGGTGTTTATTAAAGGAGAGAGGGCAACTTTTTATAAAGGCAGAGAGTGACAGGAGAAGGGGCAATGGTTTTAAGCTAAAAGAGGGCAAGTTTAGATATTAGTTCTTAGGAAGAAATTCTTTACTCTGAGGGTAGTGATTCCCTGGCACAGGTTGCACAGAGAAGTTGTGGATGTCCCATCCCTGGAAGGGTTCAAGGCCAGGCTGGATGGGGCCCTGAGCAACCTGATTTAGTGAATGATATCCCTGCCCATGGTGGGGAGGATGGAAACTAGTTAGTCTTTAAGGTCATTTCCCCTTACCCTCCCCAAGCCATTCTATGATTCTGTAAAACATCTAAGTAACCTGAGTAGTATAAAATTCTCATAGTACAACCAATTTTCATACTCTGTTGCCTACTAAGTAGTTGAGGACAGCAAAGCTCAGATTTGACCAGTCTAGGTTCAAGCCCTTTGCTGGAGACCTGAATTGAAAACCTTGTCACACTGTATAATTGATGCAATATTCAAGCATCAGCAGGAAAACGCTGGTCTACCCAAGAAGTCAGGTTCTCTCCAGCTGCAGGGAAAGCTAGCAGGGAACTCCTAACATGACACCCAAAGTCACGTGAAGTAGCACTGAGCCAGTGTCACATCGACAAGGTATAGTAGGATAATACATCTGATAACACATTAAGAGGCTGCTTATATAAATGTTATTTCAGCTACAATTGCTGTGCAATCAACTTTGGAAACGGAGTACAACAGCTATTCTGACTGGCCAGTGCTTAGCTCCTACAATTTGGAGAAAGGACATGATTTCCTCCAGTGGAAGGTTCTGTGGGAATTTTAGTTCATCAAGGACAGAGGTGCCAGAGCGTTGGATATTTGTAAAACACATAAAAATTAATGCTTAGGAACCATTTTGGTAATGTTATTTTAAAGCTTTCCCTTTAATAACTACCTAAAAAATGGGGCTAGATAAAGAAAGTTCGATATCCTGTGCATAAATGTGCGGTGCAAGAAGGATTATAATTTAAAGAAGATTTAGGCATGTGATGAGTTAGAATTGTAACTTTCCATCTTGAGCCTTCTTTTCTCTGCAAAGGCAAGGAGAAATGGTAAAAAATTCTTTGATGTCATTTGGAAAATACCAGATATATGTTGTAGGACCCAAGGTGATAAAAATTGAATCCTTGGTAAGAACCATGAACTCCTCTTTACTAGATAACACAGGATAAGATTTTCATGCTTTTTACTGTAAACATTCATTTATAGAAAGATCTAACTTCAGGATTTCCTATTATTGCAGCATAAAACCAGGCCTTAGTAATTCTGAGTAAGAAACTCCCATCAAATATACACTGAGAACCCTAGACATTTCTGTGACCTGTGGATCTGTGTATCAACTTATTATTGTGTTAATTTATTCATATATTTTGAGATAATCATACAGTATTGTGCAGGAATGATGAATGTATTTATCTCAATGTTATTAATTACTCCAACTACCTGGAATAAAGTATTTAGCATTTCCATACCTATAAAGAGCTTAAGGCAGCATTTGGAAGGAATAATGGATGTTTACAGAAGATTTTCAAATCCAGTTTCAATAGTTGGATATTTCTGCCCTGATTCAAATATTTAAAAACCTTCTTTAAGTAGTCTAACTGAAGCTTGCAGCTCATGCTCTATAACAATTTTATTGCTGATCGCATTGCACAGTGAAACACTTCACCATGCAGTTTACTCCTGACTGTTACCCATTAGTCAGCTGTAACACAAAGAGCACCATGTGCTGGGAGATTATGGGAGTTTTGCGTGTTTTCCAAGACACCTCCATCCCAGACACTGGATATGTCTGCCAGATGCTATATGCTATTAAGAGGAAACTGGTGGGAGGGTTGCCTTGTGGTCTTTTATTTCAGTCTGTTGGTGGGCAGTCTGGTAAGAAACTGGTGCTGAAACTTACTGTGTAGCTTGCCACTGGCACCGTGCTTGAATTGCAGTTGAAGAAAAAGGTGCTGAAAGTCAGCTCTTTAACTGTAAATGGGCGAGACATAAGGCTACTACCCATAATTTCCAATGGAAAGAATATTAGTTTACATTTTGGAAATCTGGGGTCAGTTCTGGATGCACCCACAAAGCTGGGAAATCATTCTGGTATACAGAAGTCTGAGATTTGTAGACAGTTTTATTTTTCTTGTTGCTCAAACGTATATTTTAATGAAGAGGTCCTGCCTGTCCATCTGCTGTGGAAGTGTGTTTGACTTTGTTACGCAAAGTTTCTCTCTGGCTAAACTAGAAGTGTGAGTGGCATTAGGAATCATATTGTGTTCTGCCTATGTTTGAAGGCTACATCTAAGGCATGTTTCTTATTCTGCCCCGTGGAAGATCTCCAGGTTTTTCAGAGTGACATGATATGACTCGCTTCATACAACTTTGTGTTTCTTCTATATAGATATTTACACATCTGGAGAAGTCATACTTTGCTCTTCTTGTAGATATTGGGTATAAATAAGACAATTTAGAGGCGTGATCTTTGACACAGATATTTGTTTCGAACTTGTGTCTATTTTTCCTCCATGACTCTAAAGGTGCTCAAGACTATTAACTCAGAGGTAAACCTGCATTTGCTCACAAAATGAGCAAAATCCAACAAGAACAAAAAAGTCTAGGCACAAGCAATGAAATTACTAGGAACAGTTACTTCAGGAAAGTCTGAATGCATAAAATAATCAAGTTAGATGATGGGAATCTTGCTGTATGCTTGTGTACTTCAAAGTATAACTGACTTCTTCAAGAATTACAACAGCCTGGTTAGAGTAGCCCAAGCAACAGATTAAATTGTAGAAGAGCAACCAAGGACAGATTGTTTAAAAAATGTTACAAAACCAATCAGTTATATCAGGATGAAAAACATCCCCATCATCTAATTAGATCCTACTAAGTTGGGTTTAGGGAAACTTTTCTTTAGGATTGAGATGTTACTAGTGAAAAGGGAAAGCTTTCTTCATAAGGTGCTGGGAGGACAAGTGGAATGAAAAGAGCTTGCAAAAAGTTTGTAGAAAAGAAAATTGAAATTTTTTTTCTCCTCTAGAAACCTTGAAGATTTTTTCTTTCTTTTTGAATCTAGGGATTTCTTGTGTCCTTGTAACTGTTGTAGTTTACCTTTTTTATAGTTAGTCAGCACACAAGTCATTTTTTCTTTTGCAGACACAGAAACTTAATTGACGCAACTAAAAAGAGATTGCCGGAGACAAGGCTTCCCACCCCCCAGGATAGTTTATTAAAGCAATAGCATCAATGTTTAGACAAATTCACAACTTTTTCTTCCTTTTATGAAAGACAAGGAAAACAATAAACAAAAAAATTAACAAGAAAAACCTTTCCCAAACCCTAAATGAGGCTCACATTAGAAGACTTCCATTATCTTCATCAGAAAAAAATGTATCAGTAATGAGTTCAACGGCCTTACTCAGTAACTTTACCTGTATGGGCAAAAATATTAATGCATATAAATTACATTGGTGACAGGAATATTGTCATGAGTATAACTGCACTTATTCCTAATGTTTCCTTTTACAAGCAAGAAGTAACCCCTCAGTATATCTCAATAATACTGTAATGCCTGTGGTTCAGAGCCACATGTCACTTAGGAGACTTGCCAAACCCCATCGCTTTTGACCCTGATAAGTAATTAGAATCTAATTTATGAATGCTTCATATCAGGAAAGGAATCTGAATTTGTTCAAAAGAGTCCTTGTCAGGAAGTTTACCTTTAGCAAAACTTTACAAAGTGTCTTTGCAACCAATATTTCTTAATTCTATGAAGAGGAAAAAAGCCTGTATAGCTCTTTCAAGTCACAGGTAACTTTGGAATTATTTTTTTTGTTGTTGTTGTTTGTGAGTTTGGGGGGTTTTGGGTAGTTTTGGTAGGTTTTGTTTACTTTAATGCTCCTTTGAGGAAGAATTATTAGGTGCAGCACATCTCAGTCATCTTTTGACTTGTATATTTTTGTATAACATTCTGGCAAACAATGGGAATTCTAGGTTCGGGGTTTTGTTTTGTTACAGTTTTTTGTTTGTTTTCTTGCTTGCTTTTATTGTGGGGTTTTTGGCATGTGTGTGTAAAATTATTACTTTTTTAGGGGTTTTCTATGAGTTAGTGGTGTTCCCATTCTTCTGGAGAACCTTTGACTGAATGAACTTCATAACCTGCTGTTTCAATGGGCTGCAGTATGTCAGAGCCTCTGCTCTTCCAGAGTACTGCTCTCAAGTACATAATATTGAAATGTTAACTAAATAAAAATAATAGGCACTGTTTTGAGGGAACTGCTGCAGGCTGGCTATTGTGTGCACTCCTTAGTATAAATACAGGTATAAAAATGTTTGGATCCTGACTGAGCTGCAGCAATAAGAATGGACATGAATTACATTTTTAAAATTATTTACAACCTCACAGTGTCTGTAGCTTTAAATTATTGATGCTTGTGACAGCAACTGTCAGTGAGACAAAGATTCCACTGAAACAGCAGCAGCATACTGTGGTGTTCAGTGCTTCCAGTCCTTCTTATTAAGGAAAAATGTCACTTCTTTCATTGTAGGAGAGCAGAATAAAGGAAGCAAGATCATTATTAAAGGAGAAGTTTCCTGTAAGACTCTTTGATTACAGTGTGTCTCTCAGAACTCTTGGCATAACAAAAATGTTCTAACTGAGCATGATAGAGACTGGTCTTATCAGTAAGGGACTGCATAATGTTTGCCGTAACACGTTTTTTTACATGTAGGGTTATAGCAGCAAAAAGGTCCCTGATGGACCACAAAGGATGAGGCAGCACTGTGTGTTAGAGAGACTTTAGGGGGAACATTTGTCCCCACCTATGCCCCACAGTGCATTGTCTACAGCGGCATCACTCAGGCAATACCTTCAGAACAATGGTATCAGCTGTCCAGATGTGGTACAAACACTTGCACCTCTGTTGATATAGCAGCGACTATCGGGAGTACCACAGGTCATTTGTCTTCTTTATTACTGCTGCTCCCTCCTGCTGACCTATGAAGCTGTAATCTCCTGAATCTGTCTGTCTGTATCTGACAGGTTCCTAATAAAGTTTTGTTGCTCTAGGTGCAAAAGGATAGGCCTATTTTAGGTATGGTGGTGTCTGGCTCTGTTTTCCCTTTTTCTTTATTCAAGTTCAAAGCAACAACACACTAGGTGAAATTCATGAGGACAAAAGGAGAACCTTGTGTTACTTGGATCTGGGAGCTTGCTTGAACCCATTACTGCTGAAAAAAGAGACGATTCCTGATGTGAAAACACCAGTGAGCCACATGTGTGTGCTGCACATGTACTTGCAGAGTGGAAGAAAGCTGTGTGGAATATGAAATTGCACCCTGTACTGCTGGGGATCAGGTGCTGAATTGTATAAAGACAAGTGCTGTATTAAGAGTGGGGAATGACTGAAGAGTCATTGTCTGTAGATAGTGATTTTCAGTAGAGAAAGAGAATCATGCCTGTTTTGTGTTCTTCTATGTGCACAGGTGGAAGGAGAGAATCAAAGTCTTCTGCTGCCATTTAGGAAACAAAGATTGTTTTAATGACTTAGAAAGTAGTAATAGGTACATGGACACAAATGCCAGGGAGCCTGTGAAGCTGCAAGAAATGAAGGGTGTTTTCATGGTTCAGGTTAAATCTCACTAAAATGGATTTGTATTGATATTAAGGCAATGGCTGACCTCCAGTTGCAGGTCACCAAATGGCAGGAATTCTATCCCCCTAGAGGATCTAAATGGGGCTCATCCGTGTAGCCTAGAGGGACCTGCAGCTCTGCAGCTTTACATTGCCCAGGGCCCTGGCCTCAGGGGCCAATACCTGGCCTGCCATGCAGAGGAGAGTGGCCTGAATCAACATTGCTCAAGGGGTCCCTTTTCCCAGCAGAATAGCCACAATACATAGTGTTTGTCATGAGCTCCAATGTATTTGCTGTAAAATTATTAAAATTTTCCTTCTTTTTCCCTACCCCTTCAATATACATGAAGTAGTGACTGCCCTGTGTTTTAACAATGTAACACAAGTGCACTAAGTATAATCAAGAAACAAGGACTTGGGACAATGACAGAGTGCTAAGCTCCTCGACAATGCAAGTGTACCATGCAGGACTTAGAGACCCAAGAAAAGACTTACATAACTGTATCTGTATGGTAGCAAATGCAGTATTAAGGTGAAAATTTAAGGGGTCAACAAAAAACCCTCCAAACAACCCAATAGTAGGATCTCATAATCTGGCCTTAAGAAAAAGCAATGTGAGGAAGCTTTTCGAGTGAATCCCCTTTGACTAAAGTAGCCGTGACTAAATAATAGTCTTGTTTGAATCCTTCAGTGTTCATGAAAGCAGAATACTGCTTCAGAAATAGAGATCACCAAGATAACCAAGACGCTTGAATCTATCATTGGTTAATCTTTTTTTCACTAATGCCCCACAGAGGCCTAATGTTTGGTGGCTTAGGTTGTCTTGGTCCTATCTCCTCAAATCAGTAATGCAGTACGTTGTTCTGCCACCACTTACCTGACCTCCAGCACCGTCATAAAATGAAAGTATGCAGTATTAGAGGCAGTGACTTCACAGTTTCTTTCTTACACAAAGATCCTTCCAGCAGCTCTTACTGTAGTTAATAGCAGGACTGCTGGCATCATAAGGAAGTGGATGACATCATCACTTTGATTCTGTACAACTGTTCACTGGCATTGACTATAGAGTACTGACATCAGGTAGCATATACAGATTAAAAACATTGAAGTCTTTTGATACTAACTTGCAGGATCCAGCAAGAATATTTAATTTTGTAGTTTAACCACTAGTTAGTGGCATAACAGCAACAACAAATGCAAAGACTCTTATTTTCTTTTTAAAAAACACTGAACAGAGGATACTAATGGGAAGATCTTGACAATATGCTATGAAGAAATGAAACCTAATGAAATACAACAATTTATATAACATGGTGAAAAAAAGCCTTTGAAAGCATAAAAATAGCATTTCTTATATGTCTACATCTATCCTACATATCTCTTATAAAGAGAAAATTCACTTAAGTACACATATTAATTCATTACATTATAAGAACCATTGCATTTCACAGAATCTCTATAGTGACATGCAACAGTGTTCATTAGGTCAGATCTTTCTCACTCATCTCATGGGTTCATTGTCCTTGACTGCCACTGAACATGATGTAGTCTGAGGCCTTTCATGTATCCTGGGTGTAGGGAGGGCTTTCTGCAGTGACAAAGCTGAAATGTATCCAACCGTATAGATTCTTCTATCAAATGCAGGTGGGTTTCTCCAGGACCAGGCTACCTGAGAATCTGAGTCTTTTTGACATCTCATGTCTTCCACAGAGTTAGCAAAGGGCCAATGCATAGCTGAATTATTTTTAGCAAACAAGGAGCTGTTTGTCACGTCTTATAGGTAGGGAAACTGGGGAACTAGACAGTGTCCAAAATTAAGCAGCTGGTAAAAGACAGAGTTAGGAACTGTGGGTCTTCCAAGTCCGAGCATTGCCTACTTCACATTTTACAGAGGAGAGGGATGCCGTATCAAGATCTTAACACAAAAAGAAATGAACATTTTTTTCTAGGTCATGAGGACAGTTAGCCACAGCAAGTAGAATCCACCTCAAGACTTTGATACTTAGACTAGTGCTTGTCCCACTGAATACTCCTTTATGGACAGAAAGATCCCAGAGTGATAATCCCTCACAATAACTTGACAGAGGAGGCAGAGAGCCGACCAGGTGCTACATTTTCTTTGGCTCAGGGATGACAAACTTTTGTTTACACAGTGCATTAGCCTTACCCAAGCCATGGCTGGAGGGCTGGCATAAGGAACAAAACCCTGGACTATCAAAAGTGTAGAACTTTCTGCGCTCCAGCCTGTCAATAATGCAGGCTCCTGTTCACACAGGCCTTGAATCCCCGCTACTAAACTGAACAAAATTTATTTTTTGGTATATATACTTTGAACAGTAGGTGATGCTATAAGACTTGGGATTAAGCTCTCTCCTGACTCCAGTTCTCTACAATTGCTGCTGAAGTGTGAGGAAAAGATGCTGAGCTTTTCCTCTTATCTCCGTAAAAAAGGTTTATAATTTCAGATTGTAGAGAGACTATGCCTAAAAAGGTTGCACTCAGAAACTGGGAGAAATACTAAGCTGTTTTATACCAGTGTCAGAGGCTGAAAATAGTTTATGTCTCAAACATTGATATAAAGTTTTAAAGAAACTACAGCCACAGGTATCTCCCCGAAGAACTTTGGACTGTAAACCAAAATGCTGATTGGATTAAAGGGAATCCATTGTTCCATCACCTCAGGCTAAGGTAAAGGTATGCATCCACAATAGGCCAAAGCCTCCAGCTGCCATCCCAGCCGAGTTTGGGGTGGGGGGGATCTCAGCTCACAGAAGCTGGATTCACACCGACTTCCCCTCAACCGAGGGGGGAGGAGGAGGTTTTGGGTGCATGGCTTAGCCTCTGGTGAGAGGCAATCAACATCCATCCTCCGAATACACAAAACTGGCCCAGCTGTGGACTGCACGTGACTCTGAGTCTGCAGTAAGAGACTGCCCCCACCCCCAGCTCCAGGGGGATNTTGGCATGTGGCCTCGTTTGCAACTTAATTGCGGCAGAGGAATTTCTAAGGACCCTTAATAATAATAATGATCGGATCCTAACACCGGATCTTGACAGCCGCCTTCATTCTCGCTAGGAGAATAGAAGTACATTTCTCGCGCGGAACACAGTGCTGGCAGTAAAGCTCTCCAGCACACGACTTCTGCAGCTTGCTGGCTGCACACACAAGCCCGGAATGCTCATTGCCTTCGTTCTTCGCCTCTTCTAACAGGAGGCACTTTATCATCGGGAAGAATACTCAATCGCTTCTCGCCTGAACACTGTTCCGGCAGAGAAGCTCTCCGGCGCTCTCCGTCTGCACCTGCTGGCTGCTCACACAAACCCCGTGCACTAACTTCCTTCGTTCCTCGCTTCTTGCATCATGAAGAAGATGAATTCTCGCTGGGGAGGACAGAAGTGCACTTCTTACTCAGACCACTGTGCCAGCAGCGAAGCCCT